>CM035798.1:54944456-54959456 GCA_020466265.1 Siphamia tubifer | reverse complement strand
GGAACGAATTAATTTTGTAAATTGAGGTACCACTGTGTATATATTTACTTTAGACTTATGCTGATTTAAAGTCATGGATGGATGGATGGATGGATGGATGGATGGATGGATGGATGGATGGATGGATGGATGGATGGATGGATGGATGGATGGATGGATGGATGGATGGATGGATGGATGGATGGATGGATGGATGGATGGATGGATGGATGGATGGATGGATGGATGGATGGATGGATGGATGGATGGATGGATGGATGGATGGATGGATGGATGGATGGATGGATGGATGGATGGATGGATGGATGGATGGATGGATGGATGGATGGATGGATGGATGGATGGATGGATGGATGGATGGATGGATGGATGGATGGATGGATGGATGGATGGATGGATGGATGGATGGATGGATGGATGGATGGATGGATGGATGGATGGATGGATGGATGGATGGATGGATGGATGGATGGATGGATGGATGGATGGATGGATGGATGGATGGATGGATGGATGGATGGATGGATGGATGGATGGATGGATGGATGGATGGATGGATGGATGGATGGATGGATGGATGGATGGATGGATGGATGGATGGATGGATGGATGGATGGATGGATGGATGGATGGATGGATGGATGGATGGATGGATGGATGGATGGATGGATGGATGGATGGATGGATGGATGGATGGATGGATGGATGGATGGATGGATGGATGGATGGATGGATGGATGGATGGATGGATGGATGGATGGATGGATGGATGGATGGATGGATGGATGGATGGATGGATGGATGGATGGATGGATGGATGGATGGATGGATGGATGGATGGATGGATGGATGGATGGATGGATGGATGGATGGATGGATGGATGGATGGATGGATGGATGGATGGATGGATGGATGGATGGATGGATGGATGGATGGATGGATGGATGGATGGATGGATGGATGGATGGATGGATGGATGGATGGATGGATGGATGGATGGATGGATGGATGGATGGATGGATGGATGGATGGATGGATGGATGGATGGATGGATGGATGGATGGATGGATGGATGGATGGATGGATGGATGGATGGATGGATGGATGGATGGATGGATGGATGGATGGATGGATGGATGGATGGATGGATGGATGGATGGATGGATGGATGGATGGATGGATGGATGGATGGATGGATGGATGGATGGATGGATGGATGGATGGATGGATGGATGGATGGATGGATGGATGGATGGATGGATGGATGGATGGATGGATGGATGGATGGATGGATGGATGGATGGATGGATGGATGGATGGATGGATGGATGGATGGATGGATGGATGGATGGATGGATGGATGGATGGATGGATGGATGGATGGATGGATGGATGGATGGATGGATGGATGGATGGATGGATGGATGGATGGATGGATGGATGGATGGATGGATGGATGGATGGATGGATGGATGGATGGATGGATGGATGGATGGATGGATGGATGGATGGATGGATGGATGGATGGATGGATGGATGGATGGATGGATGGATGGATGGATGGATGGATGGATGGATGGATGGATGGATGGATGGATGGATGGATGGATGGATGGATGGATGGATGGATGGATGGATGGATGGATGGATGGATGGATGGATGGATGGATGGATGGATGGATGGATGGATGGATGGATGGATGGATGGATGGATGGATGGATGGATGGATGGATGGATGGATGGATGGATGGATGGATGGATGGATGGATGGATGGATGGATGGATGGATGGATGGATGGATGGATGGATGGATGGATGGATGGATGGATGGATGGATGGATGGATGGATGGATGGATGGATGGATGGATGGATGGATGGATGGATGGATGGATGGATGGATGGATGGATGGATGGATGGATGGATGGATGGATGGATGGATGGATGGATGGATGGATGGATGGATGGATGGATGGATGGATGGATGGATGGATGGATGGATGGATGGATGGATGGATGGATGGATGGATGGATGGATGGATGGATGGATGGATGGATGGATGGATGGATGGACTAAATAAATGGCCAAAATAAGGAAAAAATACTGAACAACGGACAAACATAAGCATCAAATGATTAAAAACTAAACATTTGCTACAAAATTAGTGAAAAAAGAACAAAATAGGAAAGAAAATGGACAAAAATAAATGCAAACAAATTAGAGATAGATAGGTCCACAGAACACCATCCAACCACATCACTATTTAAATAAATGAAAAAATACAGCATATAAATAACTGTCATTTAAACACAGAATAAGTTATGTTACGGGGTCGACTTTTCTAACAAAAGGTGAAAGTATGAAGCTCAGACACTGACATTACACTCAAGTCACTTTTCCTCTGGTTTTCCCGCCGTTTATTTTCCACTGTGTCCGTTATCAGACTCCAGTGTGCGGTGAGCAGAAAGGCCAACGCAGACTAAATAATTACCCTCTGCCTCAGACAGCTGCTTTGCTCATAAACACGTAATTATGATTTCATGGCACTCCATTATATCCAAACCACTCCAGGGCAGAAAACTCTGCCAACGCACCGTCATCCTAAAACGTCTTACACACTTTGCGGCGCTAATACCTCACAGCTAACACAATGACATTTTATGATTTATTTGGCAGCTCCTCAATGATAAATCAATTAAGTTTGAGAAATATGAGCAAAAGTCCGCTTGGTCTGGGTTAGTGCTAGAGATGAAGGGTTGAACCGTGCACCTGCAGGGGGATGACCTGACGAAAAATTAGATTTGAATTAAATGTGGGTGGGGTTGGGGTAGAAGCACTGAAATAAAAATATAAAAAACATTTGACATATTATTCCAAAGGTAAAAAAAATTAAGGAAAACGACACTAAAATCCTTTTGTAACCTGTTGATGTGGTCATTCACTGGTGCTTAGTTTAGACAGAACACAGGTGACAGAAGGACAGGACAGTAAGAAAGGTGTGTGGAGGTGGTACATTTAGACGACATAAGTACAGCATGAGTTATCTGTAAAACGTGTGAAGCCGTTTACGTATTTAAAAGTCATCAGACGAGCACGTTTAACATGGTTCATCACAGCTGGACTAAAACAGTAAGTTTGTTCTGCATGTGTGGACCTGTGCTGTCCTGATATGGACCTGATACATTTGGCAGGTGCTTTTATCTAAAGCCTACAGTCCGCCCCGGGTCTGGGCCGGCCTACAGTCCGCCCCGGGTCTGGGCCGGCCTACAGTCCGCCCCGGGTCTGGGCCGGCCTACAGTCCGCCCCGGGTCTGGGCCGGCCTACAGTCCGCCCCGGGTCTGGGCCGGCACAAGCATCAGTACAGTAGAGTAAAGTCTTCAAATGCTTCTGGAAGGCTGAGAGACATGATGCCAGTTTAGATTTAAAACAGAATGGATGGAAAGAATAAGGCTGAAACCCCTTTTACCCCTACCCCTCCCCTACCCCTATAACCTGACTCACGTCTTCTGGCTGCGTTTCACTAGGCTCACGCAACCATCCAAGTATCGTGCAGTTCAAGCTTTCTGAAAAAATGAAGGAACCAATCAGTGTCACTGGGTGGGACTTCCCATGAGTGGGCGGTGTCTGAAGTAGAAGGAACATCTACTGACTGTTGGCAATGTTGCCTTTTCTCTGCTCATACGACAATGGTTATTTACAGCCATACAGTGGTGCGTTTAGGTGCAGCCATACAGTGGTGCGTTTAGGTGCAGCCATACAGCGCTGTCTCGTCATTTTGATGAGGTATGACTTTGAAGTAGTCAAAGTCAATCGTCTTTGGATCGATATTTCACCAAACAGCCGAAGGATAAAGTGACAAAACATCACAGACAACTTGATTATATATATATATATATATATATATATATATATATATATATATATATATATATATATATATATATATATTAACTGAACACACAGGATGGTGCTGTAATTTTGAGAGTGAAAATAAAGTGTATAAAGTCAGTCAAATGTTTTCCAGTGTAGCTAGCATTAGCATCTGACTGATAGATGCAGAGCAGAAACAAACACATTGTGTGCATCTCTATGGGAGCAACCTCAGTGCATTGTGGGAGTTGTGTCTCAGCAGGGGGGCGTGTCACTTCCTGGTAGGAGAGACCTCACTGTTAGAGCAAAGTCTCCTGGGATATGCAGCTTTGAAATACTGATGCATTGTGGGAGCTGAGGGTGTATTGTGGGGAGTGGTAGGCCCAGCGGGTGTGTTGTACTCACACACACACACACACACACACACACACACACACACACACACACACACACACACACACACACACACACACACACACACACACACACACACACACACACACACACACACACACACACACACACACACACACACACACACACACACACACACACACACACACACACACACACACACACACACACACACACACACACACACACACACACACACACACACACACACACACACAGCTCTGATCTATAGATACACTGCACCCCAGCAGGATCCTGCCTTTTGTTGGCTCAGAACACACACCACACACACACAAACACACACAAACACACAATGAGGGAAGAAATCTCCCCAAAGCGTCTGCTGAAAAAACACACGAGGCAGAGATAAAAGAATTTACAATCTGAGAAAGAAACGAAAGATGGAGCTGTTAAACAGTTCACACACACGTCCTGGTCCTGAGTACGTTTCATATATATATATATATATATATATATATATATATATATATATATATATATATATATATATATATATATATATTTAAATAAAATGTGTCTCAGAACAAACTCATCTTTGTGAAAATATAAACCCTTGTGAAGGTCAAAGGTCAACAGTAACACCACATACACAAAAGGATGACACACATTAAACACTAATAGGACATATTTGGATTCTTTTATTTTGAAGGGCGAAATCTAATCATCAATCATCTATGGATGTGGACAAATGTGGGGTGGTTTCCATGGTAACACCCCAGTCAACATCATCCAGTAAAGTATGTATGTCTCAAACAACTGTTAACCATGACATTTTTACACCAGAAACTTTAGTTTACCATCGACGATGGTATGCATTTTATTTATTGTGTTGGACATTTTAGTATATTTTAGTGTATTTTTCTCTATTTTCACTGCAGTTTAGTGTATTTTATTTGCATTTTAGAGGATTTGTCGTCTATTATTTTACATTTTAGTATATTTTTCTGTTAAATAAACTGTAAAGGAAACAGCTGGAGTTTGGAATAAAACACTAACTTTTACGAACACTACATTCTTTTATCTGGACTGTCCTGCACTTTGGATAATTTTAATACATTTTAGTTCATTTTAGGATACTTTTTGCAATTTTTCCTCTATTCTTCGTGCATTTTAATATATTTATGATATATTTATATTTTTTTACATTTATTTTATTCCTAGTGCATTTTAGTGTGTTTTTTTTTATCATTTTAGTATATATTTAGTAATTTTTTTCTTTATTTTTACTGCATTTATAGTTCTAGTTTTACTTTACAGAGTTTAGTTTTCAGTTTATCATCATGTCAGGACAGTAAAGGGTTAAATTAAATCTTGTCAGGACAGTAAAGGGTTAAACTTCTTTCACATATTTCCTGCCACCTTCTCCATGTCGAGACTACAACACTTCACATCCTTCAGCCTCCTGCTCTGGTAAAGGTGGAAGTCTTACAGAGCTCTGGCCCAACATCCCAACCCCCCCCACCCCCCCCCCTGCAATCAATGCTCTCCTCCAACCTGGACTTACATCAAAGTCCACCACTTCCTCCCTCCACCCTCGACACCACCCGGCCTTCTGCGCTGAAGGTTGGCTGATCCACAGGTAACCTTTTTCTCTTTCATTCCCCCCCCTCTCTCCCCCTCCTCACCCGCTCCCTCTCTCTCAGAACCAGAAAGCATCAAAGAACCGCTGGGGCTGCTCACCAGGGGCTCCCTGCTCAGCAACGTATCCCGGACCCCCCGCCGACATCAACCCCCTGAACACTACTACACCTCCGCTGCCGCCCCCCCCACACTCCCTGTTCCCCCTCACTCCGGTCTCCACCTCCCACTAGGCCCGTGGTCGGCGGTGGCTGCCCCACGCTGGCAGCGCAGACTGTAAACAACAGGCTGTCAACTGGGCTCAAGTGTACGAACGCCTGATGTGACCTATGGAGCACAAACCTGGGGGAGGGGTACCCCCGGGGGGGGGGGGCATCGAGTCAGACTGTGTGCAGAGAGTGAGATAAAGAAAAATGGGTTGTTGTTTAACAAATAAACAAACAACTAGTATTGAGAGAATGCCTAATCTTTCTCATATTTGTGCCAATAAAAAATAGTTAATTTGGCTCCATGTGACCTTTGACCTCCAGAGATCTAAAAAACTATTGGTCATAGGTGATAACACCACCTTCATTCCACATCGTTTGGTACCAATCTGAAAGTTGTGTGGCCCCCCGTTCTTCAGTTATAACCCATAAAGTGATTTTGACCTTTTAGTTAATTGTGACCTTGACCTTTGACCTTCACTCAAATGGATCATTGCATCTGATGCACATTAGCTACATGTATATGAACATGTAATTTCATGGTGATATCTACAGTATTTATTGAGTTATAGCATGATATGTCTGTTTGGACACACACACACACACACACACACACACACACACACAGACACACACACACACACACAGACACACACACACACACACAGACACACACACACACACACACACACACAGACAGACACACACACACACACACAGACACACACACATACACATACACAGACACACACACACACACACACACACACACACATACACAGACACACACACACACACACACACACACACACACACACATACACAGACACACACACACACACACACATACACAGACACACACACACACAGACACAGACACAGACACACACACACAGACACACACACACACACACACACATACACAGACACACACACACACACACACATACACAGACACACACACACACACACACACATACACAGACACACACACACACAGACACAGACACAGACACACACACACACACACACATACACAGACACACACACACACACACATACACAGACACACACACACACAGACACAGACACAGACACACACACACACACACATACACAGACACACACACACACACACACACATACACAGACACACACACACACAGACACAGACACACACACACACACACACACACAGACACACACACACACACACACACACACACACACAGACACACAGACACACACACAGACACAGACACACAGACACACACACACACACAGACACACACAGACACACACACACACACACACATACACAGACACACACACACACACACACACAGACACACACACACACACACACACATACACAGACACACACACACACACACAGACACAGACACACACACACACACACACACACACACACACACACACACACAGACACACAGACACACACACACACACACACACACACACACACACACACACACACACACACAGACACACACACACACAGATTACAATAATCTAGGCGAGATTCAAAACCACAACAACACGGTTGTCAAATATGTGGCCCATGGCCCAAAAATGACCCTCCAAGGGTTTCAATCCGGCCCACAACATGATTTTATGAAAAGCAGAAAATGACACTGAATATATGAACAGTCAAAGGTCAAACATAGACCCAGTATGATGTGAACTGAGCCAGACTCCAAAAAACATCATTTGTGTTCACTATATTAACTTTTTTATGGTTATTTTTGTTCACTATATTAACTTTTTTATGGTTATTTTTGTTCACTATATTAACTTTTTTATGGTTATTTTTGTTCACTATATTAACTTTTTTATGGTTATTTTTGTTCACTATATTAACTTTTTTATGGTTATTTTTGTTCACTATATTAACTTTTTTATGGTTATTTTTGTTCACTATATTAACTTTTTTATGGTTATTTTTGTTCACTATATTAACTTTTTTATGGTTATTTTTGTTCATTTTACTGAATATTTTGGTATTTTTTCTTCACTTTATTCATTATTTTGGTCATTTTTGTTTAAGTATTTTCTTATTCTACACACTTGTTGTTTGTTTTAGTCCATCTTGTGGATTATTTTGGTCATTTTTGTTCATTTTGTGGATTGTTTTTGTAATAATGGGAAATCCATGGTAATCTATGACAGGTTTTAAATATATCCAGTAACAGAAGAGCGGTGTTTAAGATAATTGAGCGTACAGTAACCACGGCAGAAAGCAGAGTTCCAGCTGTGATGGAGATAAGACACTGTGACAAAAGCAGACTCCACGGCGCTCTTCTCTCACCTCCACTAACGCCACCGAGCCTTTTTCTCTCAAATCCTGTCTTTTGACACGACTTGTACGACTGCACTCAACTGCTGTCGCTCTCTCTGACTATTGTCTCTATGCTATTATTACTGTGATCTCCCTCACCCTCCCTCACCCTCCCTCACCCCCTCCATGTCTCCACTCAACTCACACTCAGATTTGTGGCTCTTAATATTGTATCTGTCTAAAAGGACAGGAGCAGAAGAAATTACATGTTCCTGCCTGAGGTGAAAACACACACACACACACACACACACACACACACACACACACACACACACACACACACACGTTTCCGTGTCTCGTGAGGACCAATAAAAAAAGAAATGAAATAAAAAAAGATACTAAACATATTTAAAAATACATTAAATAAAATAATGGAAAAAGTACATCTTAAAAAAAGCATTTGAATTAAAACTAAAAAAAAAAAATATATATATATATATATATATATATATATATATATAATAATAACTTAATCTTTTTTTTTTCAAATAAAATATAAAAAATAATAAAATTCAATTAAATTCCATAAAACATATAATAAATAAAACAATGGAAAAAGTACCATCTTTAAAAAAACTACATATTTTTAAATAAGTACAAAAAAATCTATTAAATAAAATAATAATTAAAAAACCATATTTTATTTACTAACTTTTGTTCAAATTAAAGAATAGAATAAAAATATAAAAACAATAAAATTAAAAAACTAAATTTGGAATTTAATAATTAAAAAACATCTTAAAAATAGAAATGTTTTTTTTTTATTTAAATTAATAAATAATAAATAAGATAAATTGAAAAAAAGTAAAGACTTTTAGGTAAAACAGACAGAGGGTAGTGAGTATAAACATATTTTTTCATATAAATAACTACAGTGGTTTAAAATTTTGAAAAATATATGACTTTTTTTTTATGAATAAAATACAAAAATTCAACTAAATTCCATTAAAAATACGTAGAAAAACGAACATAAAAAAACAACAACAAAAATTATTTTAAAGACAAAAATACATAAAAATAAATAATAAAATTGAACATAAAAATGTAATAAATTGACAAAATCATCTTGAAACCTTCGCACATGTTTTCCTCATGCTTTACGGGGACTTCCAGAAAAAAAAGTGTTTATAGGGAACATCATTTGCATAAATTTACAGATTTAATCGACATTTAGCCTTTGTGGGGACCTGAATTTTGTCATAATGAGATGAAAGCAAGAACACACACACACACACACACACACACAGTGTAATTATGTGGAAACAGAGCACTCAGTTCTACACATGAGAGCAGATGACACTGTGTAAATACTGATATTAAATGTTGTATCTGATAGGTATTCACATTTTTCCTCTATATTTGTCAAATACATCAAACTAGTGATTTTTATGTAAAAGAAGTTGGTAGAGGAGGTCATCCAATGACTGAAAGGTCGACGGTTCACATCCCTTTGAGCACCATGAAGGTGGAAAAGTGTGATAGAAGTTCAGACCATTTAGCATTTAGCATTTAGCATTTAGCATGTATATACTCACACCAGTCATCCACTAGGTAAAACTACAGTATATTAAACATGCACAATAGCATATACAGTATTCACTACTGTCATTCAAACGTGTAACTGACTCTTTTCTCTTTTATATACACTCAACACCCATTTTTCACCAGATGGACTTAAAGATGTAAAATTCATTCCAGATCCACAATATTACAATTTCTCTCAAACATTGTTCACAAATCTGTCTAAATGTGTGATAGTGAACACTTGTGCTTTGCTGAGATAATCCATCCCACCTCACAGGTGTGCCACATCAAGATGCTGATCTGACATCATGATTAGTGCACAGGTGTACCTTATACTGCCCACAATAAAAGGCCACTGTGAAATGTGCAGTTTTGTCTCACAGTAAAATGCCACAGATGTCACAAGCATTGAGGGAGCGTGCAGTTGTCATGGTGACAGCAGGAATGTCAACCACATCTGTTGCTCGTGCATTGAATGTTCATTTCTCCACCATAAGCCGTCTCCAAAGGCGTTTCAGGGAATACGGCGGTACATCCAACCCGCCTCACAACCGCAGACCACGTGTGACCACACCAGCCCAGGACCTCCACATCCAGCAGGTTCACCTCCAAGATGGTCTGAGACCAGCCACTCAGACAGCTGCTGAAACAATTGGTTTGCATAACCAAACAATTTCTGCACAAACTGTCAGAAACCGTCTCAGGGAAGCTCAACTGCATGCTCGTCGTCCTCATCGGGGTCTTAACCTGACTCCAGATCGTCGCCGTAACAGACTTGAGTGGGCAAATGCTCACATTCGATGGCGTCTGGCACGTTGGAGAGGTGTTCTCTTCACGGATGAATGTGGGTTTACATTGTTCAGGGCAGATGGCAGACAGCGTGTGTGGCGTCGTGTGGGTGAGCGCTTTGCTGATGTCAATGTTGTGGATGGAGTGGCCCATGGTGGTGGTGGGGTTATGGTATGAGTAGGCATCTGTTATGGACCAAGAACACAGGTGCATTTTATGGATGGCATTTTGAATGCACAGAGATACCGTGATGAGATCCTGAGGCCCATTGTTGTGCCATACATCCATGAACATCACCTCATGTTTCAGTAAGATAACGCACGGCCCCATGTTGTAAGGATCTGTACACAATTCTTGGAAGCTGAAAATGTCCCAGTTCTTGCATGGCCAGCATACTCACCGGACATGTCACCCATTGAGCATGTTTGGGATGTGCTTGACTGGCGTATTCGACAGCGTGTACCAGTTCCCACTAATATCCAGCAACTTGGCACAGCCATTGAAGAGGAGTGGACCAACATTCCACAGGACACAATTGACAATCTGATAAACTCTATGTGAAGAAGATGTGTTGCACTGCATGAGGCAAATGGTGGTCACACCAGATACTGACTGGTTCTGAGTCCCCAGACCCCCAATAAAGCAAAAAAACTGCACATTTCAGAGTGGCCTTTTATTGTGGGCAGTATAAGGCACACCTGTGCACTAATCATGATGTCAGATCAGCATCTTGATGTGGCACACCTGTGAGGTGGGATGGATTATCTCAGCAAAGCACAAGTGCTCACTATCACACATTTAGACAGATTTGTGAACAATGTTTGAGAGAAATGGTAATATTGTGGATCTGGAATGAATTTTAGATCTTTGAGTCCATCTCATGAAAATCTAATGTTCTATCGTAGTAGCCTAGCCACACTAGCTCCTCCCAGCATCAGTAAATCTAATGTTCTATCGTAGTAGCCTAGCCACGCTAGCTCCTCCTAGCATCAGTAAATCTAATGTTCTATCGTAGTAGCCTAGCCACACTAGCTCCTCCTAGCGTCAGTAAATCTAATGTTCTATCGTAGTAGCCTAGCCACACTAGCTCCTCCTAGCATCAGTAAATCTAATGTTCTATCGTAGTAGCCTAGCCACACTAGCTCCTCCTAGCATCAGTAAATCTAATGTTCTATCGTAGTAGCCTAGCCACACTAGCTCCTCCTAGCATCAGTAAATCTAATGTTCTATCGTAGTAGCCTAGCCACACTAGCTCCTCCTAGCGTCAGTAAATCTAATGTTCTATCGTAGTAGCCTAGCCACACTAGCTCCTCCTAGCATCAGTAAATCTAATGTTCTATCGTAGTAGCCTAGCCACACTAGCTCCTCCTAGCATCAGTAAATCTAATGTTCTATCGTAGTAGCCTAGCCACACTAGCTCCTCCTAGCATCAGTAAATCTAATGTTCTATCGTAGTAGCCTAGCCACACTAGCTCCTCCTAGCATCAGTAAATCTAATGTTCTATCATAGTAGTCTAGTTTCACTCAATGTAACTTTTGTCTAGATTTTCCTGAAACTGGTCGACCAATCACAGTGAAGTATAGAGTCAGAGGGTGGGCCTAACAAAGTGACGCTGACAATTGGTAGAGAAACAAGTGTAAACAACCATAGAAGAAGAACAACAACAGGTGTAGATTTCCTTTTATCACAGATGAGTGAAGAATGTGAGAAAACGTCAACAATCTTTAAATTCTTTTTACAGAAGCGACAACAGTCGTTCAGCTCCATAATCCACCATTTTGTTTAGTCATTCCTAACTTTCTCCAGACTCCTCCGTCAACTTTCAGTCGCTCTAACTACGTCATCCTAAAGATTACACTGATTGGTTGTAGTACCGTCCTATTGCATACAGAGGTTTTGAAAGACAACCTTTTAGCCCCGCCTCCTCTGACTATGAAGCACCACCGCTGCTGCTGCTGCTGCTGCTGCTGCTGCTGCTGCTCATACTTAAACATATCTCGGTGTGAGTGTGTATAGACTGTAGCCAGATTTTAAATATTAAGCTGAAGGTCAAAGGGAGAATGTTTTTGGTATTCATGGAGGGTACTGTACCCTCTGCTGGCTCCCCAGCGCTCCTCACACTGATGCTGTTCTCACAGGATCACTACGAGTGCTGCTCTTTCCTTCTGCTTCTTTCCCGTTGCTGTTGGCACAATATGGAGTGTGTTTGTGTAAAGCAGCAGACGCAGAACATACGCCGCCACATGAAGGTGTCACACTCCTTCTGACACTTTAGGAATTAGTGGCAGATTTCATATCAGCGGCATTTAACGCTGCTGAGGACGACAGAATACAAGCATCTCTGAAGGACTGCACTGTTTCTGTCACTGACAGTTTAACAGCAATTAATTTAGATGGAGCGATAGCTAGAGAAGTCCAAAAATGTACAAAAATAAGGGAAACAGAAAAACATAAGAACTAGGGCTGGGCGATTTTCTCTTTTAAAAAAATCTCAGATTTTTTCCCAAAAAACTCAATTCACGATACGATTTTTTTTCCCACGTGGGCTAAATGAAAAAGAAAACACTAGAAACATGGTTTCTTTCGTCTTCTTTTTTTTAATTAAATAACATGTAAAACAAAAATACTTCTACAAATAATTGTAAATAATAAATCATTTGTGCAAAAGGTGCAACTGCAACCTGAGACTTTGTCTACATGAACTGTAGTAAGTCCAGACATATCCACCACTGTTAAAGGAAAAACTGTGCAAAAAAAATAGTGTAAAAGATACATTTTGTTGGAAAAAAGAAAGCTTAAAATATTTTAACAACTAAAACAATATACATTAATACTCATATTATATGAAAAACATTGTAAAAAACGTAGTAGTGCAAAAGTAAGATAAAAATAAAACTAGTAACATTTTTACTTTGTAAGGACAAAATAAAACAAAACCTTATTATCAATCAAACTACTTCAATAAACCTGAACATGTTACCAATATTTTGGATATATGATGTTATTGTGTCTGTTATCGCTCCACATCGTGCTCCATGTTTATCATAAGGTGCAGAGTCCTGCACGGGTTCAGGTACCCGTGGGTGAACCGCAGATTTTCACGAAACGGGTGAAAAATGTTGTGCTGTGTCGGATACGGGTTCGGTTCGGTTCATTTATTGCGGGTCGTTCGGGTACGGATTTTTTTTTTCGTCTGAAAACGGGTCGGAGTTTAAACATGACGGGTACGGGCGGTTGCGGTATGTCAAAATCAGAACCGATCAGGTGTGCCGCGAGAAAAGCTTTCAGTCAGTGTTTGTTGAACATTTTGAAGAAGTACTGGCAGCGCTAGTCTCTGCCTTTTCTAAGAGTTCTACACACCCCTCCCCCTCCCCCATAGGATGCTTTCGCTTCAGATGTGCAACTACGGAAAGCAGCCTGATTCATGGTTTTCTTTTTGCGAGGAAAAAAAGTGCGTGTGGAGGGGAATCGGATTGCACGATTTTCCTAAAATATGAATCGATGTTGTCACAAAACTCGATTTTAAATCTAAATCGATTTTTTGCCCAGCTCTAATAAGAACATTTGACAAAAAATGAAATGAATGAAAACTGAACAAAAAAGGACAAACAATTGACAGAATGACAGATGATTAAAGAAATTTAAAAAACTAATTAACAAAATAGAACAAACATGAGCATCAAAATGAAAAAGAAATATTTTCTACGAACTTTGTGGAAAATTAACAAAAATACGAAGAAGAAATTCATTTTAGTGCAAATAAACAAGTACAAAACGATGCAGACCCCCCTCCCCCCCCACCGACACCAGGAAATTAATTTCCTTTTTTTATGGATTTAGTCTTTTTTATTTATTTACTCATTTTATATTGAATTTTATTATTTATTTTATTTATTTGTTTTGTTGTTTAATAATTAACTTTAAAAGGGACTGTACTTATATAGCGCATTTTATTCACCACTTGTTGCCCAAAGCGCTTTACAATTCCTCACATTCACCCATTCACACACACACACACACACACACACACACACACACACACACACACACTCTTACACACTCTTACACACACACACACACTCATTCACATACACACACACACACACACACACTCATACATACACACACACACACACACACACACACACACACACACACTCACACACACACACACACACACACACACACACACACACACACTCATACACACTCATACACCAGTAGACAGCTGCTGCC
>CM035798.1:54886956-54939456 GCA_020466265.1 Siphamia tubifer | reverse complement strand
TCAGTCCACCTACACTATACAAATATTATTAAAATCATGTACATATAGTGTTATTATATATGTATATATTAGAGCTGGGCAAAAAATTGATTTAGATTTAAAATCGAGTTTTATGGCAAAATCGATTCATATTTTAGGAAAATCGTGCAATCCGATTCCCCTCCACACGCACTTTTTTTCCTGGCAAAAAGAAAACCATGAACCAGGCTGCTTTCCGTAGTGTTTCACCCCAGGCCCCGCCTACGATCCCCTTCTTCTGCAGCACGGGACACTGGCCCCCTCCAGTGAGGGAGACACGCTGACTCCTAAAAAGGTTCTAAAGGTTCAGTTGTGTTGAATTGGTTTGGGTTTTTAGGGTGTGACGAAGCCCAGCTACTGCCTGGTTGTCAGCTGTGTCTTCACACTGTTGTTGTTGACGGTAGCGGTACGACCACTGTGTTCACATCTGAAACGAAAGCATCCAATGGGGGGGGGGGGGGGGGGGGGGGGACTAGCGCTGCCAGCACTTCTTCAAAATGTTCAACAAACACTGACTGAAAGCTTTTCTCGTGGCACACCTTATGATAAACATGGAGCACGATGTGGAGCGATAACAGACACAATAACATCATATATCCAAAATATTGGTAACATGTTCAGGTTTATTGAAGTAGTTTGATTGATAATAAGGTTTTGTTTTATTTTGTCCTTACAAAGTAAAAATGTTACTAGTTTTATTTTTATCTTACTTTTGCACTACTACGTTTTTTACAATGTTTTTCATATATATATTAATGTATATTGTTTTAGTTGTTAAAATATTTTAAGCTTTATTTTTTCCAACAAAATGTATCTTTTACACTATTTTTTTTGCACAGTTTTTCCTGTAACAGTGGTGGATATGTCTGGACTTACTACAGTTCATGTAGGTAAAGTCTCAGGTTGCAGTTGCACCTTTTGAACAACTGATTTATTATTTACACTTATTTGTAGAAGTATTTTTGTTTTACATGTTATTTAATTAAAAAAAAGAAGACGAAAGAAGCCACGTTTTTAGTGTTTTCATTTTCATTTAGCCCACGTGGGAAAAAATCGTATCGTGAATTGAGTTTTTTGGGAAAAAATCTGAGATTTTTTTAAAAGAGAAAATCAACCAGCCCTAGTATATATATATATATATATATATATATATATATATATATATATATATATATATATATATATATACATACATACATATGTGTCTGTATGGGGACGTGTGTTGGTCAGAGGTTTTAAACATTACATCAGACATTTGCAGCATTAATCCAGTAACAGTCTGAACACATATGTCACATCCAGTGGTGTTTTAACAGAAAGAAAAAGCTGGGACACAAATCAATAAAGCTTGACCCCAGCTTGACCTGAGTTTGACCCCTGGTTTAAAGCAGAAGTGATGGGAGCACTGTGCTCTGCTATTCTCTCTCTGCCATCACATCCACTGCTTTATGTTTCACTCTCCTTAAATGCTTGTGAATACACAGCCACGTGCACGCCCCTACGTGCACAGTCATCACATGACAGATGCAGTGCGAGGCTAGTTCCAGTTCGACAGCCCAGTGCTCAGAGCAGATCTATTCTGTCTGTACGCCTGCCTGACTGCTGCATTTACTGAAGACATCAGCCAAATGACGCTCCATATATGTGTGACTGAGAGAGAGGGAACAATACTGCAATACTATTTACACCAATTTACCTCTGGGAGGGTGTGTGTGTGTGTGTGTGTGAGGGGGGGGGGGGGCAGTTAATGGGAAACTTTTTTTTACCCTTCTTGTTTAACGCTATAAACTTCCACTCTATTTGTCCTGAATTTCACTAAATCAAATGTTCTTGAACCATTTGGTATTTGATCAGATAATAAATGAAAATACAGTGGTACCTCTACAAACACCTCTGCTAACGAAAAATGCAAGTTACCAAAATCCTTTACCTTAATTTTTCATCTCCGAATACGCAAGAAAATTCTATTTATGAAAGAAATGGAAACCTGTACGCAACTATGTTATTTACATAAATACGTCACGTACCTATCATCCCATTGGCTATGAGGGAGTTACCCATGATGCTTTTCGTTACCCTTTGACCCTCATTCATCGCAGAGTGGCTGCTGTGTCTCCATGGTAACACAGACTCATTTCTCCACCTAGACCAGCGCTTTAGTATCAACAGTTGAGCCACACACTATCATCAGCTGAAGGACAACTGTCAAACACGTGGACTCTGTCCACCTGGAGACCAGGACCGTTCTACTGCAGAGTGTCTCCACAGAGGCTGCATCTGTGGCAGGAAGTAGAAGGCGGTTGTCACAGCTAAGCTAACAGCTAACCTGTTTCTACTGCCGCTGCCCAACGTACGCTCACTGGAAACAAAGTGGACTACCTGATAGGGTTGTCAAAAAAATCGATTTTAGATACTAAATCGATATTGACCCTTGGTATCTAATTAGATACTAAGTTGCTGGAAAATCGATTTTTGTTTTTATGGTGCGTCGCCGCTTTTTTGTAGCGGGTAACGTTAAGAATTGTAAACAGGCATCAACGTGGTCAGCTCTGGCACAGCCGTAATGCCGGCGTGTAAGTTAAAGTCTCTTTTTTTCTCCAGCTGCCTCTGACAGCACACGGGATGACGCCTATGGCAAGCCAAAGTGTTCACATAGCCACGCGTTGTCTTTATTATATCACGTGTTACAGAACGTGTTCTAGCACGCGCACTGGTGCGCACAATGGCACACGTTCTGTAACGCGTGATATAATAAAGGCAACGCGTGGCTATGTGAACACTTTGGCTTGCCATAGTCCCGCAAGGGGTCCGCGGTGTTCTCCGCGGTGGTCACATGATGCAATACGCTGCCACCCGCGCACATAATGGCTCAACCATAAAGAGTCTTACAGTTAGCACTGCAGAAGGGCTTGAGCAAAAAGATAGACCTACCTTAACTTGCCAAGAGATAGACATGCATTTATTCTGCACCCGCACTCACTACCTTTTTTTAACAGTCCATGGAGGACATTTTAAAAGGAATCCCTCACATCTCCAGTATTGAGTATCGAGTATTATCCTTAGTATCGGTATCGAGTTGGAAATTTTAGTATCGTGACAACCCTACTACCTGAAGCTTTAAACACCAAACATGACCCACCAGACTGCTGCGTCCTCATCCTCACCCAGACCTGGATCAACTCTTCTGTCCCAGACACCCACATTAGCCTGGACATGCTAACAATATTCAGGACAGACAGAAGCCATGCTCTCACAGGTAAAAGCTGGTGTGGTGGTGTTAGTATCGACACTAACAACAGCTGCTGTTAGCCTGGACAGGCTAACATCTGAATCTACATTTTCTTTTAACACATATTTTTTACAAAACATATAATTTTCTATACGTTTTAAAGGGTTTGAGGAGTAGTATTGGGGGCCTTGGAACAAATTAGGTATTTTACATGTAAAATGTAACTATTTATGAAAACTTCATGGTACAAAAACACAAGTAGAGGTACCAATGTATTCAGATGAAAACTGGGGTATTGGAGGCGGAGCCTGTTAAATAATGCCATAGATAAAACATTTGTAGATATTTGTTGATGTTTGGATGATTTTGCACTACATTTGGTCTAGATATTAAAAATAATAATCATTTTAAAATAAAATGAATATATATATATATATATATATATATATATAAATTTATTTATTTTTTAAAGTAAACACATCTTCAAACCTTTGAAAAATACATATTTCACTTTGCACCTGTTTCCCTCATGCTTTATGGGGACTTCCTGAAAAAAACCCAAAATGTATTTATAGGGCCACACCATTTCTATTTTACTAGTGGGGACCTTTATTTATATTTAACCCTTATGGGGACCTGAATTTTGATCGCCATAGTGTCAGAGGTCCCCATGGTGTGACTGTGTAAACATATCAATGTCTCCATAAAGATAGAAATACAAACACACACACAAAATAATCTCACCTAACTAATGTTGCAGTTTTTCGTAATCTACCATTTGCGATAAACCTGAAAAACCACCAGCGCCAAAACTTTAATTAAAAAACAAGTTGAGTTTTGTTTAAATTATTTTATATATATATTTTATATTATATTATATATATTTATATTTTGGCAATGTGAGATTCAGTAGAAAATCGACAAATGTTAAAAGAAAACTTTCCAAACTTTCAATCTGTTCAGAAAAACCTGAAAAGCAACAGACGGTGACGAGGCTTTTCGGAGCGTAGCATGAAGATGCGAGAGTGAAGGAGGGGGATGAGCAGCCGGTGTGATGGGAGGAGTGGGAGGAAACGATGTCCGACTGGACGGAAGGAGCCAGGAAACGCAACGACTGGAGCCAAAGCACAGGCTCCCGGGGTTAAAGCAGGACGCAGGGAGGGTTAAAGGTCACAGAGAAGATTTAGTGGATAAATGAGGATTTAATGAAAGAGCAGAAAATAACCCTCGAAAAATAGAACAAACATTTATACAACATTTATTCTTTTATTTTTTTTTGCTTCAATAAATAAATAAAAACAATAGTAATAAAATAAATAAAAGAAGTGAAAATTATTTGGGAAACAATTAGTAAAATATGATTTTCAAAAAAATAATAAAATGTTTTTTTTGGTTTTGTTTTTTTTTTCTTTTTAAAATTTAATTCATCAAAGAAGTCAATGGAACAAGTGACAATTATCTTGGGAAAACTTCCTGAAATATATTATATATATATATATATATATATATATATATATATATATATATATATATTACAAATAATAAAATAAAAATAAACATGAAATAAACAAAAAAGATTTTTCAGGTGATCAGATTAAAAGTATTTATATAGTTAATAATAATAATAATAATAATAATAATAATAATAATAATAATAATAATAATAATAATAATAATAATAATAATAATAATAATAATAATAATTTTGTGTCACCAACAGTTTCCATGGTTTGAGTTTATTCTTTCTCATTAAAAGCAGAAATTGAATTCAGCCTCAGTGTTTATTCCATGACTGACAGATCTACCACCCACCTGCGTCCCCACAACACCAACACTAACACACTAAATACACACACACCTGTCAATCACATCAAACTCATCCATCACTGAGATGGAGACCAATGTTACACTACTGCAGGTACTAATACTGCAGGTACACACACAGGTACTAATACTGCAGGTACACACACAGGTACTAATACTGCAGGTACACACACAGGTACTAATACTGCAGGTACACCACACAGGTACTAATACTGCAGGTACACCACACAGGTACTAATACTGCAGGTACACACACAGGTACAAGTACTGCAGGTACACACACAGGTACTAATACTGCAGGTACACACACAGGTACTAATACTGCAGGTACACACACAGGTACTAATACTGCAGGTACACACACAGGTACTAATACTGCAGGTACACACACAGGTACTAATACTGCAGGTACACACACAGGTACAAGTACTGCAGGTACACACACAGGTACTAATACTGCAGGTACACCACACAGGTACTAATACTGCAGGTACACCACACAGGTACTAATACTGCAGGTACACACACAGGTACAAGTACTGCAGGTACACACACAGGTACTAATACTGCAGGTACACACACAGGTACAAGTACTGCAGGTACACACACAGGTACTAATACTGCAGGTACACCACACAGGTACTAATACTGCAGGTACAACACACAGGTACTAATACTGCAGGTACACACACAGGTACAAGTACTGCAGGTACACACACAGGTACTAATACTGCAGGTACGCACAGGTACTAGTACTGCAGGTACGCACAGGTACTAGTACTGCAGGTACGCACAGGTACTAGTACTGCAGGTACGCACAGGTACTAGTACTGCAGGTACGCACAGGTACTAGTACTGCAGGTACGCACAGGTACTAGTACTGCAGGTACGCACAGGTACTAGTACTGCAGGTACGCACAGGTACTAGTACTGCAGGTACCCACAGGTACTAGTACTGCAGGTACGCACAGGTACTAGTACTGCAGGTACGCACAGGTACTAGTACTGCAGGTAGTAGACTGTCTGGATCTCACTCGCCTGTCGTATCACACAGTGAACACTTCACGTCTCTATCATTGATTTTTTGAAGTGTTCCCACACTTTTGGTTTTCATGGTGTCACCTTACTGTCCCGTTGTGTTTTGATCAAACATTCAGACTGGTGTGATGATCAAAGTTTCGAACCACATAGATTAACTGAGCTCTGCTTTTGCAATTAAAAAATTCTGTCTTGTATTGCTAATGCTAAAGTTCATAGATATGGTATGTACAGACTGATGCAGGATGGGTTTTTTGGGTTTTTTTAAACCGGCGACAGAATATAACGACCGGACAACGCCGATGCGGTCAACCATCGGTCAAACGGTCATTGATTAACATCCATAGTACATATACAGGTACTAGTACTGCAGGTACACACACAGTTCCATAGGAAGGCAGATAACCATGTTAGCGTGTTAGCATGTTAGCGTGTGCAGTAGTAGTCATCAGGGAGCTGTAAAGCATTACCCTCTGTGTGACTTCAGTCTGTCCATAAATAGCCTCAGTAATGTATTCTCTCACCGCCGCCGTCTCTGCTGCACAATAGTGTCCTTAATAACACACTCCATTTCTGTTGGCATAAATAAGGCTCCATTTCAATCTGATTTCATGCAAATGAGAGCGGGAGTGCCCAAACAGGTAGTAGGAGTGGTGTGTGAGTGTGTGTGTGTGTGTGTGTGTGTGTGTGTGTGGTGTGGAAGTGTGTGAGCGTAAAGTGGAAGTGAGTGAGCATAGCATGGAAGTGTGTGAGCGTAGCGTAGAAGTGTGTGAGCGTAGAGTGGAAGTGTGTGTGTGTGGTGTGGAAGTGTGTGAGCGTAGCGTAGAAGTGTGTGAGCGTAGAGTGGAAGTGTGTGTGTGTGGTGTGGAAGTGTGTGAGTGTAGAGTGGAAGTGAGTGAGCATAGCGTGGAAGTGAGTGAGCGTAGAGTGGAAGTGAGTGAGCGTAGCGTGGAAGTGAGTGAGCGTAGAGTGGAAGTGAGTGTGTGTGGTGTGGAAGTGAGTGAGCGTAGAGTGGAAGTGTGTGAGCGTAGAGTGGAAGTGTGTGTGTGTGGTGTGGAAGTGAGTGAGCGTAGAGTGGAAGTGAGTGAGCGAAGAGTGGAAGTGAGTGAGCGTGGTGTGGAAGTGAGTGAGCGTAGAGTGGAAGTGAGTGAGCGAAGAGTGGAAGTGAGTGAGCGTAGCGTGGAAGTGAGTGAGCGTAGAGTGGAAGTGAGTGAGCGTAGCGTGGAAGTGAGTGAGCGTAGCGTGGAAGTGAGTGAGCGTAGCGTGGAAGTGAGTGAGCGTAGCGTGGAAGTGAGTGAGCGTAGCGTGGAAGTGAGTGAGCGTAGCGTGGAAGTGAGTGAGCGTAGCGTGGAAGTGAGTGAGCGTAGAGTGGAAGTGACTGTGGGTGGTGTGGAAGTGAGTGAGTGTAGAGTGGAAGTGAGTGAGCGTAGCGTGGAAGTGAGTGAGCGTAGCGTGGAAGTGAGTGAGCGTAGAGTGGAAGTGACTGTGGGTGGTGTGGAAGTGAGTGAGCGTAGAGTGGAAGTGAGTGAGCGTAGCTTGGAAGTGAGTGAGCGTAGCGTGGAAGTGAGTGAGCGTAGAGTGGAAGTGAGTGTGGGTGGTGTGGAAGTGAGTGAGCGTAGAGTGGAAGTGAGTGAGCGTAGCGTGGAAGTGAGTGAGCGTAGCGTGGAAGTGAGTGAGCGTAGCGTGGAAGTGAGTGAGCGTAGCGTGGAAGTGAGTGAGCGTAGCGTGGAAGTGAGTGAGCGTAGAGTGGAAGTGAGTGTGGGTGGTGTGGAAGTGAGTGAGCGTAGAGTGGAAGTGAGTGAGCGTAGCTTGGAAGTGAGTGAGCGTAGCGTGGAAGTGAGTGAGCGTAGAGTGGAAGTGAGTGTGGGTGGTGTGGAAGTGAGTGAGCGTAGAGTGGAAGTGAGTGAGCGTAGCGTGGAAGTGAGTGAGCGTAGCGTGGAAGTGAGTGAGCGTAGCGTGGAAATGAGTGAGCGTAGCGTGGAAGTGAGTGAGCGTAGCGTGGAAGTGAGTGAGCGTAGCGTGGAAGTGAGTGAGCGTAGCGTGGAGCAACGGCATGATTGGGGACGAGCAAATTCAAATGAACATTCCATCACTAGCCGACGCAAAAACCAATATTTATCGAAGCAAATGAATCTCCAGAGAGAGATTATGAACGCAGACGCAGAGTTAAAGTATTGTTCTCTGCTCATTCCATTGGTCGCCTGGTGTTTGTCTGCGCTCTGATTGGTTCCCTCTTTGTCACCATAGGAAGTAAAGAGCAGCCGACAGGACTGGGAACCTGGATGAACCCTTTAACCCCTGAAGAGTGGGCGCTGATGAGCTCTACTTTCAATATTCACAAAAACATTTTTTTGCTTAATTCAAAATATTTTTGATGAATTTTGCATTTTTTTTCATTTAATACAAGATTTTTTTTGTTTTTGTTAAGTTCAAGATTTTGCTAAATTATATTTTGTATTTATTGATTTATTTTCTGCTGAATTCAAGATGTTTTGTTTTTTGTTCAAATATTTTCCTTTTTTTTGCTAAATTCAAGATTTCAGGGTTTTTTTTTGCTAAATAAAATTTTGATTTCTTTATTATATTTTGCTTAGATGAAGATTTCTTTTTGTACAAAATTCAAATATTTATTTATTGCTGAATTCAACATATATTTTGCAGAATTTTAAGGTGTTTTTGTAAATAAAAATTATCATTTTCCATTAGTTTTTGCTCAATTGAATATTTTGCTTTTTTTTTTTTTTTTTTACTTTTTTTGGCTTCATTCAAGATTTTTTTTTAAATTTATAAAAGATTTAAAAATTTTTGGCTAAATTTAAATTTTCATTTATTTTTTACTATATTGAAGATTTTTTTAGTTTTTTGTTGAATTCAAGATTTAGATTTATTTTTTGTCTTACTTCAAGATATTTTTAGTTAATTTAATTTTAATTTTTGTTTAATTCACCCTGTATAAAAAGTTATTTATCAATAAAGTTTGATTGATTGATTGATTGATAGATAAGCAGTAGACCGCAGCAGATAGCTAACCTGTGCCCTGCTGACCAAAAACACTGGAGTGCTGCTGAGCAGAAGCACGCCGAGGAGCCGAGCGCGAGCAGGAGGCGGCGGCGAAGGAAAAGAGAATAATGATGAGAGCTGGAGAGAAATAATAATGGAGGAGTGAGAGGAAATACATGGGGAATGGAATAGAGGAGAATAAAGGGAGAAGCAGATTGAGATAGGGAGAGGACGAGGGAGGACGATAGGGAGAGAGGGGGGTGAAGATATGGGGGAGGGCGGGTAATTTATGATTTAATCTAATGCAGTGTGGAGCTGCTGTAAGTCACACAGAGCTCAGCTGGGAAACAACTGGGAAAGAAAGAGGAAGTAAAACCACCGAGTCCAGGTCTGGTCTGAAAAACCTGCACCTGAAACTGACCTAAAACCACCGAGTCCAGGTCTGGTCTGAAAAACCTGCACCTGAAACTGACCTAAAACCACCGAGTCCAGGTCTGGTCTGAAAAACCTGCACCTGAAACTGACCTAAAACCACCGAGTCCAGGTCTGGTCTGAAAAACCTGCACCTGAAACTGACCTAAAACCACCGAGTCCAGGTCTGGTCTGAAAAACCTGCACCTGAAACTGACCTAAAACCACCGAGTCCAGGTCTGGTCTGAAAAACCTGCACCTGAAACTGGCCTAAAACCACCGAGTCCAGGTCTGGTCTGAAAAACCTGCACCTGAAACTGACCTAAAACCACCGAGTCCAGGTCTGGTCTGAAAAACCTGCACCTGAAACTGACCTAAAACCACCGAGTCCAGGTCTGGTCTGAAAAACCTGCACCTGAAACTGACCTAAAACCACCAAGTCCAGGTCTGGTCTGAAAAACCTGCACCTGAAACTGACCTAAAACCACCGAGTCCAGGTCTGGTCTGAAAAACCTGCACCTGAAACTGACCTAAAACCACCGAGTCCAGGTCTGGTCTAAAAACCTGCACCTGAAACTGACCTAAAACCACCGAGTCCAGGTCTGGTCTGAAAAACCTGCACCTGAAACTGACCTAAAACCACCGAGTCCAGGTCTGGTCTGAAAAACCTGCACCTGAAACTGACCTAAAACCACCGAGTCCAGGTCTGGTCTGAAAAACCTGCACCTGAAACTGACCTAAAACCACCGAGTCCAGGTCTGGTCTGAAAAACCTGCACCTGAAACTGACTGTTAGTGACAAACACCTGATGCTACAAAATAAAATTAAATAAAATACAAATGTGACAAAGTGTAAAATTAGACAGAATCAGAAGAACTGATTTATAGACAATAGATCTGGAACTATTCTGATTAAACTAATCTGATTAAACTAATCTGATTAAACTAATCTGATTAAACTAATCTGATTAAACTAATCTGATTAAACTAATCTGATTAAACTAATCTGATTAAACTAATCTGATTAAACTAATCTGAACAAGAAAACCTTAACTGGTTCCATTAGCAGATTATTTATTTATTAATAATTAATTTTTATTAATTTGCAGAATTACATTTTTTGGCCAAATGTAAGATTTATTTTTGCTTAATTCAAGAATTTTTGTTGAATTTGACATTTCTTTTGTGTAATTCAATATTTTTTTGCTGTATTAAATTGTGTTGTTGTTGAATTCAAGATCTTTTATTTATTTTTTGCTAAAGTCAATATTTTTCTGTAATAATTTTACATTTTGGGGGTGAATTCAAGATATTTTTTTGCTGGATCAAAGATAATTTTTACTTAATTGAAGATCGTTTTTGCTTTATTCAATAATTTGTGCTTAATGAAAAACTTTTTTTTGCTTAATTCAATATTTTTGTTTGTTTGTTGCCAAAAAAAAACAAAAAAAACTATCAATGGAATGGAAAATGATCTTGGTAAAATTTCTTGAAATATAATTCAGACTAGAAACAATATTAGTTTGTCTTTATTTTTACTCTATGTGATTCTGTCTGATTTTAAATGTGAATATTTAGATTAAAAATGACAAAAATACACTTATAGTAACATTCACACCAAGCATTTGATTTCCTTTTATTGTATTATATTGTAGTTTAACTTAATTTAAGGTATTTTATTTTATTGTATAGTATTTCATGTTATTGTTTATGTTGTGGTGTAATCAGCTGATGTTCAGTAACTGTCGATGCTTCTTTTAGTGTAGATTCTATTTTCACTTCAGTCTGTCTTAAACACAGACATTAACAGTTATAACAGTTACAGAAACAATGTGGTCAGACCCAGACAAAATTATTATTATTATTATATTACTATTAATATTGTTATTGCCATTACTATTATTGTTATTATTGTTAATATTATTGTACCTGACACTTAATATAATATCCTCTAAATATATATTGTGTCTGACTATAGACCCCCCCATTATTATTATTATTATTATTATTATTATTATGATAATTGACAATACCACTATCACTGTTTTGTATATATATATATATATATATATATATATATATATATATATATATATATATATATATGTGTGTGTGTATACAAACGTATACATAAATGTATATTCTATTATTATGTCATACACACACACACACACACACACTTCACACACAAATCACCAAATTTGCAATAATACCCTGTAAGGTTTTACTATTCGACTTCCCTTACCCTATTTTTGTTTTTTGTTTTTGTTTTTCTCCTCATGTATGTATTCCCCCTGTCTATGTGTGATATGAATGTTATGTTTTATGTTGCAATAAAGATAATAAAATTAAAAAAAAAAAAAAGAAAAAGTCAAACTTTCTGAGCAGAAAAAGCCTGAGGACGTAAACTGTCACCATGCGCCCACACCACGGCTGGGAAGTGGAGAGAAAACACACCAAAACTCAAACTGAAAAAAAAAACAAATAAACTGCAGAGTCGGCACGTTTCCACCGCAGTCTGACACATACGCTGAACTGGGAAGCACCTGTTGCCATGGACAACGCTAGCAACCATTTAGACGGTTTTGGATATTTGGTGGAATCTGATGTGAGTTTGACTTCAACACACGTCTGAGACACAAACTACACAACTTAGACACATATTGAAAATAATTCTTGAACAAAGCAAAGAAACCGAACAAAAAAAAACAACAACATTTAAGCAAAATAATTTAATTAAGCAAAAAAATATCTTGAATGAACAAAATGTCTTGAAATGAGTCAAAGTAATATTGAAGTAATTTAAAAATGTAATCAAGATTTAAAAATATTAAATTGAGATAAAAAAAATGTAAGTAAAAAAAAGTTTATTCAGAAAAAAGAAATCGTGAACAAAAAATATTGAATAAAAATAATATTGAGGTAAAAAAAAAAATTAAATCAGTAAAATGTGTGTTTTTATTTTTGTTGTTGTCCCAAAGGGGGCGGGGTTTGTTGTCCCAGAGGGGGCGGGGTTTGCTGTGCCTGACATTACTTGTTTTGAAATAAAAACCATGTTTTCTCTCCGGTATTCCGACCTATTTTATTAATGTGCGTGTGTGTGTGTGTGTGTGTGTGTGTGTGTGTGTGTGTGTGTGTGTGTGTGTGTGTGTGTGTGTGTGTGTGTGTGTGTGTGTGTGCGTGCGTGTGCGTGTGTGCGTGTGCGTGCGTGCGCGTGTGTGTGTCCACACAGACATATCATGCTATAACTCAATGAATACTGTAGATATCACCATGAAATTACATGGACATATACAGTACATATAGGTAATGTTCATCAGATGCAATGATCCATTTGAGTAAAGGTCAAAGGTCAAGGTCACAATTAACTAAAAGTTAAAAATCACATCATAGGTTCTAACCCCAGAACAGGGGGTCACAGAACTTTCAGATTGGTACCAAACGATGTAGAGTAAAGATTTATACAATTCTAATAATTGGTGTTTTCACCTACGACCAATAGTTTTTCAGATCTCTGGAGGTCAAAGGTGACGTATCACAAAAAAATTTACTTATGTAACACTGTTTGTGTCAAACATAGACATATCACACTATAACTTAATCAATACTGGATATATATATGTATATAACGAAATTATCAATATTGCAAAAGGTCAAAGGTCAAGGTGGCATTTAGCAGAAAGGTCAAAATCACATTATTGGCTCTAATTCAAGAACATGTCATTCTAGATAAAAGGGGTGGGAAATTAAAATAAGTATTGTACTTCTTCCCACTTCCTTTTTTCGAACAATGTGCGGTGTTTTGTAATGTCTTGCTCTTTATTTTAATATTTTGTTTTTTTCTCTTTTTTTCTGTCTATTGTATGTACAATAGTTACAATTTATTTTATTTTTATACATGTTTGAAAAATAAAATACATTCATTCATTCATGTCATAGAAACAGGAGATTGGAACAAAATAGGAGCGAGATTAGACGTTCTGTGAAAACTATTTATTCATATTATGTTACTATAAATATACTTCATTTTGTCCCAAAAATGACCCCTTAACCTGAGGTTTTAGTGGTTAAATATGAAATAAACTTATACGTCACAGTATTTTACTGTAGCGGAAAATGTGGGTTATTTTTATTTTCTACATTTTCTGGGTTATGGGTAGAGTCTAGAAATGATGTAAAAAGGTTTGAGTGAAAAAATACAAAAATCTGAGTATAGAGGTAAAAAACAGCACTTCCTTCCTTCATCCCCCACACAGGGGATGAAGGAAGGAAGCCGCTCGGCTGGAAAAAAAAGAGGGGAATAAAATAGAGTGACCCCGCCACTACAGCGCCTCCCGTCCTCCCCCCACCGCTCGCTCCATCCTCCCCCTCCTCCCCCTTCGCCGTGTGAAATCAAATTTCCATGTGGCTCCTGTATCTGTTGCACAGCGAGGTGATTTATCAGGGATGCAAAGAGCATGCAGAAACAATCTTTATTACATCCATTTCCTGCTTGTCAGCCGGGATCATGTCGGCTGTTCATTAAAGGCGCGGCGCAGGTGAGGAGAATGCATCCCGATGCCTTGATAGATTGTCTGCTCCCCTGTGGTGACAGCAGCTGGATGGATGGAGCAGCAGGGGGGAGGAGGGTGAGGAGGGGGGAGG
The DNA here is from genome assembly GCA_020466265.1 of Siphamia tubifer. Taxonomy (NCBI): domain Eukaryota; kingdom Metazoa; phylum Chordata; class Actinopteri; order Kurtiformes; family Apogonidae; genus Siphamia; species Siphamia tubifer. The sequence continues at coordinate 54,925,293 of CM035798.1, read as the reverse complement.
AAGAAAGCGCTGACTCTGACGCTCTACCCCTGTCTCACACACTTTTACCACAGCCGGCCACTGTCATTTCTAACACTAACACACACACACACACACACACACACACACACACACACATGTCTGAAGAGAAGGAACATTGAATGGGACAAACAAAAACCAAAAAAACATTAAATAAGCAAACAAAAAATCTGTATTTTCTGCACTATAGAGCACTCTGGATTATAAAAAATTAAGTCTTAAGTGTACCTTATAGTCCAGAAAATACGGTATATGTGAAATAAATGTATATAACAGTAATGTGCGAGTCGATGTATGAACGACCCGCAATCTAACCTGCCTGCAACTTAGACTGCAAGAAATATAAAGACGACCCGGACCCACATTTTTAAAAAGTCAATGGTCTTTATGAACATCACATGACCTTCGACGTTAATCACATATCTGACCATCACATGACCTTTGACCTTACTCACATACCTGCATTTATATCAGTTTAAATTCCACGTCATTGTTTGCAAGTTAATATGTTTATAAATATGTTTGTTTTGCTTCATCCACCCAAAGACACATTTGAACCTGGTTTCCATGGAAACGAAAACACTGGGAGCCGCTCATCATCTTTAAAATGTGTCCAAACCTTAGTGTTTTTGTTTGGATGTTTATTTTCTCTCTTGCTCCCTCCAACTATGTTGGACGACATCTTCACCACATTCAAGTTTATTTACCAAGTTATTTTTATGTTTTCCTCAAAACGACCCGACTGACTGCAATATATATATATATATATATATATATATATATATATATATATATATATATATGTGTGTGTGTGTGTGTGTGTGTGTGTGTGTGTGTGTGTGTATACACCAGATTTGTATTTTTTATTAAAGTGCAGATACAGAACAGTTGTATCTTTTCAGAAGTTCTACAGATGAGTGAGTCATGGGCTGTAAACAGGATAGTTAGTTCAATCCTCTGGAAAAAACACATATAAATGTTGAAAATATTAGTCACAGGAAGCTGCTGTTGCTTAGAAACCAGTTTATTTATCTACTTTTCACACACACGCTGGAGGATAATCACATAATTGCTCTTATTATTTATCCAGCGCCGTGCGTTCAACACTTTTGAAAATGTGAAGTGATGAAGGAAGCTAGCGCTGCTGGTGCTGCGTTCAAGTCAGTCGTTGCTGCAGCTGACGGTGCTGCGTTCAAGTCAGTTTTTTGACAAATTTATGTCATCGTTTTAGTGCAAATAACCCATTACATTGTTAAAGTACTTTTATAAATGATCTTAATACAAAACGTTTGGGCAGCACAGTGGTGCAGTTGTTAGCACATTTGTCAGATGTTCAGAAAGGAGTCAGTGGTTCGGCCACAGAACCAACACAGAGCTGCCCTGAACATCGTCTGTCAGGAAATGACGGCAGCGCATTAGCCAATAACAGACTGATACTAATACATGTAAAAATCCTAAATATAGCCCCAATGTATAATTTTACTTTTTAATTAATGTGAAGCACTTTGGGCTACAGTTTTCTATGAAAGGTGCTATACAAATAAAGATTATTATTATTATTATTATTATTATAATGTTCAGAGCGACAAAGTTAGAAAGAGAAAATTAACTGAGTTTAATGTCTTTAGTATTGTTTGTTGTAATTATGTCAAACTTTGCACACACGGACACACACACACGTTTGTTGAATTATAGATACTCTTAGTAAATTTTTGGTCATCGTAGGACATTTTACTCTGTAGCAAATTTTATTTTATTTTTAGTGCATTTTAGTACCCTAGCAGTGCTATCTCTATTCATTCCATATATGGGTCTAGTGGTGCTTCATAGTCAGAGGAGGCGGGGCTAAAAGGTTGTCTTTCAAATCCTCTGAATGTAATAGGACGGTACTACAACCAATCAGTGTAATCTTTAGGATGACGTAGTTAGAGCGTCTGAAAGTTGACGGAGGAGTCTGGAGAAAGTTAGGAATGACTAAACAAAATGGTGGATTATGGAGCTGAACGACTGTTGTCGCTTCTGTAAAAAGAATTTAAAGATTGTTGACGTTTTCTCACATTCTTCACTCATCTGTGATAAAAGTAAATCTACACCTGTTGTTGTTCTTCTTCTATGGTTGTTTACACTTGTTTCTCTACCAATCGTCAGCGTCACTTTGTTAGGCCCGCCCTCTGACTCTATACTTCACTGTGATTGGTCGACCAGTTTCAGGGAAATCTAGACAAAAGTTACATTGAGTGAAACTAGACTACTACGATAGAACATTAGATTTACTGATGCTAGGAGGAGCTAGTGTGGCTAGGCTACTACGATAGAACATTAGATTTACTGATGCTAGGAGGAGCTAGTGTGGCTAGGCTACTACGATAGAACATTAGATTTACTGATGCTAGGAGGAGCTAGCGTGGCTAGGCTACTACGATAGAACATTAGATTTACTGATGCTAGGAGGAGCTAGCGTGGCTAGGCTACTACGATAGAACATTAGATTTACTGATGCTAGGAGGAGCTAGCGTGGCTAGGCTACTACGATAGAACATTAGATTTACTGATGCTAGGAGGAGCTAGCTTGGCTAGGCTACTACGATAGAACATTAGATTTACTGATGCTAGGAGGAGCTAGCGTGGCTAGGCTACTACGATAGAACATTAGATTTACTGATGCTAGGAGGAGCTAGCGTGGCTAGGCTACTACGATAGAACATTAGATTTACTGATGCTAGGAGGAGCTAGCGTGGCTAGGCTACTACGATAGAACATTAAATTTACTGATGCTAGGAGGAGCTAGTGTGGCTAGGCTACTACGATAGAACATTAGATTTACTGATGCTAGGAGGAGCTAGCGTGGCTAGGCTACTACGATAGAACATTAGATTTACTGATGCTAGGAGGAGCTAGCGTGGTTAGGCTACTACGATAGAACATTAGATTTACTGATGCTAGGAGGAGCTAGTGTGGCTAGGCTACTACGATAGAACATTAGATTTACTGATGCTAGGAGGAGCTAGTGTGGCTAGGCTATTACGATAGCAGGTACCATACACAAAACTAAACACACGGCAGATGCCACAAACACAGCACCAGACAGAAGAGAGACAGAACAGTTCCTTTAGCTCAGGCGTCTGTCGTCCATTCTTTGTCAAGTCCCCTTTTCCTTGAAAGTCCAACTTTGAAAATCCTTTCAGTTTAGCTATAACATCCTGATCCTCCATGGTTTTAGATCAGTGGTTCTTAACCTGGGTTTGATCAAACCCTAGGGGTTCGGTGGAGCCTCCGCTGCAGAAGTCCACAGTCAATGAAAGCGTCCTGCTCTGGGATTTCCTACCGGTCCGCTTTGAGAGCGCTGGATGAGCAGCAGAGTGACACCTCCTTCTCAGTCGGGACCACACACCGGAATTAGCCCGTTATCTCCCGAGTGCCGATCCAGGCAAATAAGCTCCTGCCCCGGTGATGACACATTGTAAAAAAAAATCCTATTTTATTTTTTACTAAAGAAGGGTTCGGTGAACGAGCAGATGAAACTGGTGGGGTTCGGTGCCTCCAACAAGGTTAAGAACCACTGTTTTAGATGAAGCCAACAATAACACCACAACAACCATTGGTAACCTAGTAACCAGATAAAAGTGAGTTGACGTAGACCACGCCCCCTCTACTGAGGCAGAGTTACTGCCTGTCTCACCTCATGTCTGTTCACTTTTGTTTTATGTCAAATTGTTAACACTGCATACGTGGAAAACATAGTTAAAAAAACACAACCCATTCTAAGTAAAGTGAGTCCATATAACAGACATATGTAAAGTGGATAAAAACCTCTTTCTACAGCTTTATGTTGTTGGCATGAACAGAGGAAGCACAAAGGTCACGACCTCCAACACTTAACAAGGGATTGTTCAATCTGTGCTGAGGCATGGCTTGGAGCTGCCTCAGCTCACTGCATATTCACTGCATATTCACTGCATATTCACTGCATATTCACTGCACATTCACTGCACATTCACTGCACATTCACTGCACATTCACTGCACATTCACTGCACATTCACTGCATATTCACTGCATATTCACTGCACATTCACTGCATATTCACTGCATATTCACTACACATTCACTGCATATTCACTGCACATTCACTGGACATTCACTGCATATTCACTGCACATTCACTGCAGTTGAAGAGGGAACAAACAAATACGACCATTTTGGTCACGAAAATAATTGAAAGCATTGGAATCATACAGACGTGATTCATAACACAGACACTTGGACAAATGTTTATTAGTATTATTTATATTGATCAGAACTCATGATAGATTATGTCTGGAGAGACCCTGCCTCACCTGCCTCCTTTAACTACACGTCACTGCGCCTGAACTGGATGAAAATGTCTGTTTCCATAATTAACGGAGGATATAAATTATGTTTTAGTCCAAATTCCAGAATGCTTCCTTTACAGAAACAACATTCTTTTATCTGGACTCCAAACAGTTGAAGAACCTCTGTTAGTTTTTAATTCCAGAGGCATTTTTCAGCCGTTTGAAACAGGATGAGCTCAGAACGTTAAAGAGTTAAAATGCTTAATGTCCATATTTGCCAGAGTGCTGTGAATACAAGTAAATAGAAGCAAAATTGAGTCAAATTGCTGTTTACCTGCACACATCATATACAGTGTTCGTACAGTATATTCTATGGGAGTGAAAAGCAGCACTTCCCTGCACTTTACAGAGCATTGATAGAAAATGAAAAAGGTGTTTTATTGAGTGTAATGTTCCTGTTCAGGTTTGTGTGCAGTCTGTATGGTGCAGCTTTTGTCTGTGTGCATCAGTCCACTCACCCATCCTTCCATTATCATCTGACTCCTGTTGTCTGGACGTGGACCAGCCACATGTAATGACAATGGTGTAAGCGCAGATCGATACGATAGGAAGTGCTTCTGGGGACGGAGCTGGTGTTGATGTGGGACAAGGTAGTGGTGGTGGTGGTGGGGGGGTTTCAATTTCACTGATGAAGTTGTTATCTTTAACCTACTGAGCATTCGTAATCAGGATGACGACAGTGTCTTTGACTCCGGCAGTTACAAGATTTCAATGCAGCGGTCGTGTTGAGCTATATTTATATTTATATTTTAAAGGTCCGAAATGTAACGTTTTCATTTAATTTTTAACAAACGTCCAAAATAAATGATAAGAGATAAAGAACATCAGGTTATTGTTGTCATTGTTGTTACCCTAACCCCCCAAAGGGGAGAGGCGTATTGTTTGAGTCAGATCAGAGATTTGTCAAGTTATGTTGGTTTAACGGTTTGTATGTTCAAACACATTTCTACTCTTCTCACTTTAGCGTCGCCAATTCTTGACGGATCATTTTCAAGTTTGTCATGTACAAGGAGAGGGATATGACTCACTACTTCCAGTCTGACGCCATATTGAATTTTCGCATCAAGGTCACAGCAGAGATGGATTTGTGATTTGACAAGATCACAGATTTCATATAATTCATAAAGTTACCACGCTCCACGTGGATTTCTAGTTTGTTCATTTTTGTCTGTTTGTAAGCAGGTTTATGCAAAAACCACTGGACCAATTTCCAGTAAATTTTCGGGAGAGATGGTCAAAGGTCACAGTCGCCAAAAATGTGTTTTAACAAAGATAAGAGACAGGGCCAAGCAGGTCAAGTGTGTGTGTGTGTGTGTGTGTGTGTGTGTGTGTGTGTGTGTGTGTGTGTGTGTGTGTGTGTGTGTGTTTCGTGGTTCTCTTTTGTTCATGTACATGGTTAAAATTCATGAACAAAAGAGAACCACGAAACAGGTTGATGTCTTTCTGAAGAATTTACTAGAATTATAAACAGTGACAAAGTTGTGTTCAAAATATTTAAGTTGTTCTCAATTTTTTTTCTATTGATTTTAACCATGTACATCAATTTCCAGCATTTTCTTTAGTCTTGGTCTTAAATCTGAGTGTGTCATTGAATTCTCCATATGTGACCCACCACCACCAAACCAGGCATAAGTCGCACTGAGCCGTTCAGAGCTACAGCCAAATTTAGGCTGGAAGGTGATTTGTTATTAGTGTTTACACCTTATCAAAAAACGGTACCTTAACACCTCTATGTTCACTTCCTGTGGTCATTACATTGAAATCCAATCAATAAAGGTGTTTATTGAGTCAATTATTTAAGCGGTGACAAAAGTTCAGGTATTGCTGAGCAAAGACAAAGACGACTTCCACCTCTTTTCGCCGAACAAAACGATCTCCGTTCCGTGGGTAAACACCCAAGTGTTTGGTACGAGGTAAAAGCTTATATTGAATGTTCTGTCCAATGGTGTAAGCCAAATGATTATAATACGTCACACTTCTGTCCTATTATTATAATATATAAAACTTCTGTGACATGTCCATCAGAGTGTCCTTTAACATCTGTCAACAATTTGTGTCAATCGGATACAAATTATTATGCGTTGCTAAGGACTTCCTACCCCAAAACAGTCCAAAACTTTAACGGACAATATCTAAAAATATGCAAATTGTAAAATATGTCCAAATGTGGATATTAAAATGACCATAACTTTGGTTCTACTTGTGATAGAAACATCATTTTTTCACCATCTTAAACCTTAGTTTCCACTCTACCAAGATACACACATAACTCTGTTTGGATTTACACACACTTATGTCTGGTTTACTGGTGGGGGGTCACATATATGAAAAACTATTAAAGAACATTATGTTCATGTTTTTATTTCTACAGTCATAAAGTTAACTCATTCATTATATTTTGACCTGGCCATTATAGGTGTTTCCAGTATCGGAGCTTCTGGGCCATTTTTCAGGAACTTCACAGTATGTATGCGTTTCCACTGACCGGGCTGTTCCGACAGAGCCGCCTTCCAATGGAGTTCCTGCTCAAGGGTAGGTACTCGAGAGCGACCCGGTAGAGACGCTGGTCAGAAACCGCACAGATTTGTTGACATCAGAAATGACATCATCAGATCACAACAAACAAATCAAGAATAGCTGCTGGGCGAAACTTACCAGACGACAAAGCAGAAGAACAGCGAAAAGAAGATGGAAAGGACAAGAAGAGTGTCCATGTCTTGTTGCGATTTCCTCCTCTGCTGCTGCTTTGTTTTGACGCTTTTTATTCGTGATGTTACCATAGCAACTGATGTGATATGATGATGTCATCACAAGGTTCTTACAGGGCCATTCTGTATGGAGACACGATGCCTGACAGGACCGGGCTACCTCATGGCCCGGTCAAAGTACAGCCCCCCAAAAAAAGTCCCAGAAGTTCCCATAGTGGAAACAACTTATGGGACATTTTTGAGCCAGACATACAGAAGGTTTGAATTCAGCACCCTTCAAAACACTTCAAAACACTGTATGACAAAAATTAACATGAAATGCCTTCAGGGTTCATGACCCTGACTATATGTATGGGAAACACTGGATTTGATTGAGTTGTTTTATCCTATTTTATTTATGTTTCAGATGTAAAGCACTTTGGTCTTAGCCATGGAGTGTAATCACAGAAAAACTATTTCATCACTGAACAAAAGTAATATATTATTGGATTTTAAGTGTAGAAAAGAGCAGGAGCGTGGTTTTTAGTCCAAATGTGTGCTTTATGCGTGGGCTGATAAATGAGGCCCCCTTAGTGAGTCGTGTTTTTCTAAGTGACACACTGGAGTCGCACGCAGTCGATCAATAGCAGGAAGCTAATGCTAATATATTTAATGCTGCAACTGTGAGACAATAATCTGAAAGAGTGGAGACGCTGGTCAACCTGCACACGCCAATTACATTACCTCCAAAAACACAGGGATAGGATTGTAGGATGGGGGAGGAAGGGAGGAGGGGGGGGGGGGGGGGCTCTCACTCAAAGAAAAATAATTTATTTCATTGTGATATCAAAATCAATAGGCATCGATTGAAAGGTGGCTAAAGCTAAAGGTGAGCAAGCTACATGATCCTTCAGCTGCCAGTGTTAGACTGTCCGAGAGGTGGGGGGGTGTGGGTGGAGGGTGGGGGGTGGGGAGTCACCTGCTCGTTAACAAAGAAGGAACAGAGGTAAAAAAAAAAAAGGCAAGGAGATGAGAGAGAGAGAGAGAGAGAGACACAGAGAGAGAAAGAGAGAGAGATGGAGAGACACAAGGAGAGTAAGAGAGGGAGGGAGAGAGAGAGGGGGGGGAGGGAGAGAGAGAGAGAGAGGGAGAAAGAGACAGAGAGGAGCAGAGAGGGAGAGAGAGAGACAGGGAGACACAGAGAGAGAGAGATAGGGGGAGGGAGAGACATGGAGAGAGAGACGGAGAGAAGGAGAGAGAGAGGGGTGAGAGAGAGAGAGAGAGGGAGAAAGTAAGAGAGAGACAAGGAGAGAGAAGGGGGGGAGGGAGAGAGAGAGAGGGAGACAGAGAGAAGGAGAGAGGGAGAGAGAGAGGGAGAGAGAGGGAGTGAGACACACACACACACAGAGGGAGGGAGAGAGAGAGGGTGGAATCAATAGAGAGAGGTGGAGCAGAGTTACAATAGCCTGAGAGCAGATTCACTGGTGCAGCTCTAATACTGTTGAAAACACACACACTCTCATTTCCATGTCTCATGAGGACCAAATTTGTAATCGAGTAGTCATTGGGAAGTGAGTGTAAACATAATTTTTTTTGATATAAAATAAAATTAAATACTAAATAATCTATATAATAAAAAATTTAAAAACTAAATTAAATTTAAAAAATTAAACAAACAAATATTTTAATACATAAAAATAGATAAAATAAATATATCTTAAACAGTGATTTTTTTTTTTTATTCTAAAAAAACCCCCATGAAAATACATTTTAAAAAGACAAAAAAATAAACATCTTCAAATCATTGAAACACATGTTTCACTTTACACCTGTTTCCCTCATGCTGTATGGGGACTTCCTGAAAAAAGCAAATTAATGTATTTATAGGGCCACATAATTTCTGGACTTTTACTTATATTTAACCTTAGGGACCTGGATTTTGGTCTCCATAGTGTCAGAGGTCCCCATGGTGTGACTGTATAAACATATCAATGTCCCCATAAAGATATGAATACAAGCACACACACAGTTTTCCATGTCTCATGGGGACCAAGTTTGTAATCATCACTCGTAGGTAAAGTAGCCATGTTTGTTAAATAAATACAAAATATAATACACACATCACACACAATATTCAAAATATTTTTTTAAATACAAAAATATTGTTAAAAAAATATAAAAATAAATAAATGCAATTAAAAATGTTAAAACATTAAAAAAAATGGAAAAGGTAAACATCATATTATATATATATATATATATATATATATATATATATATATATATATATATATATATATATATATATATACATATATACATATATAATAAAATAAAATGCAGTTGGAATTAATTAAAATATATATATATATATATATATATATACATATATAATAAAATAAAATGCAGTTGGAATTAATTAAAATATATATATATATATATATATATATATATATATATATATATATATATATATATATTAAAAAAAACTTCTGGGGACTTCTGGAATAAAACAAGTTAATGTCATGATAGGGGACATCATTTGCATACTTCACACATATAACACTTCCATTTATGTTTAACCCTAATGGGGAGCTGAATTTTGGTCCCCATGGTGTGGCTGTGTAAACAGATCAATGTCCCCATAAAGATAGGAATACAGAAACACACACACACACACACACACACACACACACACACTGGCCTTCTGTGTGAATCCTTTCTGCTCCTGCTTTCTTCTGACATTTCCCTCTATATCCTTCCTCCATTTCATTTCTTTCCCTTTCCCACTTGCTCATTCTGTAGCCCCCCCCCCCCCCCCCCCCACCACACACACACACACACACACACACACACACACACACACACACACACACACACACACACACACACACACATCACACACAGCCTCCGTCTACATGCAAAGAGACGTGTGGAAAATGGAGAAGGCCTGGTGTTAGTGCCAGCTCGTCCTCTGATGTTTTCACACAAAACCTTTTCAACTGGATCTGTACAGAAACACTTTACCTACATTTACTGGATGTGAGAAAAAAATACAAAAGAGTAATATGGGTTTTTCCATTAAATCATAAAAGCAATCATTTCTTCATTTATTATCGTGGCAAAGATTTTTTTCCTCCAAACATCTGTATCAATCAATCCATTTACGATCACATCTAAGTCCAATTAATGTCAATAATTGACTGAACTGGAGTTGATCACATTTCTCTGTATATATATATATATATATATATATATATATATATATATATATATATATATATATATATATATATTTATACACACACACTTGTTTGTAACTTTAATTGTTTTAAATATTTTCATGTTATACAGGTTGTTTAAGAGCTCCAAGATACTTTTTATTTTTGAAAAAAATACAAGGATATTTTTACTTTGGATTTTACTCTATTAGAGTGGGTCAAAGGTCCTACAATGCAATTTTTTTAAATATATTTTATATATAGTTTGTTTTGTATTGCTGTTTACACTTTCATTATTTTAGGACAGAAATTTTCACTTTGAAATTCAGTATTGTGCAAGCAGCAATATATTAATAATTGTGCATTGTATGCACTTTGACCCACTCTAATAATCAAATAATGTCCAAAATAAAAAATATCTTTGTATTTTTTGCAAAAATAAAGTGTGTTTGTGTTTTTAAACAACCTGTAGAACAGAAAGTAAATATTTACACAATTAATGTTACAAACAAGTAACATATTGTGCACAGTCCACACACTGCATAATGATTCTTTTCAAAGTGAAAATAACTCTCCTAAAATATGGAAAGTGTAAACAACAATACAAAAACAATGTAAAAAAAATAAAATCTTGATGACTGGAGAAGTCACTGGTTGCATTGTTATTTATCTACACCGTATGTTGAGTGTTTGTTACTGTACGTCAACATTGGAAGTAAGTATGTGGTTTAGAAGAAAACGGACTTCATTCCAGGTTCCAGGATTCTTTGGGGTTTTTTATGTCTGGGGAATTTATGCGAATCGTGAATGCGAAGGTCACTATCTTTGAGTTTATGTGGACATCTGTAGACGTTAGCGTCCAGCTGACATGTAACCAACAGCAGACTGGTCAGTGGTCTGTGGAAAATGTGTCAGTGTCATAAGTTAAAGTTTTATTATTATTATATATTTATATTTTTATATATATGTGACCCACCACCAGTAAACCAGGCATAAGTGTGTGTAAATCCAAACAGAGTTATGTGTGTATCTTGGTAGAGTGGAAACTAAGGTTTAAGATGGTGAAAAAATGATGTTTCTATCACAAGTAGAACCAAAGTTATGGTCATTTTAATATCCACAGTTGGACATATTTTACAATTTGCATATTTTTAGATATTGTCCGTTAAAGTTTTGGACTGTTTTGGGGTAGGAAGTCCTTAGCAACGCATAATAATTTGTATCCGATTGACACAAATTGTTGACAGATGTTAAAGGACACTCTGATGGACATGTCACAGAAGTTTTATATATTATAATAATAGGACAGAAGTGTGACGTATTATAATCATTTGGCTTACACCATTGGACAGAACATTCAATATAAGCTTTTACCTCGTACCAAACACTTGGGTGTTTACCCACGGAACGGAGATCGTTTTGTTCGGCGAAAAGAGGTGGAAGTCGTCTTTGTCTTTGCTCAGCAATACCTGAACTTTTGTCACCGCTTAAATAATTGACTCAATAAACACCTTTATTGATTGGATTTCAATGTAATGACCACAGGAAGTGAACATAGAAGTGTTAAGGTACCGTTTTTTGATAAGGTGTAAACACTAATAACAAATCACCTTCCAGCCTAAATTTGGCTGTAGCTCTGAACGGCTCAGTGCGACTTATGCCTGGTTTGGTGGTGGAGGGTCACATATGGTGTCTGTTTTTGTACCTGCTCATTTTGTAAACGTTCCCTTTTAATTGTCAATGAGGCTAACAGTTTAGCTAACAGTTTAGCTAACAGTTTAGCTAACAGTTTAGCTAACAGTTTAGCTAACAGTTTAAAGGCTTTCATCAGTAACCAACCAGGAAAACTAAGGAACAGTGTTTCACACACAGTGTCAGCTGATAATAATGTTCATTACTGTCACACTGCATGTTTGATCAGTAATGGTTGGAAACACCACAGAATATTAGACATATTTGACTTGTGTTACAAAATGACAATAATATCACAGATATAAATGTTAATGTATAAATGTACTTTTTGGAGTCTAAAGGTGAAGGTGAAGCAGTTTACATGCAGGCATACAGAGGTGACGTTGCGGGGGAAGGGAACCCCCCCCCCCCACCGCAATACAAGCTCCCGACAGCCAACGATCCTTCAGGAGCCGACCAAAGGACAGCAGAGGAGGGGTCAGTAGGAAGGTGTTATAAACTGTGTGTCTGACCTTCCCCCCTTTAGTGTCTCATGGCCCTCTTGGGTCATGGATGCTCTGACAAGTAACTATGTAATCTGGAATGAAATCCTATGCTGAAATATTATGTAATACTGTAACTGATTGTAAACTACAATTGTGATATTAAAAGACACAAAGAGGTATATCTGAACCAACCACCTAGGCTATAAATATAATTTGAGTAGAGTTAAATATACTTTCTTAATTATTAAGTATTGTTTATTAATTTTTACCAATACAGACTGAATACTGCCCCCTGGTGGACTGAATGTAGTATTAAATTTTAATGACGAGTTGTTTGTGAGGCAATGTAATTAAGAAACATTCAAATATAATTTTCGGGCAAAGCTCTAATATATATATATATATATATATATATATATATATATATATATATATATATATATATATATATATATATATATATATATGTGTGTGTGTGTGTGTGTGTGTGTGTGTGTGTACTTTTTCTTCTCCCTTTTGACCAGTGTTGCTTTTATGTGTGGTCCAGTTTCAGATTTAACTGCAGTCAGACACTAGAGATGCAAAAAAAGGGTCACATAACCTCTTTAACACACACACACACACACACACACACACACACACACACACACACACACTACTCCAGCTCTATCAGCACTTGAGACTAGTGAGGCTTCAATTAGTTCTTGATGAATGAGCCCATAAGATGCCGCTCTCTCATTTCCCTTGTTGCCAGATATTCCAGCAATCAGACAGAAATGAATTCTCATTGTGGCGTGACTGAGACGAAGATGACGGTGGGGGGGTGAGGGGCACTAACATAAATCATTCAACCTCTCCACTTAGGCCTAGACAGAGTTCATCTGAATCACACCAAACTTGCAGAGTCTTCAAACATTTTTTATAATAATGCACACCTAAATTAGATGCAAATTATTCCATGTAATTAAATACTGTATGTTACGCAATTATTGAATTACAATAGTTTGTTCCTACACTGAATGACATGGAAAACTGTGCAGTTCCATCAAAGCATATAAACCACAACTAACTTTTCCTGTTTTACAACAAGTGTTAATGCAACATATATATATGTGTGTGTGTGTGTGTGTGTGTGTGTGTGTGTGTGTGTGTGTGTGTGTGTGTGTGTGTGTGTGTGTGTGTGTGTGTGTGTGTGTGTGTGTGTGTGTGTGTGTGTGTGTGTGTGTGAGAGTATGAGAGTATGTATGTATGTGTGTGTGTGTGTGTGAGTATGAGAGTATGTATGTATGTGTGTGTGTGTGTGTGTGTGTGAGTGTGAGTGAGTGAGTGAGTGAGTGAGTGAGTGAGTGAGTGAGTGAGTATGTTTGAGAGAATGTGTGTGTGTGTATGTGTGTGTGTGTGTGTGTGTGTGTGTGTGTGTGTGTGTGTGTGTGTGTGTGTGTGTGTGTGTGTGTGTGTGTGTGTGTGTGTCACTTGAATGTCATAAATATAACCCACATGTTAGTAAAGGAAGTAAAAACAGATGTTTGGAAAGTTTCTTTTGGAAGACTAAGGTCGTATTCACATAGTAAAGTCCGGACCAAGGTTCGGACCAGAACCTTTTTTTTGCCTTTTCACACTGCACTTATAATTCAGACTTTATTTACAGTCTTCATTCACACTGTATTGAATCAAATGGACCAGCAGACTTTAGAACGTCATGTGGTCAATGCGTGTACAGCGTGCGTCTCTCTATACTCGACCCTGATTGGTTAATAGATGAGCGCGCTACACTGTTACAGGAAATGGACCCAGTTACTAGTTTTATGAGTATTTTCTAATTCAGTCTTTATAGTATCATCATCCGACCAAATGTCAATTAAATACCTGCTTTCCTCGTCTCCACATGTATTCCTGCGACTCATGCTTGGACGTTGACTAGATTCCGCGTACGTGACTGTGACGTAATTGGTCCGATAGTCCGGACTTTCCTAAAAAGAGCTTTCACACTGTGCACTAGCGAACCTTGGTCCGGACTGAGACTACCTCCTCAGCTCGGACCAAAGACTCGGTCTTTAGTCCGGACCAAGTTTCGGGGGAGGTTTCACACTTGTCAATAAATTTCGAACTTTCCTGGAAAGTCCGGATTTTCTGAGTGCAGTGTGAATACGCCCTAAAAGGCGACTGAAGAGACAGAAGAAGAGCCTCCAACTGTAGAGAAAAGGATATATATATATATATATATATATATATATATATATATATATATATATATATATATATATATATATAGTATTTATTATTTAAGTATGTCCAACTGGCTGCTGTTACAGTTGTATTACTGTTGATTTGTTCCAGCAGACTAGTAAAGTATATTTTTAAGTTGTATTTAGAGTTAACTAACTGTTGTTATAAATCTGGTAACTTTCAGAGCAGACTGTAATAACCAAATATTTATTTAGAGTAAATGGTTGTTTATCAACTTTTGTTTTCAGGGTCCAGTGTGTCTGTGTGTGACCGTGGCTGTTGTGGCGCCCCCCTCCCCAATGCTGTGTGCCCCACAGGTGCTGTGGCCCTTGGCTTGGTGCTCAGGTCAGAATTTGGCCCTTGATGAACTCTAATTGGGGAACCCTGCTGTACTGCCTACATCAAATTTCCTCCTGGGGACACATCAGTAAATCATTACTGGGAATAAAGAGGATATCATCCAATGCGACAGACCAATACAGATACAAGAAAAAACAGGTAAATATCAGCCTCATATATCGATGTGTCCAAAAATTTGTTCCACTAGTGTATATGTTGAAAAGACTGGGACTCACCATCAACTATAATGCTGACGATCACTGCGCTGCTGCTGCTGATCACTGCTGTGTTCCTATTGCTGATGAGCACCACTCTGCTGCAGTTGCTGACAATTGCAGCTTTGTACCTCATGCTAATGATTGCTGCTCCTCTCTCATGCTGACAATCACTGCTCTGCATCCGATGGTGATGATCGCTGCTCTGCTCGTGCCTCAGTAAATAAAAACTGCAGCTGTTCTTCAACCATTTGGAGTCCACATAATTAATGTAGTGTTTGTTAAGGAAACACCCTCAAGTTTGGACTAAAACACTGACTTTTGCTGTTTAACTGAGAAAAAGAGTGAATGAGTGAAAAACAGTCATACATCTACACCCCCCCCCCCAAAATTGTTCTTAATTTTGGCCAAAAATACACTGTGATGAACTGGCAACTCATATAGTGTGTACCCCACCTTCACTTGTAGCTGGATTAGGATCCCTGTGACCCCAGTCACAGCGGTCCTGTGACCCTAGTGAGGATAAAGCAGGTTCAGACAACAAGATCTAATGTTATTAAAATAATGTATATATTGTCCATTCATAGTCCATTTGGGGCGACCATGGCTCCATGGCTCAGTTGATAGAGTGGGTGTTCCAGTAACTGAAGGGTTAGTGGTTGGAATCCCACTCAGTCAGTCTGTTGTGTCCTTGGGTAAAGATACTTCACCCTCCTGCCTCCAGTGTGACTCACACTGGTTTATGAATGTTTGGTGGTGGTGGGAGGGACCAAAATGGACAAAATGGCTGACACGCTTCTGTCAGTCTGCACCAGGACAACTGTGGCTACATATATAGTTTACCACCACCAGACCGAGCATGTGAGAGTAAATGAATAAATAATGGGTCATTAATGTAAAGTGCTTTGAGTGGCCAAAAAAGCACTATATAAATCCAATTAATCATTATTAATTATTATGATTATGTGTATAAAATAATGTCACATATGTGTCAGAAGGGGACATCAGGCTGGTCAGGGGTTAAAGGTCAGTAGCTTTAGTTAGCGTCCTCAGCTTTGTTGTCTTCACCTTGTATGTTTCTCCTTGAACAGGTAATAAGTCATTTTAAAGGAAGTGCACCTCTTATCTGTAAAATCCACTATCATTTCTGTGAACGCCAGCTTCTGTCGTCTTGCTGTAATTTATTATTTGTATTGTGCGCTTTTTACAATTCCTTAAGTATTTCCAAAACTGATAAAAACAATTCATTTTTTTCCCCCCTCAACAATACATTCAAAAGAAAATACAAGATTAGTGTTTGGCTTTTTTAAATTTCAGAGTCTTCCATTATTTTTTTTCTTCCAATATCAAGGCTAATTTAATGCAGAGTACAATCTAAGGGTAAACGAGGTGCAAACTGGCTGCACAAACACAGGCTTTGTGGAATTAAGAGGATTAAGATACAAAATGTTTGGAATTAAATAAATTGCATGTACTGCTTATGATTTACTGAAGATTGTTGTGCTTTATTCATTTGCAAATTTGAAATTAAGGCTGCATAATTTTTAACCCTGTGATATATATTGCTATATGGAAAAATACTCAGTCGTATGAATATACAGTGTTGGGAAAGTTCACCTTAATTAGGAACTAGTTCAAAGTTCAGTTCAAGTTAGTCAATATGAATTAGTTCAGTTCATCGTTCATTCTTCTGAATTATCAACTACAATTTCATGGATCCCAAAATGAACTTTTTTTTCCTTCTTTTTTTGTGTTATTATTGTAAACTTATTATTAATCGTTCCTAACGTTATCCTGACCGTAGTCAAAAAATCAGGGGAAAATGCCCCCCCTCGAGGGCGGAAGTAAGTACCTTACCCCAGGGTTAACTTCCCTCTGCAGGTTCTTAGAACACAAGGAGTGGTTTCACTGAGCTTCATTTTCAATGTTTATTTCCAAGAACAGGACAACACCTGCTCCGGTCGCCGGTCACACTCTGTACATTTAACTCTTTTTCTCCGCTCCCAAAAACTCTCTGCACCCCTCTCTCTCACTCGCCACCCCCCCCCCACCCCCCCCCCCTACAGTAAATGCACTAAAACTACAGTAAAATGCACTAAAACTACAGTAAATGCACTAAAACTGCAGTAAAATGTACTAAAACTACAGTAAAATGCACTAAAACTACAGTAAAATGCACTAAAACTACAGTAAATGCACTAAAACTGCAGTAAAATGTACTAAAACTACAGTAAAATGCACTAAAACTACAGTAAAATGCACTAAAACTGCAGTAAATGCACTAAAACTACAGTAAAATGCACTAAAACTGCAGTAAATGCACTAAAACTACAGTAAAATGCACTAAAACTGCAGTAAATGCACTAAAACTACAGTAAATGTACTAAAACTGCAGTAAATGCACTAAAACGACAGTACATGCACTAAAACTACAGTAAATGTACTAAAACTGCAGTAAATGCACTAAAACGAGAGTACATGCACTAAAACTACAGTACAGTGTACTAAATCTACAGTAAAATGTACTAAAACTACAATAAATGCACTAAAACTACAGTAAAATGTACTAAAACTGCAGTAAATGCACTAAAACTACAGTAAATGCACTAAAACTACAGTAAATGCACTAAAACTACAGTAAATGCACTAAAACTACAGTAAAGTGCACTAAAACTACAGTAAAATGCACTAAAACTGCAGTGAATGCACTAAAACTACAGTAAAATGCACTAAAACTACAGTAAAATGCACTAAAACTGCAGTAAATGCACTAAAACGAGAGTACATGCACTAAAACTACAGTACAGTGTACTAAATCTACAGTAAAATGTACTAAAACTACAATAAATGCACTAAAACTACAGTAAAATGTACTAAAACTGCAGTAAATGCACTAAAACTACAGTAAATGCACTAAAACTACAGTAAATGCACTAAAACTACAGTAAATGCACTAAAACTACAGTAAAGTGCACTAAAACTACAGTAAAATGCACTAAAACTGCAGTGAATGCACTAAAACTACAGTAAAATGCACTAAAACTACAGTAAAATGCACTAAAACTGCAGTAAATGCACTAAAACTACAGTAAATGTACTAAAACTGCAGTAAATGCACTAAAACGAGAGTACATGCACTAAAACTACAGTACAGTGCACTAAATCTACAGTAAAATGTACTAAAACTACAATAAATGCACTAAAACTACAGTAAAATGTACTAAAACTACAGTAAAATGTACTAAAACTACAGTAAATGCACTAAAACTACAGTACAGTGTACTAAATCTACAGTAAAATGTACTAAAACTACAGTAAAATGTACTAAAACTACAGTAAAATGTACTAAAACTACAGTAAATGCACTAAAACTACAGTAAAATGTACTAAAACTACAGTAAAATGTACTAAAACTACAGTAAATGCACTAAAACTACAGTAAAATGTACTAAAACTACAGTAAAATGTACTAAAACTACAGTAAAATGTACTAAAACTACAGTAAATGCACTAAAACTACAGTAAAATGCACTAAAACTACAGTAAAATGTACTAAAACTACAGTAAATGCACTAAAACTACAGTACAGTGTACTAAATCTACAGTAAAATGTACTAAAACTACAGTAAATGCACTAAAACTACAGTAAAATGTACTAAAACTACAGTAAAATGTACTAAAACTACAGTAAAATGTACTAAAACTACAGTAAATGCACTAAAACTACAGTACAGTGTACTAAATCTACAGTAAAATGTACTAAAACTACAGTAAATGCACTAAAACTACAGTAAAATGTACTAAAACTACAGTTAAATGTACTAAAACTACAGTAAAATGTACTAAAACTACAGTAAAATGTACTAAAACTACAGTAAATGCACTAAAACTACAGTACAGTGTACTAAATCTACAGTAAAATGTACTAAAACTACAGTAAATGCACTAAAACTACAGTAAAATGCACTAAAACTACAGTAAAATGTACTAAAACTACAGTAAATGTAGTTTGATTTTTTTTCCTCATACGTTTGACTTTTTCCTCATACGTTTGACTTTTTTCTCTCATACGTTTGACTTTTTTCTCTCATACGTTTGACTTTTTTCTCTCATACGTTTGACTTTTTTTCTCTCATACGTTTGACTTTTTTTCTCTCATACGTTTGACTTTTTTTCTCTCATACGTTTGACTTTTTTTCTCTCATACGTTTGACTTTTTCCTCATACGTTTGACTTTTTTCTCTCATACGTTTGACTTTTTTCTCTCATACGTTTGACTTTTTTCTCTCATACGTTTGACTTTTTTTCTCTCATACGTTTGACTTTTTTTCTCTCATACGTTTGACTTTTTTTCTCTCATACGTTTGACTTTTTTTCTCTCATACGTTTGACTTTTTCCTCATACGTTTGACTTTTTTCTCTCATATGTTTGACTTTTTTCTCTCATACGTTTGACTTTTTTCTCTCATACGTTTGACTTTTTTTCTCTCATACGTTTGACTTTTTTTCTCTCATACGTTTGACTTTTTTTCTCTCATACGTTTGACTTTTTTTCTCTCATACGTTTGACTTTTTTTCTCTCATACGTTTGACTTTTTTTCTCTCATACGTTTGACTTTTTTTCCCTCATACGTTTGACTTTTTCCCTCATATGTTTGACTTTTTTTCTCATATGTTTGATTTTTTTTCTCATACGTTTGACTTTTTTTCTCATATGTTTGACTTTTCAGCGGAATGAGACCTTTAACATTCTTTTCTTTTGTTTCTGACATCGTTTGGGTGATTGGATAACATGCCCTGGGTCAAAGTGATCCAGGAACACCACTCCTGTACCTGACAAATGACCAGAACATGAGGAAGGAGTTGTCAGTGCAGTTATTGACGACAGCTGGACTTGGATGCAATCATAAACAGACTGAATGTTTCAAACTTCTCATGTTGAATTTAGACGCTTTATTGACAAGAACTGTTTGGAACAAATCACACATGTTCTATAAAAATCTCCTCATCGTGCTTCAGTTTCCTCCTCTTTCTCCACCTCCCTCCCCAATCCTCATTCTGACTCTCACCCCCATCTTGCCCCGCGAGCTGAGCTGTCAAAGTGCTTGTGGTTACAGTGATGAAGGTGAGGATGATGAAGGTGAGGATGATGAAGGTGAGGATGATGAAGGTGAGGATGAGGAGCTCCATGTGTTCTGGTGTAAACACACGCATGTGGGAAAAAAAAACATTCAAATGATGCTATTTAACAAATAACCAAGTAAGTGTACTCTATTACTGTACTGAAGCACATTTTTAGGTATCTATATCATAATTGTGACTTTTTATCTCATAATTATTTCTTATTTCATATTTATGACTTTATATGATAATTTGGAGTAGTTTTATCATCATTTTGGCTGATAGATAATGTCACAATTTTGATCTTTTATCTCATAATTATGCATTTCTTATTCCATACTTATGAGTTTATCTCATAATTTTGGCTTTTTAATCTCCCATGGTCATTTTAAATCAGAATTAACCTTTATTCTGAATTAAACAGGAATAAAAACTATTTAATGTGGGTATTTTTTACCACCTCTGAGAATCACTGAAGGCTATAAAAGCAGAATGTTAGATCAAATGATATATATAAATAAATGACATGAATTCAAACATTTTCTACAGAAAGTAAAGTTGAATTCATGTAGAACGTGTCTTCTGTACTCGTTTCCAACAAGTAATCAGAGAAAGTGGCTGTTGTTTTGGCCACACACAATGCATCAGCAGTGTTTACTACTGGTATTAGTGCCAAACAAATACTGTAATTGCGTATAAAAAAACAGAGTGACATCGTCTCTTCATGGTACTTCACTTGATCACTCGCATCTTTTCATTATCTTTGACTTTTTAATCACGCAAATAAAGACTACTGTGCTCACATTTGATACAGTAAGACATTAAAACAGAGCTTTTCAAATTACAGGACAGTCAACCTCTGCTTAAAAGCAGCTTTTTACACTTTTACACACTGATATAACAACTACATTTTAGTCAATAGATCTTGGAAATGGCAGTTATTAGTGCTTTTTTTGGTTGTTTTTTTTAAATCAATTACTAGAATTTCTAAACGACCCCCATTTGAATTCCAGGCGACCCCACGTTTTCATAAACACTGCACTACTGTGAAAACACGTCTTTTCCACACTGGGCTCACGTGAACAAAAAAAATAAATATTATAAACGAAAGCAGTGGTGAGAATTTACATTTGATAAGACCTGTTATTTGATTTGATTAGGAATGATTTAAAAGCTGACTTTAAAATTGATTAAACATTCATAATGAGGCTGTTGATTCTGATGAAGGTGTTTAAAGGCTTTTTTATTCTCTGTGCTTCTGTTTAATACAATAAACTGCTTTAGAAAAATCACTGTTGTGGAATATTTTACTTATGAAAATATATTTAGAGCCGAGTGTCGAACTGTATATATATATATATATATATATATATATATATATATATATATATATATATATATATATATATATATATATATATATATATACACATATATATATATATATATATATATATATATATATATATATTTTAGGGGTGTGACAAGATATCGTCGGACGAGATCTCGCGAGATGTAATTTGGTGAGATTTCTCGTCACATTAAAATTCTGTCTCGCGAGGTTTCTGATCCAACGAGCAGCCAGAATGAGTCGGAAAACACAGGTTTTACTATAGACAGGTTTTTGAGCCATTTCCACTCTACTTCCTGAACTCCTCCCACTGATGCGTTTCACTTCCACTGTCACAGCCTTCAGTTTGTTTTTCTAGCTCTGATATTAACACAGGATGGACAACTACAAGAGGAAAAGTGCTTCAGGAACTAGCTCCTCCTAGCATCAGTAAATCTAATGTTCTATCGTAGTAGCCTAGCCACACTAGCTCCTCCTAGCATCAGTAAATCTAATGTTCTATCGTAGTAGCCTAGCCACGCTAGCTCCTCCTAGCATCAGTAAATCTAATGTTCTATCGTAGTAGCCTAGCCACACTAGCTCCTCCTAGCATCAGTAAATCTAATGTTCTATCGTAGTAGCCTAGCCACGCTAGCTCCTCCTAGCATCAGTAAATCTAATGTTCTATCGTAGTAGCCTAGCCACACTAGCTCCTCCTAGCATCAGTAAATCTAATGTTCTATCGTAGTAGCCTAGCCACACTAGCTCCTGCTAGCATCAGTAAATCTAATGTTCTATCGTAGTAGCCTAGCCACGCTAGCTCCTGCTAGCATCAGTAAATCTAATGTTCTATCGTAGTAGCCTAGCCACGCTAGCTCCTGCTAGCATCAGTAAATCTAATGTTCTATCATAGTAGCCTAGCCACACTAGCTCCTCCTAGCATCAGTAAATCTAATGTTCTATCGTAGTAGCCTAGCCACGCTAGCTCCTGCTAGCATCAGTAAATCTAATGTTCTATCGTAGTAGCCTAGCCATGCTAGCTCCTCCTAGCATCAGTAAATCTAATGTTCTATCGTAGTAGCCTAGCCACACTAGCTCCTGCTAGCATCAGTAAATCTAATGTTCTATCATAGTAGCCTAGCCACACTAGCTCCTCCTAGCATCAGTAAATCTAATGTTCTATCGTAGTAGCCTAGCCACATTAGCTCCTCCTAGCATCAGTAAATCTAATGTTCTATCGTAGTAGCCTAGCCACACTAGCTCCTCCTAGCATCAGTAAATCTAATGTTCTATCATAGTAGCCTAGCCACGCTAGCTCCTGCTAGCATCAGTAAATCTAATGTTCTATCGTAGTAGCCTAGCCACGCTAGCTCCTCCTAGCATCAGTAAATCTAATGTTCTATCGTAGTAGCCTAGCCACACTAGCTCCTGCTAGCATCAGTAAATCTAATGTTCTATCGTAGTAGCCTAGCCACACTAGCTCCTCCTAGCATCAGTAAATCTAATGTTCTATCGTAGTAGCCTAGCCACACTAGCTCCTGCTAGCATCAGTAAATCTAATGTTCTATCGTAGTAGCCTAGCCACACTAGCTCCTGCTAGCATCAGTAAATCTAATGTTCTATTGTAGTAGCCTAGCCACACTAGCTCCTCCTAGCATCAGTAAATCTAATGTTCTATCGTAGTAGTCTAGTTTCACTCAATGTAACTTTTGTCTAGATTTCCCTGAAACTGGTCGACCAATCACAGTGAAGTATAGAGTCAGAGGGCGGGCCTAACAAAGTGACGCTGACAATTGGTAGAGAAACAAGTGTAAACAACCATAGAAGAAGAACAACAACAGGTGTAGATTTCCTTTTATCACAGATGAGTGAAGAATGTGAGAAAACGTCAACAATCTTTAAATTCTTTTTACAGAAGCGACAACAGTCGTTCAGCTCCATAATCCACCATTTTGTTTAGTCATTCCTAACTTTCTCCGGACTCTTCCGTCAACTTTCAGACGCTCTAACTACGTCATCCTAAAGATTACACTGATTGGTTGTAGTACCGTCCTATTGCATACAGAGGATTTGAAAGACAACCTTTTAGCCCCGCCTCCTCTGACTATGAAGCACCACTAGACCCATACATGGAATGAATAGAGATAGCACTGCTTGGCTACGTTTTTCAGGTTATTCACATCTTTTTTGTTCAGATAGTTTATAAAAATATATTTCTATTTATTTTTTTTCATCATTTAATGGATTTTTTGCATTAAAACAAAGACAAAATGGAGTTTTCATTATTTATAGGTTATTATGTTATTATTTTTGTTAATTTCAGATAAAATTTGAGCCCTGAAAGTCTTATGTTATTAAAGTGTGATGACATATTTGGATTAGACATAAGAAAAATACACTTGGTCACATTTAGATATATATATATTTTTTTTTTACAGTGTTTAACTGTGTGTTCATGTGCGCAGGTTTTTATTTATTTATTTTATTTGCTTTACTTGACCTCTGACCCCAGGAAGTCCCTGGTGTTCAACCAATGGTGAAAGGCCTCCTAGTCTCCCCTTCTCTCCGGTGAGGCTGAATACTGCTGGAACATTAGCATCTCATTAGCATGTTATTAGCATCTGATTAGCACTGCACCTTTTCTCTGGATACATCACGTTACACTCACTGCACCGCCCTGGTTTTACACATTTTTCACTGCTGGAACGATGCGCCATCTCACTAGCATTTGTTTGTTTTCTCCCCCTTCTGTTAGATGTAATGAGTATGATTCAGGTTGATAAATGACACTGTAAAAAAAAAAAATCCTGTTGTTTTTAATGGAATATAAATTGCCATGGTAGAACAATACTGTAAAATAATAATAATTCAAACTGTAAATATATTTAACATGAAACAAACATATTTTCAGAATAAAATGGAAGTGTAGTTTTAACATTTTAAAATGTAGAATTCTCATTTTAAGCAGGTAGATCTTAAATATGTAGTTTTAATGTTTTAAAAACGTAGACTTAACAATTTAAATATGTAGTTTCTTATTATTTTTACAAGTAGATTTAACATTTTAAACAAAGAGATGTAATATTTTAAAATCTGTACTTTAAATAAATTTACAAGTAGACTTTACATTTTAAATATCTAGTTTCAACATTTTTACAAGTAGATTTAATATATTTTTTATTTGATTTATTTGGCTGAAAATACAACACACATGAATAATGACAGCATTTAAAACTGGGATGGCACAAAAATGCTTAAAAGTGCTTGTTTCCATTGTGATCCCTTACAAAAATAAATTACATTATTAAAAACAAGTTCAAATTATATTTTAAATATGTAGTTTTAATATTTTAAACAAGTACACTTAAAGGTAGGGTAGGAGATGTTGGAAAAGCTATATTTTTAAAGTAAACACAGCCATGCCACCCCTTCATAAATACATGAACATGCATTCTCTCTGGAGCGATCGCAGAAGTTCACCAGCATTCACCACAACTCTAAGCATCATAACAAAACAATAAGCTATATTTATCAGTCTGTGCCATATGAAGCTTAGCTAGCAAAAGGTTTAGAAGCATGAAGTACATTTCAATTCAATTTTATTTATAAAGCCCCAAATCCCAACAAAGTCGTCTCACAGGGCTTTACTGAAACACAATCAACGACAGAAATAGATTTTTTTAAAAAGTCGCAAGCATCCCCTGTCCTTAGACCCTCCTTCTCGGCAAGAAAAAAACTCCAAAATCCAGTGGGAAAAAGAATAAATCTTGAGAACCACACTGAAGGACAGATCCATTCCCATGGACGGACAGACTATAGATGAACGTTGAAAAATGGTTCATCTATAGCCGAAAAACTAAATAAAGAACACTAAGGTCAAGGATAAGGACAATACTTGATGTGCAGTTTACACACAGTGTTGCTAACTTAGCTAAATATGCTGGATGTTCTGCCCTCATTAAAGAGCTCCCCATCTTCAACTAGACAGACAGATGACTACCATCACATGCTGGTAAAATTTGGCTGATTTATTCAAACTGACAGCATGCACAAACTAAAATGAAGAAAGAAAGTCAAATACACAATCAGCATAGAATATGTATTTACTAAAACATCCCCAACATATGGCCTTGAATATAGCCTAGCATATATGGACACATATGTCCACCCCTTCAGAGAAGCTCATGGGGCCTGAGATCATAAAATTAATGAATGATACTCAATAGGAAGTAAAATGTTAAAATGGTATCTGATTTGTCATGTGACCTGAATCAAACACATGTTGTACCTCATTATAAATAATAATTATTCACGTGTGTTTCAACTACTTCTCTTAAGCAATGATTCATTTGTAAATAAAACCCGTTCGTAGTTAGGACTACATGCCTGTCGCACAAATGACGTCACCACAGACTCCACACCACAGCTGTGGGGAGTGTGACGTTACATACGCCCACGGTTCTCAAACTGGGGTCCGCGGACCCCTAGGGGGACGTGGCGCATGTCCAGGGGGTACGCGAAATTATTCACGGTTTTGTTTTGTTTTTTTTGCTGTTTTATTTTGAAATGCGGAAATTTTATTTTGTAGCGAGCGGGCGGAAGTAACAGCGCTGTTTGACGCTAGCTTGACTAAATTGAGACGGAGCGAGTCACAGGCTATTTTTAGCCACCCTGCAGCGAACATGGATCGATTTTTGTGTCCGCCAAGTTCCTCAAGAAGTGGTAAAAGAAATGACAATGAAAATGACAATGACAAAAACAAACGCCCTAACCCTAAAAAGAGAAAGTACATTGATAGTTATATTGAGTTTGACAAGATCATCCCTCTCATTAAGTCTCTGTCTGTCTGTCTGTCTGTCTGTCTGTCTGTCTGTCTGTCTGTCTGTCTGTCTGTCTGTCTGTCACACACACACACACACACGGTTTTGTGTGTCTTTTGTTCCATTTATTATTTTAAAATTATTTAAAATTGTTGTTTCTGAAGTGTTCATTTATATTATAATACCTGAAAATGTGGCTGGTTTGCACAAAAGCACTATTAAAAAAGGTTATCATTGTTTCATAATAATCATTGTTGAAGTGGTTTTTTATCATTTTCAGTATCGCGAGGATGAGGGGGGACATGGAAAAATGTCACCCCTCCAAGGGGTACCTGGGCCAAAAAAGTTTGAGAACCCCTGACATACGCAATGCATTGTAGTCTCTTAGTGAACCCACAAAAAAAACCATAAAAACTTCACGTTTGCTTCCCATCATAAACAGGTGGTCTAACTATGCCACATCAAATATTTATCATTGACCGCTATCATATGTGAATTTCAGAGCACTTGTTAAACAGACGTAGCCTCTCCGTACAAACACGTATAGCCTAGCAAACTGCTAACTAACTTAAGAGATTAAATAACAAAACTGCCAAATAATCACAAAAATGTACAGAAATGTGCACACCATATACATTCATGACAGCAACATTTTCAAAAACACAGACGATGCTCCTACAAGCGATCTGACAGGAATACTAGCTTGGATTCATCAGCTGCTCAAAAACACCATAACAAAACCGACCTGAATGCAACAAGTGATTGAAAATGGCTGCCGAAATATGCTATGATAACCTGAACACAAATGCACTAACACCGCCATCTAGTGGCTAAAGGAGGAAACAACACAATTATCCATGTTATGAACCCAGTCCACACACACACTGGAACATTAGGGGTTCGTTAATATCTGTCATTTTCTCACTGACAGGGTGAAAACGATACCGTTAAACACTTCGTCTCTGAAAATCCTCTATAAACATGATGTTATCTTACCTGTGGAGTAGAGACAGAACCATCCTAGCTTAGCTTTGTAGCATATTTTCCACTGTTAGCTGTTAGCTGACGCACGCGCTGGAAAGTCGTACCGATGCTCACTGTAGTCCTGTTTCCGTTTTCGTGTCATTTATCCGAGCAGTTGCTTTTTCAAACACAGTTTTTCGGGCTCGCTGTCGTGGTCTTTTCTACCAGACTAGATAATATGGGTAGCTAGCTAGCTTACTCCG
The DNA here is from genome assembly GCA_020466265.1 of Siphamia tubifer. Taxonomy (NCBI): domain Eukaryota; kingdom Metazoa; phylum Chordata; class Actinopteri; order Kurtiformes; family Apogonidae; genus Siphamia; species Siphamia tubifer. Next base: position 54,897,541 of record CM035798.1, on the reverse strand, counting down.
TGGCTTTACAATAGCTAGGCTCAGTTCAGCAGAAGTGCTCCTTCTCGCACGTCCTGCGCACGCGCTATGAGTAGGAGTCTTCGTTCACCTGTGGCTAAAAAATATAATTATATACAATATAATGAAATAAATAATGCAATAAAAATGTAAATTAAAATGTAAATGTAAAAAAAATAAAATAAAAATAAATAGCAAATAAAAATTGAAGGTAAAATACTTTGTCATTATACACAATGTAATGTGTCTTCTGCGTTTAACCAATCCTTGATACTATTGGGGTCACCTGTAAGGTGCAGTGGGCACCCATGGGCGGCACCCAGGGAACCAGCTGCTGTAGAACCAGATTAATGGTCAGAATCACCTGCTGGAAGATTTGACCCTTACAAACATGTTTTTGGGTGATGGAGGAAACTGGGGCACGTGGAGTAAACCCATCCAGACACAGGGAAAGAAATATGTAAATTCCACAGAAAGACCCACACTGTCTGGGAATCGAACCCGGATCTTCTGCCGTGAGGCAAGAACGCTAACCACTCAGCCACTGTGCTGAATAACAAATGTAACAAAATGTAACAAATAAATAAATAAAATACAAATAATTAAGTTACATTTCAAAACATATAATTGTATATAATGTAATATAATTAATTAATTAATTAATTAATTAATTAATTAATTAAAAGAAAAATAATTGCAGGATGTGTGATGTGACTATTAAACACAGGTACATTGTGATGGGTTAGGGTCAGTTGTAGTTTCTATCTCACCTACTGCCAATAGAAAAAAAAACATTAGTTTTATTTCTGTCAGTGTAATAAAACATTCCTGGGGTTGTAACAGTTCGTGTATTCATCCTGAACATCCAGAACGTTCCATGCTTGGGTTCTCTCTGTGAACCATGTAATTACTATCACATTAGGCTAACACACGCTAATGAGCTCTATGTCTGAGTGTGTGTAGGATGGAAAAGCGCTGTTGAGACGCTTAAATACAAATGAGAACACGCAGCTCAAACACTCTGCAGCGCCATTTACACTAAGAACATTTATGAACATTATCATTGGATTTAACTAATGAACCGTCCTGACTTTAAACCCCTCACCACTACATGTACATGATATTATTTTAATAATACTATATATACATTATTTTAATAACAATATATATACATATATATAATTTTTTTCTCTATTTTTAAGTCATTTTACTGTATATTTATAGTATATTTTAGGGGGGTGGAGAGTGTAAATGTATGAGTGTTTTTCAGTCTCCATCTTTTTTTTCTCTGTTAAATAAACAATTAAAGTCAGTGTTTTAGTCCAAATGCCAGAGTGTTTCCTTTAAAAACACTACATTCTTTTATCTGGACTCCAGACGCTTGAAGAACAGCTGCAGTTTTTATTTGCTGAGTTTATTTTTCAGCTGTTTTTAAGCTAAATCATGTCAGAACAGTAAAGGGTTAAAGCACTGAAGTTTAGTAGAAAAAGTTGAGCGTGACTTTTACTTTGTGCTTTAGTATGTGTGCTTCTTTCTGACACTGTGGGCTAAAAGTTGTTATGTTACAACTATCTGCAACCTGTGAAAGCCATCTGTGAAACTCACAATGCATTGACATGTATTTTTAAAACTGTGAACGCATGGTAATTTATTCACACACATTCATTTTGTTGGTTTTTTTATTCTGATTTGTTTTAATGTGGACCATTGATATGTAATAAAGACTCTCTGTCTGTCTGTCTACAATTGTTTGTCCATTGTGCCACTTATGTTTATTTTTGTCAATTTCTTTGTATCATTTTGTTCATTTTTTAAAATAAAATTTTCTTTTATTTTGATATTTTTTCATTAATTTTAATCTCATTTTTGTTCTTTTTTTTTTTACTAATAGAGAAAATATTTACCTTTTATACATTTTCATGCTTATATTTGTATATCTATTTATCTATCTATCTAGGTCATACAGAGGTCATACAGAGGTCATACAGAGGTCATACAGAGGTCATACAGAGGTCATACAGGAGAATAACTGGAATGTTTAACACTCAGTCAGATACAAAGTGTCAGAGAAGACACAGAGGAGAAGAAAATATATCAAGGACAGATAAAAAGACACAGGTGGACAAACCCAGGGACACTAGGGGAATGAGGAAGTGAGAAATTTAACAAAATAAAACAGGAAATGGACAAAAAAGACAAAACATGAAGTAAAAACACAGGTGGACAAGAACATATAACAATGATATTATTTTACTGATCTGACCCCAGTGTTTTGGTTTCCATGGAAACCAGGTTCAAATGTGTCTTTGGGTGTTACAGGTTGTCGACCCCTGGTTTAGATGCTGCGTTAGTGTTGATAACTTTTGAATGATGAAGAAGAACAAACATATTTATAAACATATTAACTTACAAACAATGACATGGAATTTAAACACAGAAATAAATGTAGGTATGTGAGTAAGGTCAAAGGTCATGTGATGTTCAGGTATGTGAGTAAGGTTAAAGGTCATGTGATGTTCAGGTATGTGAGTAAGGTCAAAGGTCATGTGATGTTCAGGTATGTGAGTAAGGTCAAAGGTCATGTGATGTTCAGCTATGCGAGTAAGGTCAAAGGTCATGTGATGTTCAGGTATGTGAGTAAGGTCATGTGATGTTCAGGTATGTGAGTAAAGTCAAAGGTCATGTGATGTTCAGGTATGTGAGTAAGGTCAAAGGTCATGTGATGGTCAGGTATGTGAGTAAGGTCAAAGGTCATGTGATGGTCAGGTATGTGAGTAAGGTCAAAGGTCATGTGATGGTCAGGTATGTGAGTAAGGTCAAAGGTCATGTGATGGTCAGGTATGTGAATAAGGTCAAAGGTCATGTGATGGTCAGGTATGTGAGTAAGGTCAAAGGTTGAAGTGGGTGGGGTTCATCCTTTTCAAATCTATGTCTTGTGGTCTGAGTTATGGGCGTGTTAGTTAAAAAAAGCGGTGAGTTGCAGGTCATTGATACATTGACCCACACATCACTGATACAAACATATATAAAATTAAATCACTATTATTTTTGTGTTTCACATATTTATCCCAGGGGCAAGACTGGACCCTTTCGGGGCCCAGATTTGGCCCTAGGGCCACATGTTTGACACCCCTGTCCTAGTGTCAGGTTGTAGTTTCAAAGTAAAACCACAGCAGAGTTTAAGGGGTTTGTGGAGGAGAGTCAAAGGTTTCCATTTATTAGTTCAAACACTCTTTACTTCACCATCCTGTTGTCCTGGGTTAAAAACAATAAAAACACCCCTGCCTCACCTCCACTACACACACACACACACACAGGTTGTTTCATGGAACGCTTTGATCTGATAAGAGGCTGATCCTTGTGAAGGAGGTGGGCGACCTAAATCAAACAACAGATCACACACACACACACACACACATACACACACTCATCTCCATGTCTCATGAGGACCAACTTTGTAAGCAAGTAGCCATTGGTTAGTGAGTTTAAACATTTTATTTATATATATATATATATATATATATATATATATATATATATATATATATATATATATATATATATATATATTTGTGTGTGTAACTAAAAATAAATATAAAAAAAGTAAACACATTTTCAAGCCTTTGAAAAATACGTTTGACTTTACATCTGTTTCCCTTATGCTTTATGGGGACCAGGGGGACAAAAAGCAAATAAATGTCATACTTTGCACAGATTTATATTTTACAAGTGGGGACCTAGATTTACATTTAACCCCCGTGGGGACCAGAATTTTGGTCCCCATGTTGTGACTGTGTAAACACATCAATGTCCCCATAAAGATAGGAATACAAGCACACACAGTGTCAGGCCACTCTCGTCGTCTTCCACTTAAATGAGAGTGGAAGAGGTTGAAAATAAATCCTATTGAGCGGCGTGTGGGGTCTTTTATGTCCTAAAAACACTGGCTGCTGCTTTATTCTCCTTCATCTTCTTTAATTAAAGTCAATTAACAAGAACTGCTTTAAACTGTGACTGAAGATGGTTAGGGTTAAAGACAGTTAGTGTTAGAACATCATGTTAAACACAAAAAGAACTGAAGCAGAACAAGTGATGAAGTGGAAGTTAAAGTAAAAGTACTACATACTGTACTGACTTCACTGTACTTTACTTGACTATTTTTCCTGTAACTTTTTACTTTTAGTCCCTACATGTTTATATAAATATATGTACTTTATACTCTTTACATTTATATAAATATATGTACTTTATACTCTTTACATTTATATAAATATATGTACTTTATACTCTTTACATTTATATAAATATATGTACTTTATACTCTTTACATTTATATAAATATATGTACTTTATACTCTTTACATTTATATAAATATATGTACTTTATACTCTTTACATTTATATAAATATATGTACTTTATACTCTTTACATTTATATAAATATATGTACTTTATACTCTTTACATTTATATAAATATATGTACTTTATACTCTTTACATTTATATAAATATATGTACTTTATACTCTTTACATTTATATAAATATATGTACTTTATACTCTTTACATTTATATAAATATATGTACTTTATACTCTTTACATTTATATAAATATATATGTTGCATTTTGATTCTGTATAGTAACTAATTGAATCACACACAGTAACTTTCACGTTGCTTTACTCCATCTTATCCTGTGTCTCTGTGAACGTTACAAACATGGGCGGGGCGTTGACGTAAAGACGTACTGACGTCATCATCAGTACATGACATCCCCTCATTTGTTGGATTAAAACTTTACCCATTGCATTAACAACTTATTAGATATTTAACACAATTAACATAACGTACTGTCATCAACATAAATCTGATCACATTACATAAGCGTTCTGTTTCATGGTAACTTATCTGTATCCATCTCCTGAGTGAACACTTTATCAAACATTTCAGAACAAATCTTTTTTTTTTTTTTTTTTTTTTAAATGTACCTCGTGTAAGCATTTTACTACAAGTATTGTATACTCGTTTCCCAGACTATGTACATTAAAATACTTCATAGTTTAACGTTGGCTTCATTTTCATTGAACATAAATGAACACTAATAACATTCCTTTTTTTTTTTCACCAACATATTCATTTCATAACAAAGTCTGAGCATTTCTGCAGCAGTTTCACTTCTCTGTGAGGCCGCTCAGTTGGTATAATAAGAGGTCGGCATGGAGATGACCTCTGAGTGAGTGTTTCTGGTGTGGACCCCACAGTACATTGTCTCACATTGGACAGGTGGTGTATTTACCTTAACATGTATGCCTGTGATGGTCACACATTAAGGACAGTAACCCTCTGACACTTCACATGTTTCTTTAGTTGTATTTAATATTAAAAACACACAGTTTAATTTGTTCCATTCATTTCAACTTTATTTTAAGATGGTGACAGTATATTAATTTATTATATTAGTGCACAGTTAGGTGACCTTTGTACAGTTATTAATCAGTTCTTGTTAAATTAAATTTTAATTTGTTATTTTGAGTTACCAGTGCAGAGGTTGCTGGTGCCACTTCCAGGAGGTCATCTTCAGGCAGAGTAAAAGATGCTCTGCTGGGCCTGACAGACCTTTATACAGGGAGGGGCTAATTGGCCTGTACCACAAGCCTGCCTCAGAAGGGGGGACTTTTTCATTTGTTTGAAGATATTGTTTATAATACGAGTTGAAATGAGTAATTTTCTGTATTGTTTAATTATTTCATTAGTATAATTTAAGTTAAAGAATTGAGCAGTGTTTAACATTTGTATTTAATTTCTAGTTAATGTTAGTGTTTGTTTGTCCCCTGGTGTGTGTTAATGGTCTGATCAGCCATTATATATATGTTCCCCTTTGGCTCTTGTTGGGAAGGTCAGTTTTTTGTGTTCAGTTCAGTTCCATAGCCTGAGTTGAGTTCTGTTTCTTTGACCTCTTTTATGGACCCAGAACTTTTTGATTATGGACTTTTGTTAAATAAAAAGAAAATTTTCCGGAAAGAAAGCCTGGGTCCTCATGCCTGACAGTTGGGTCCATTACAGTGGTGTTTGTGGAGTACTGAGCTCCAGTGGGTGAATTAACTACAACACTGTTTCCATCCTACAGTGTGGGCTGTCTGACTAAATGTTGTAAATGTATCAACCTTGTCCTGCTTCAAAAGCACCTCATGTCCCACCTGCACAGATGATGGTTTGGCTCCACGCCGTTCTTCTGCATACATTTTGGATCTGCCCTTGTGGTCAGCGTCTGTGTCTCGCGCCTCGATGTCACTTCTTGGCGTGTTGATGTCTGGCAGCTTCCCCCTGAGCTTCCGCTTGAACAGGAGTTCAGCAGGGTTTCTGCCTGTGGTGGAATGCTCCATGGATCTGTAGATGGTAACGGACTTTCGTAGCTCCTTCTGCCAGTCCAGGTCACCTGCCTGTGCGATGCCAATCCTTTTCATGATTAATGCGTTTTGCCTCTCCACCTCTCCACCTCTCCATTTGCCTGTGCCCACTTTGGTGTCGTCTTCACGTGATGTATGCCGTTCTCCTGGTAGAAATCCTGTAATTGTAATGACAGGAACCGTGGCCCAGTCGATACCTGATAGACGGGTAGATCATGGTGGCTGAAGATGTTTTCCAAACAGTCAATCACTTTCTCTGCTGTGGTAGAACGCATGATCTTGTACTCATAGTACCGACTGTAGTAGTCTACAACTACCAGGATTGAGTGTCCAGTGTGTGTGTGTGTGTGTGTGTGTGTGTGTGTGTGTGTGTTGTGTGAATATATGGAGGGATGGGTACTTGTTTTGAATGTTTTTAATGCTGTAAAGAACTTTGTGTTGCATTTTTTGTATGAAGAGTGCTATATAAATAAAGTTTGATTTGATTTGATTTAACTACGTCATCCTAAAGATTACACTGATTGGTTGTAGTAACGTCCTATTGCATACAGAGGGATTTGAAAGACAACCTTTTAGCCCCGCCTCCTCTGACTATGAAGCACCACTAGACCGCACCAATGACTGCAGCTTAAATAAGTTGCTGATTAGCAAAGACTTGCAGCTGCACGGTGCGGGCCAGGTGCAGATGATCGGGAATTGGGTGAAAGATCATGAAAAATTCGAGACAGAATTTATTAATATCAAACTCAGAGCTCAGTTAATCTCTGTAGAACATTTACTCAAAACATAAACTAAACACAAAGCTGAGCAGCACAGCAAGTTGTTACCATGACAACCTGACAGCGTGGTGGATGACTTATGTTATCCATCTGACAGACCGACTGAAAATGACAGGTGGACTACGACTAAAGCAGTTTGTTCCGAACTGACCTTTGACCCCTAACCCTAAAGCAGTTTGTTCAGAACTGACCTTTGACCCCTAACCCTAAAGCAGTTTGTTCAGAACTGACCTTTGACCCCTAACCCTAAAGCAGTTTGTTCAGAACTGACCTTTGACCCCTAACCCTAAAGCAGTTTGTTCAGAACTGACCTTTGACCCCTAACCCTGAAGCAGTTTATGACTCAGGCTGGTGGACGTCACTCAGGTTTTTTACACCATATTTAGCAGCAGAATTTACTGGAACATCCAATGTGTTCAGTGGTTACCATGGTTACTGCCTGCCACCCTCCACCCTTTCCTGCGTCCCCACGATGGTACGTCTGCCAGTTTCTCTCTGTGGCTGAACTCTGACCTTTAGTAAAATGTCTGCGTGTTGAACCCCCCCCTCCGCCAGCGGCTGACATACACACAAACCCTCACCATCGTCCTGCACACGTGCACTCAGGCGTTGTCCCCAGTGTGTCCCAGGTTTGGCTTTCCTTGTGGGGACGCTCTGTTAATGTTGGTCAGTCCAGATGACACTTTGGCAACAGTAGAGTCTCAGAGCGCTGCTTTAATTCGGATTTGTTTTTCTTCCAATTACTCAAGCATCGTTCAGTCTCTCTGTTTCACTCATTTTGCTAATTATTTAGTCATTTTTTATTATACTTGTGGATTATTTTAGTCATTTTTACTTATTTTGTTGGTTATTTTGTTAATAATTGTAATATTTTTTTAAGTATATTTTGGTCCTTTTTATTCCTTTTGTTGATTAGTTGAATTATTTCCACTCATTTTGTGAATGAAGTCCATGAATCAAATCCTGGTGTGAATGTGCAGAGTCCAGTAGTGGGAGCGTTCCTTCTTCGACGACACTTCTTTGTCTTTATTGTCAAACTGACATTGGTCCATGTTGTGTGACACCGTTTTGACCAAGAGGATTTGGCCCCCAGGCCTTATGTTTGACACCTGTGATCAAACTTTTTACTTACCTAGTTTTCATCAGTTCTATCTTGAAACTGCAGATACTCTACCCCCCCTGCCCCCCCTCTCTTTTCCTCTGTCTGCCCCTCCCTCTCTGCCCCCCTTCTCTCTCTGCCCCCCCTCTCTCTTCCTCTGTCTGCCCCCCCTCCCTCTCTCTCTGCCCCCCCCTCTCTTTTCCTCTGTCTGCCCCCCCTCCCTCTCTCTCTGCCCCCCCTCTCTTTTCCTCTGTCTGCCCCCCCCTCTCTGCCCCCCCCTCTCTCTCTGCCCCCCCTCTCTCTTCCTCTGTCTGCCCCCCCTCCCTCTCTCTCTGCCCCCCCCCTCTCTTTTCCTCTGTCTGCCCCGCCCCTCTCTCTCTCTGCCCCCCCCCTCTTTTTCTCTGTCTGTCCCCTGGCCCCCCCGCCCCCTCTCTCTACCCTCCCCCCTCTTCTATCCACATCCACACAGGATGGAAATAAAACAGTTGATTTTTCTTCACTTTACTAAAACGTTTCTCTGCTTTTTCTTATTTTTTTTTTAACTGTATTTTTCATCTTTTTTCTTTTCTTTATTTTTTTTTTCTATATTTTTTTTAAAGACTCCAGTCACATCCTCAATCCGGTGGCGGCCCTATAAGGAGCTTTCACGCTTTTTGGTTTGCTTTAGATGTTTAATACCCCCTCTCTTTTGTGTCAGGGAGCCGCAGAGGCGTTAAGAAGCGCTGATAAACCCCACTTAGATCCTTCCTGGCCCGTCACCCCGGCCTGCCGCGCCGCTTTAGCAGAGAACTGATCTGTGACGGCCTGCCACTCAAACTGAGCACTTCTGAAGGCTGACACAATGGAGTGAGCAGCACACCAGAGGGCCTGGGGGGTGAGGGAGGGGAGGGAGGGAGGGGGGCCAGGCCAAGAGGTGCCCCAAAAGAAGCCTAGAGGAGGGGCCACGGTGTATCTCTGTTATCTTTCTACGTTTACCCCAATTTATGCATTTCACCCCCCCTCCCTCACCCACCACTGTAGAGAGTAAAAATACACGAAAAATAGAGTAAAATGTAGTAAAAAGTACACTAAAGAACAGAGTAAAATACAGTAAAAATAGAGTAAAATGAAGTAAAAATACACTACAGAACAGAGTAAAATGAAGTAAAAATACACTACAGAACAGAGTAAAATGAAGTAAAAATACACTACAGAACAGAGTAAAATGAAGTAAAAATACACTAAAGAACAGAGTAAAATACAGTAAAAATACACTAAAAATAGAGTAAAATGAAGTAAAAATACACTAAAGAACAGAGTAAAATACAGTAAAAAATACACAAAAAATAGAGTAAAATGAAGTAAAAATACACTAAAGAACAGAGTAAAATGAAGTAAAAATACACTAAAGAACAGAGTAAAATACAGTAAAAATACACTAAAAATAGAGTAAAATGAAGTAAAAATACACTAAAGAACAGAGTAAAATGAAGTAAAAATACACTAAAGAACAGAGTAAAATGAAGTAAAAATACACTAAAGAACAGAGTAAAATACAGTAAAAATACACTAAAAATAGAGTAAAATGAAGTAAAAATACACTAAAGAACAGAGTAAAATACAGTAAAAATACACTAAAAATAGAGTAAAATGAAGTAAAAATACACTACAGAACAGAGTAAAATGAAGTAAAAATACACTACAGAACAGAATAAAATGAAGTAAAAATACACTACAGAACAGAGTAAAATGAAGTAAAAATACACTAAAGAACAGAGTAAAATACAGTAAAAATACACTAAAAATAGAGTAAAATGAAGTAAAAATACACTAAAGAACAGAGTAAAATGAAGTAAAAATACACTAAAGAACAGAGTAAAATGAAGTAAAAATACACAAAAACTAGAGTAAAATGTAGTAAAAAAAATAAAAAAAAAAAAAACGCACTATAAAACAGGGGATTCAAACATGTGGCCCGGGGCCCAATTTATGCATTTCACCCCCCCTCACTCACCCACCACTGTAGAGCACGATATTTATTTATTGGTTGTTGTTGTTGTTTAATAAATAATAATAATAAATTTTATTTGTATAGTGCTTTTCTGGACACTCAAAGACACTTTACATTAGTGGAAAAATCATAAAAGCAGTACATTCAAAGACACTCGAAGACATTTTAAAATAGTACAAAAAAAATCCTATAAGCAGTACAGACAAATACATGACACAACATGTTTAACTCTTTACTGCTCTGAACTCATTTAGTTTGAAAAATAAACTCTGGAGATGAAAACTGCAACTGTTCTTCAAGACCAATATTATCTA
>CM035798.1:54736526-54886856 GCA_020466265.1 Siphamia tubifer | reverse complement strand
GGTCGGTGGTCAGTTCATATTGGACCAATCGACTCTGAAACTAAGATCAGTTGATTCATTTAGTCCAGTCTAGGGTTCTGGTTGGTTGGAACAAAACCCTGCAGCCTCACCGACCCTTTGTGGACATGTGTGGCCTAACACCTGCACAACTCCACCAAATGATACAAATGGACGGTGACCTTCCAGTACTTTAGTGGATTACACACCATTACAACAAACAACAACAAAGATTAAACTCATCTCATTCTCTTTCTAACTTTGCCCCTGATAAGTTTAAAAGTTTATTCAATTAACAAATACACACAGAGAAAACCTTTGATGTCATTTTATCTCAGCTGAGAGGGGTGAGGACCAAGAGAAGGCAGAAAAGCAACGCGGCTTCTCGTTCTGAATTCAAATGGAACTCACTTCCTGGTTTCTCCTCTAGCCAAAGAGTTTTGTTGAAACCACAAGCCCCGCCCAGTGACATCACTCACTGAACAGGAAGAAAGGGCATGTGGTTAAATGGGATTGGTAGGTTGGGGGAGCGTCATATTACACAGTGAGAACACCTCATTGGTCAAATTGCCTCTAAGGCGTGACCCATTCCTAGGCGGGAAAATATTAAGCTGAGACAAAGGAATTCTTAACATTCCTTTGTTCACTTAGTGGAAAATTTCTACTTCAGGAATTCAAAAAACACACATACTGGTATATTTACTTCACAGCCCCTCTGAACATTGTCGTGTACATTTCCTTATGGACTTTCACAAGGTCTCTATGACAAACACACAACTGTGCTACACACTGCTAACAACTTCAGTCCCCCAGGAATTGCTGACATTTTTATATTATATATTACAGTGCAGTCGCACAGGTTAAATAAGGTCCATAATTTAGAGAATTACCAGACAGAACGTCTGATTCACCTTAACATTGCACCAATGTTAAGGACTGTAGGTTACATGACTATCTGGGGTCGTCCACCTTTCAGCTTTATCACTTCACTTCACTTTTACACACTTTTCAGTTTTGGTTTGTTTGTTGTTAGCTATTATAGCTAGCAGATTATGGTAGGATAAAGAAGGTGGCTAGCAGTAGCAGCTAGCAGGCTATGGTAGTAATGTGCACACAGTTGTGCTACATCACTGTTTACAAACATGGAAGGGGTCTATATAGAATAAAACTGAAATACTTTTTTGGAACTGTTGGTTTTATGACGCCGATGTGGGTTAAATCGAGATGTTGGAGCCAATGCTGGCGGTCAAAGGCTGGGGTCAAAGGTTGGAGGTCAGTGGTCTTCAGTGGTCTTCAGTGGTCCCACACATGCTCACTCACCAGTACAGATGCTCCTCCACCATCTTGGTGACGGCTCTGGACACGGCTTCTCTCCTGTGGCGTCAGGCTCTTGTTGAGGTTGACGCCCAGCTTCTCCTCCAGGAAGTCTACAATGAACTCTGACCCCGACGCCTGTTGGTGGTTGTACTCGATCCAGGGCATCTTACCCTGTGGTGAACAACTTCCCATCGAAGTAGTTCTGCAGCAGCAAACACACACGACTTTAAATAAACAAATAGCTTTTCCTGCTTCGGGCTGTTGTGTTCTAGCTTCAGATGTGACAGTGGTGATGTCGGTCCAATCCCAATTCACCCCTTACCCATACTCCCCAACCAACACCCCATTTCCTTACTGGAAATTAGGGAAAATCTCCCCCTAAAGGAATGTCATCAGGATCAGTTTTACAAAACACAGATGTGGAAGTTGACAGTAAATATATATAATAATAATAATGGATTGGATTTATAGAACGCTTTTTTCTACTACCAACTGAGCCATGGCCGCCCCAATATATGTACATGAATCCACATGAAGATAGCCCATAATACTACACCATGGTAACAGCCCATAATACTACTGTAAAGGCAGTACTATCACCATGATGACCAGGTCAATCATAGCTCCTACCCTCTATGAGGTGTCTTAGAGTACCTACTGCAAATAAACATTTTTAAAATAATAAGAACATTTTTGTCCCAATGGGAATTAGGGCAATAACAATATAAGAGTCTCCACCTAGTCACCCCACTCTTTTAGAAGTCCGATTACTCTGTATTTATTGTACTTATTCATATTTATAACTCTTAGCTATCTTATTCTTTTAAACACCATACCTTTGAGTGGTAATGTAAATGTATTTTTAATTTAGTTGGCCTAAATTACACATTTTTCTTTTTAATAATAGTTTACCTCGCTCCTGTTTTGCTTTGGGGGAGATGCAGTGCCTGAATGAAGTTGTGTACAGTGTCTTTGATGTTTAATGTCTAACCGTCTGTGGTGAAACTGAAGACAAATTTTCCACATCGTGGACAATAAAGTATTCGTACTGTACCGAGCAGGTTCCATGTCATTGGAACAGTTCAACAAATGCTGTCATTAACATAAAAACTTTACTTCATACAGTTTTCACCTGCACACAGCAGTAGCTGTAACCATCTCTGCTTTGGTCTTTTGCGATTATCGATCGTAATGTGATCTACTACACATTAAAACAACATTAACAATCAATGGAATGATTACGTTGAACAAAACGTTCCCGGCAGAATTCTGGTAAATTTCTTCTACCCCTCCATTCGTAGCAGGTCCTTATTTCGTCTACATTTTAAAGGCCTATACAGCCTTTGCCTTAGCCCCTCCCATTTGCTTTAGCCCCTCCCCCTCCATCTAATTGAGAATCAGGACAACACTACCCCTTCACGTGAATGTGCAGAACGGAGGGGGAGGGGTTGGGGGTGAAGTGTGGTTCAGCCAAAGTGTGCTATGACCTGGTACGGCAGGTCCACCATGCGCAGGTACGTCTCAATTTTGAGGCAGAAGGGTGAGAGGCTGGGAAACGCCGTTCTTTGGCCTGGAAAATTGGTGCAGGATGATGGCATCTTTAGAATCCAACTCCTGCTCCTTCCTGTTGGAGACAGAGAAAATGTAATATTAAACCAGTGCTTCCAGACACAACAAACCCGCCCCCTCACTAACTTTTTACTCCATCTGCCGTACCTCTTTAACCTGACTCATGTCATCTGGATGTGCTTCACTACGCTCATGCAACCATCAGAGTACTGTGAAGTTCACGTTTTCTTCAAAACAAAAGGAGCCAATCAGTGTCACAGGGTGGGACTACCTGGCGGCGTTGTGGCTGATGTGACGTAAAGCAGAAGAGACGACAGTGTAGTCTTTTCAGATACACAACAATGGCAGTGTGCGTTTGGTATCCCAGGTCCATATAAGGCGTGTTTCCACTATCGGAACTTCCGGGACTTTTGTGGTGGAACTACTTTTGACCGGGCCGTGACTTATCCCCGTCCTCTCAGACGTTGTGTCTCCATACAGAAGTGGCCCCATAGGAACCTTTTCATTAAGTCATATCACATCAGTTGCTATGGTAACGTCACTAACAAAAAGTGCCAAAACAAAGCACCAGCAGAGGAGAAATGACAAGACAAGACATGGACTAGGGATGACTATTTATTTTAAAATCTTGGCTGAACCACTTTTTTAAACAAGAGTCACACTGCAAGGTCGAGCGATATTAAAAACTTATTTTAAACCATTGCACACAGAAAACAGATGTTCCAGTAAATTCTGCTGCCAAATCATCATCACCATCATGTTACACTTTCTCCGCTTAGAGCAGATTGTGCACTAATGTGAGAGAGCCGTCTCCAATGATCGCGGTTAGGGTTAGGGTTAGGGGGGGGGGTAAAATACAACAGCCGTGGGGTAACACAGAACAGCTGTGGGGTAAAACCCTGACATTTGTTAGAGTAAATCTCAATGTAGTTCAGGATTTTAATTATTTAGGAGTCATTGTTGACTCACATTAAACTTAAAAAACATTAAAAAGGTAAATTATCAAGTTAAAAGGAAGGCGTCAGATGAGCACAGAGGATGAAGTCATGATTTTAACTCATATCTCTGACTGTTTGACCACTGGGTCTGAAGCAAATGCAACTAATACACACATCTGATAAACAGGTTCTGAAGATTCTGGACAAAAAAACACCTACCATCACTAAAAGAGCATCATCTGTACAAGTGTGTTTAGGCATTGGACCTTTAGCCAAAGTGCATTCTGGGTAAAAAACAGCAGGACGTTAGTATCAGGTAGAGTACCATGCTCACTACTTTAATTTACAACTGAACAACTGGCTAAAGGCAGGACAGCACTGGGGACAGTTTTAAACATTGATCATGTTTTTAAATTCTCTACTTGTCACTGCAACAACAAGTATAGAATTATCTGCACATAATATCTTCGTGGTCATTTTACCTTGTTATTAATTTTAATGTTATTTATTTTAACTTGCCATCATTTTCTGTCCAGGGACGACAGATGAAACCCCCCTGTGGTTATAACCTGGCTCAGATGTTTGTTGTGTACGGTCCCTGTCCAATATTAAACTAAAACAGTCGTTGGGGTAAAACTGGATCTCTGCTACTGTCGCTGTCCACTGGGCTGTGGTGCTGAAATGCCTCAGGTTTATACGTCTCCAGCCATGTGTGTGTCTGCCCCCCCCCCCCCACACACACACACACACACACACACACACACACAGATGCTCTCTTCAAGAAGCACTTGATGCCCCTCTCCAAACACAAGGAGATGGCAGACAGGGGGAGGGCCAGTACAAGCGGACCACTGAAGCCGAGCCAACATGTCACATGACCCCAACAGATGACGCCGGGAGGCTGCGAGTCCAGCCTCAGCAGCCGGCACGTGACTCAGCAGCAGCAGCGAACACTTCCGCATGAAATGCAAGGTTACACAGATTATGATGGGGGAGAGAGGGGAGAGAGGGGAGTGAGGGGAGTGAGGGGAGAGAGGGGAGAGAGGGGAGAAAGAGGAGAGAGGGGAGAGAGGGGAGAAAGGGGAGACAGGGGAGAAAGAGGAGAGAGGGGAGAAAGAGGAGAGAGGGGAGAAAGAGGAGAGAGGGGAGAAAGAGGAGAGAGGGGGAGAGAGGGGAGAAAGGGGAGAGAGGGGAGTGAGGGGGAGTGAGGGGAGTGAGGGGAGTGAGGGGAGTGAGGGGAGAGGTGAAAGCAGAAACTACCAGACCACTGTTACAGGATGGATTTAGACCACAGAGCTGGACCAGTTCTGTCTAATGAATGAATGAATGAATGAATGAATGAATAAGCCTTTAACCCTCACAGGCTCAGCGCTGTAACATTACAACATAACATTTAGGTCTTTTAAGGATCAAAGACGACTGTGTCACCAGCACATGAAGCATTTTGGAAGTTCAGCCTAAACAGTTTCATGTTCGTCCTGGTTTGACCCCATGACTGGGACAGAACATTATATCATTATCAACATTTAAGGAGAATTTTTAGGAAAATGAAGCGTAGAACATCTGGAAAAAGCCTAATATTTATCTGATAGAATCTGTGGAATAATCTGAGCATAATGTAGAAGAAGGAATAAGATTTTATTGTAATAAATTAATATAGACTATCATGATTAGAAGATATATTTAGTAAATATCTCATTTGTAATTCCAAACTGAAACAAGTGTTTCCCGGCACAACAAACCCCGCCCTCTCACAGACATTTTACCTGATTGGCCCGATCTCTTACCATTGTAAAAACACATTTTAGGTGACTGTGACCTTTGACCTACTAGGGATGCAACTTTTGGTCCAAAACACTATTTCAAATTTGCTAGAAACTATACGAATATTTGAACCTGTTTCCACGAACACCCCCCCCGAAGTGCTTTCCCACCCCCAAACACACACCCAATGACAGAAAGTGTAAAGGAGGAAACCAAACGTTTACTGAATAAACATGAATATTATAAATCACACAACTTGTTGATCTTCCCTGAGGGCTTCATCTCATCTTCTGTATGAAACAAGTAAAAGGCTTTTAATTTGGAAATCACAATAACTGCAGCCAACGCTATATTTTATGTTATATTTTGTGGGAAATAAGAATTAAAAAAACAAAAAGGGACAGCACAGTGGTTAGCACTGGTGCCTCAAGGTCCATGGTTCTATTACCACACCAGACCTTTCTATGTGGAGTTTGCACGTTCTCATGTCTGCGAGGATTTTCTCTGGCCCCACCCACCATTCAAACACATGCACTGATTGGTTAATCTAAATTACCCATAGGTGTGAATATAAGAGTGATTGTCTATTGACCTCTGGGCGTCACGTGACTTTTAGTGTCATGACGCCATGTTGACAGTAACTATGACAACCGCAGCACCACTGTAAACATTATGGCAGTAAACATTTCAGTTCAGATTTATGTGCAAAAAATTGGGCAGATTAAATATAAACGGACCCATATAATGACCCTGGGGTGTTTTTCAAAAGTATGCTAACATCCATAGCTAGCTCATTAGCTTCCCATCAGTTTAGTCAGGGAACTCTCTGAGAGTTGACCAGAGCCTAGAGGTTTACAAATGGACTCAGTCTGGCTTCATTTCAAACATTCAGTGGTGGAATATTAAATCCAAAAACTAAAGTGCTAGTATTAAATGATCCCAGTTTAATAGGAGTGTCTCATTCACATGTGTGCTTATTAGCTGTGCTAGCTACATCTGACAGCAGTGCAGATGACACCGCTTGGTAACCATGGATACAAGGGCTCCTGGAGTTTGATTCCATGTAGGGAAAAAAAAGAACAAAAAAAAATAATAAATCAGTTTCGTTGAAGCTTCACATGTCGTAGGAGAGACTGACTATGTCAACAACAACACAACACCCACCAACCATTTTAACCAGCAATGAGTGGAATTTCAATTCAATTCAATTTTATTTATAAATAATAAGTGTGCTGCCTTTCGTATCAGCTGATCGTTCGTGTCTCTGACTCCCACAGTTATTTGTGCTGTAACTACATATTCCTGAACTTAGTTGCAAGTTTTTATTTTTGCGATGTCTCTGCTACTAGTGTCTGACAATCTACCACTGCCATTACTGACAAGATGGATACGGTGGCTTTCTTTCTGGTCACATGACCAGCCTGTGACTTCAGCTGCAGAAGCTCAATATATGTTCAACCCTGAGGTGAACGGGAGATTCATACAGAGTGTACCCAGACCCCCAGTGGCCTCTGTACCCCCAGTGGCCTCTGTGACCCCCAGTGGCCTCTGTGACCCCCAGTGGCCTCTCTGACCCCAGTGAAGATGAAGCTGGTTTAGACAATGACACGAAAAACAAAAAAACTGAACAGGACGAAAACAGTCACCCAACAAAGTTTTGTTTTCACTGAAGCACTTCCAGATTAAAATATGATGTTACAGTCAAGCATACGTTAGTCGTAGATTCTGCTAGCATGACACCAATGCCAGCACTAGGCTAATGCATCGCCTAGCTTACGACAAGCATGTTCAGTGCAGATATGGTCATTTCTTTCTTGAGTCTGTTTGTTCATGCAAAATTAAACACAATATAAAAATTAATATTTAATCATGACTAATCAAAATTAATCCATAATAATCTGCAATATTTTTTTTTTACTGAATAACAAATGTGGTCAAAGCAACCCTGTGCACAATCTGATTTAAAATCGTAATCATTTGACAGGACAAAATAAATTATTTATTTATATTTATTGTAACTAGTTGTTTTGCTGCTGACTTGACTGGGACTCCCCCATAAAAGAGGTTCTTGATCTCAACGGGATATTGGTTAAATAAATTAAAAATGTGAACCATTTGACAGCACTAACAAACATATCTATAATTATGTCGCTAACACTGTTAAATTAAAGGGTTAATTATGACACAAGGATGCAGAATAGTAGCAGCTGTTCGTCTCAGGGTTCATTAAAGGTCTCTGTGATGCGTTCAGGTGCTGGCACACGTGCTGACGCGTGACTCGCCTTTTATTTATTTTTTTTATTTCTTTACCCTCGTGTAGAGTCGTGTCCTTGGAAAGAAGGAAAACACACACTGAAACCTCACAAATAACCGCGAGATCTTGAGTTTTTATCAGTAATAACCAGCGCGTGGCGTTTAATAAATTACAACAGACGGAGGGGGCGGCCCTTACCTAATGGCCAGCAGCTCGTGCAGCAGGTAGGCAGCGGCAGCTAGCAGGGCCCCCCCGGTAATGTACAGGGTCTTCTTCCACCAGGAGTCCGAGCCCAGGGCGGACATGATGCCGCCGTAGTCCTGCAGAGGGAAGGCGATGATGTAGCCGTATAGAGAGGGCTGCTGGTCGGAGGCGGCCAGGCCCAGTGGCAGGCTGTGGTTCCGGCCCAGCTCCACCACACAGGGCCGGGAAGAGGCCCAGCCCGCAGCCCAGTACATCCTCCCTCTGCCGCGGTCACAGCATCCCCACGTCCCCCCCCCTGCGCTTCAGCTGCTACGGCATGATGAGGAAACAGGAGGAAGCATCCAGACTGCCCCCCCCTCTCACCACCACCACTTCTTTAACGTCCCTGCGACGGTTCCCCCGCTAGCTTTTACAAACACGGGACTTCCGGTCGGACCTTTCAAAATAAAAGTCCGTGGTAGTCAACAGTTAGACATGCACGGATGGCATACACGTGCAAAGGATTTCAGAGAGACATGGACTCAAAGTGTGAAACGGACACTTTGTGTGCGGAGGGGGGGGGGGGGGGGGGGGCATATGTGCATACGGGCGGTATTTTCATGATACATAAATATAAATATAAAAATACATATATATAAAAAATAAATAAATACATGAATAAAATAAGTGAATGATTAGAAAAATAAAATAAAAAATAAGAGCAAAATGCAGACAACTTAGAAAAAGGAAAGAAAAAAAAGGGAAAAGAAGAAAGAAGGAAGGAAAAAAGAAAACAATAAACAACAAAAAAACTATTTGTTACCTACTTTCCTATCTGCTCATTTGTTTTAGTTGTTTTTTTTTGTTTGTTTGTTTTTTGTATATATGTCTATGTTTAGTACTTCAGTTATTGATTATTGGTATTGTTATCATTTTTATTGTTATTATTTTATTTATCATCATTTTTGTACTATGCACTATATTACTATAAGATGAATTTAGGTTATTGTGGAAGTGAAGAAGGGGTAGAATTAAATAAACTTATGCTTCATCCTACTGCTTTTTGGACATGTCATTGTTATTATTATTATTATTGCTGTATTGATTATTGTTGCACTTTGCACATGTTCGAAATAAATCATTCAAATCAAATCATTCATTTTGATGTTTGTTTGGGTTTTTGAAACCACTATCTCACAACAATCAAAATAGGGGGGGGGGGCTTAACCATCACATGTCATCATCATCATCATCAATGCTCCTGCAGTAGGGTTGGTTGCCGGGCCCTCTGCGTTGAGCTGATCAGGTGGGACAGCTGTCTCCAGAACAGGCGATCATGTGACAGTTGGTCTGCGTCCTTTAAACACATGTAACATAGCCTAATAGTATATGCATTTTAACATTAACGAATTAAAAGGCATTAATGAATAAGAGGTTGTAACTGGCCATCAGTTTCCTTTACACATAAACAGTCTCCATACTCTATATTCAGAACATAAAAACATGCATTACCATCAGCTGTTACTGCTACATCAAAGAATTGAACCTGTCCAACAGCTTCTTCTTCAACATAGAGGACATCAATCCATTCCTGGACCAGCCCGGAGCACACCTACATGAGACTGGACAGTAGAGGGGGTCCCAGACCTTTTCTGCTATTGTCTGTTATAAAACAATATAATACTGAGCCTGTTACGAGAAAACACGCTGGGACAATTTTGTGACGTGCAGTTGTTGTACTGAAATATTAATATTATGATTCTTGTTGTTGTGTTTTTTGAAGTTGGGTGGGGGAGAGGGGGCACTTTCCAGTAGGAGGAAAAAAGGGCAGGGACCCCCCCTCTCTCAGGTCTATGTGTGCACGTGCCAGATGGCGTAAAATCATTTGAATCAGCAAATATGAACAATCTTATTTTAATCCTTTTATTTATTACTCCACCAAGGAAAAACAGAGTTATATTTTTGTCATGTGAACAAATGCAGAAAAATGGTCAATATTATGTATTTGAAACTTCAACTGTATGTTAATGACCAACTGTTTTGAGCTTGTTTTTTTATTTTGTTGTTATTTCAAAGTATTGATGGTGTAGACAACTGGAAATTAATGTCAGACCATGTGGTTTATTTTTATATTTAATTTGTTTAAGTACAGGATAGGAAAGTGTAAGAATAGTTTTCTTCTTAAATGTAGAGAACAAATGATGCTGTATAGTTCATGAAAGGAACAAATAAATAATAAATAATACATTTAATGGCACGCAAAGATGCTTTACATAAAGTACAATAAAATACAACTACACTTAAAAACAAACAATGACAAGTAAATACATAAAGAACTCGAACATATTCATTTTTTCTAATAATTTCCGAGCGTTATTATTATTATTATTATTTTGGTTTTATTGCAGAAGCTTCGGAAACTTCCGGTTTCTGTGCGTGAACATCGGACACTTGACTCCCGGTCTATTGTCTCCAGACCCGCCCCACCCTGACGAGCCCACGCGCCCCAGAAAAGCCAGTGGTTGGTTCATCCAACTGGTCACGTGAGGAAAACACGAGGAAAACAACTGGCTTCCGCTCAGCTGTTCTGCTCTGAGGCTTTTCTTCAGACCAAAACCTGACAGACTTTTTCACTCAAACAAAAATCACAGATTATCTAAATATAGAAATGATCTGAGACTCCATGATGACAAATGTTTCATCGGAAAATTTATCTGAACAGGAGCTGACCGCCAGATCTTCATGAAAAAATAAATAAAAAAATAAAATATATATAAATATATATAAATATATATATATATATATATATATATATATATATATATATATATATATATATATATATATATATATATATACATATATATATATATATATATATATATACACCAGAGTTGTGTAGTTAAAGGAGGCAGGTGAGGCAGGGTCTCTCCAGACATAATCTATCATGAGTTATGATCAATATAAATAATACTAATAAACATTTGTCCAAGTGTCTGTGTTATAAATCACATCTGTATGATTCCAATGTTTTCAATCATTTTCGTGACCAAAATGGTCGTATTTGTTTGTTCCCTCTTCAACTGCAGTGAATGTGCAGTGAATGTGTAGTGAATATGCAGTGAATGTGCAGTGAATATGCAGTGAATGTCCAGTGAATGTGCAGTGAATATGCAGTGAATGTGTAGTGAATATGCAGTGAATGTCCAGTGAATGTGCAGTGAATATGCAGTGAATGTGTAGTGAATATGCAGTGAACATTCAGTGAATATGCAGTGAGCTGAGGCAGCTCCAAGCCATGCCTCAGCACAGATTGAACAATCCCTTGTTAAGTGTTGGAGGTCGTGACCTTTGTGCTTCCTCTGTTCATGCCAACAACATAAAGCTGTAGAAAGAGGTTTTTATCCACTTTACATATGTCTGTTATATGGACTCACTTTACTTATAATGGGTTGTGTTTTTTAACTATGTTTTCCACGTATGCAGTGTTAACAATTTGACATAAAACAAAAGTGAACAGACATGAGGTGAGACAGGCAGTAACTCTGCCTCAGTAGAGGGCGTGGTCTACGTCAACTCACTTTTATCTGGTTACTAGGTTACCAATGGTTGTTGTGGTGTTATTGTTGGCTTCCTCTAAAACCATGGAGGATCAGGATGTTATAGCTAAACTCAAAGGACTTGATAAAGAATGGACGAGTGACGCCAGAGTTAAAGGATGTAGTTCAAAGGACTGGGCAGAAGATAACGCCATGGTTACAGGTGGAGTGGAACAAACCAAAAGATTAACTGTGCCACAACAAACCACCTTTTCTGTTACCTCTGTGTCCTGTTCACAACCAGTGACAATGTCTGGACTAGCATGGGATTTAGTGACCTAAAAAAACCTACCAAGAAGCCTTCAAAAACACCAATGTTCAGCTCATAATATGTGACCCACCACCAGTAAACCAGGCATAAGTGTGTGTAAATCCAAACAGAGTTATGTGTGTATCTTGGTAGAGTGGAAACTAAGGTTTAAGATGGTGAAAAAATGATGTTTCTATCACAAGTAGAACCAAAGTTATGGTCATTTTAATATCCACATTTGGACATATTTTACAATTTGCATATTTTTAGATATTGTCCGTTAAAGTTTTGGACTGTTTTGGGGTAGGAAGTCCTTAGCAACGCATAATAATTTGTATCCGATTGACACAAATTGTTGACAGATGTTAAAGGACACTCTGATGGACATGTCACAGAAGTTTTATATATTATAATAATAGGACAGAAGTGTGACGTATTATAATCATTTGGCTTACACCATTGGACAGAACATTCAATATAAGCTTTTACCTCGTACCAAACACTTGGGTGTTTACCCACGGAACGGAGATCGTTTTGTTCGGCGAAAAGAGGTGGAAGTCGTCTTTGTCTTTGCTCAGCAATACCTGAACTTTTGTCACCGCTTAAATAATTGACTCAATAAACACCTTTATTGATTGGATTTCAATGTAATGACCACAGGAAGTGAACATAGAGGTGTTAAGGTACCGTTTTTTGATAAGGTGTAAACACTAATAACAAATCACCTTCCAGCCTAAATTTGGCTGTAGCTCTGAACGGCTCAGTGCGACTTATGCCTGGTTTGGTGGTGGAGGGTCACATATTTGGTGGATTTGAAAATGTGATTTAGAAAAAGTCAGTGCCTCACTCACCACAGTCCTCACTGATACTACAGATGAAAAATAGCATCTTGGCTAATTCTGGCACATTTACAGCAATGTTATTAATGTACACTGTCCCTGTTTCAAATAAACTTCTTAACTAATGATTATATATATATATATATATATATATTTATATTTATTTTACCAACACATTGATACCAAACCTTATACTTTATTGTAAATCTCAAAATTTTTTCACATTTTGTTCCATTTTATCTCTGGTCACAGAACATTAACAGTGAAATAAATAAATAAATAAACTACGTGCTTTTGTTTGGTTCAACAGTAGCTTTTCCATTTGAAGAAAAGAAGAGTTTGAACAGAATCGTGATGTATGTGTGGAAACACCAGGAAACAACAGCATTTGTAAGAGAAGAATAATAAATATATTTGTAAAACAATATTTATCAGTGTTTATGGAACGACTTGTCTTGTGAAAATAAATAAAAACAAATCATTACATTTGTGACAAACGGAAAAACTCACAACACACGCGTTTTTCCACATTAAGTAAAAAAGGGTCAAATATCAAAAGCGACATGGCTATTCATCCTGGGGGTCAGATTGGGCCCTTTGGCGGGCTGGATTTGGCCCCCGGACCTTATGTTTGACACCTGTGATCTACAAAATGCAAGAAAGACAAAGACAGTTTAAAAAAATCATGTATCAAACAGAAAACCCGAGGGGATTTTTATGGTGGAGGTTTAAGGTGGACCGTCCTCGTCCTCGTCCTCGTCATCATCATCATCATCATCATGTGAACCTGTTCAACCTTCAATCAAACTCTGCGATTCAAAGTCTTTCAAACCCCAGCGTCGCAGCAGCTTCAGTCCGATGTGGGGTCACAACTGAAACCCCGCCCCTGGCCTTCACCTCTGACCCCTGACCCCTGGGCTCAGCTCTGACCCGCCTCCTCCTGCAGTTTGACGGCGTGGAGGGCGTAGTTGACGGAGGTGCTGTTCGTCCACATCCATGATCCAGACACTGGGTTATACGACATTCCCTGAACTGACTGAACTGAAAAACCATCTGAGAGGAAGAAGAGGAAGAAAACGGAGTAACAGGAGGAAGAGGAGGAAGAGGAGGAAGAGGAGGAGAATGTATTATATTCTTTGTAAACACATACATAGATCATCACATATATTAAAAACATTAACTTCACAACTTTTCTAAACAATGTACAGCAGTGGTCAGTGTCAGCATTGTTAGCGGTGTTAGCAGTGTTAGCAGTGTTAGCGGTGTCAGCGGTGTCAGCGGTGTTAGCGGTGTTAGCGGTGTCAGCGGTGTCAGCGGTGTCAGCGGTGTCAGCGGTGTTAGCGGTGTTAGCGGTGTTAGCGGTGTCAGCGGTGTCAGCGGTGTCAGCGGTGTCAGCGGTGTCAGCGGTGTTAGCGGTGTCAGCGGTGTTAGCGGTGTTAGCAGTGTTAGCAGTGTTAGCAGTGTTAGCGGTCAGACTGACTGGACTCCAGCAGGCGCTCCAGCTCCACAGGGCTGATGAACTTGTCCCAGTCGTGTGTTCCTTGTGGAACGATGCGCAGCAGCTGCTCAGCAACGACGATCGCCAACGCATGCGACAGGTTGGTTTTATTTATGGTGGTGATGAAGAGCGAACCGCCAGGCTGAAGAAACACAGAGAATGATGAAGATGAGGAGCAGGAGGAGAGGGTGAGGCGAACATCTACAACAGAACATGTTCACACAGATGTGGATGTAATTTTAAATGTATTTATTTTTTATTCATTTGTCGAAATGTGATGTTTTATTTTTTGTAATATTAGTATTTAAATGTCATTTATTTATTTTTCTTTTTATTATATTTTTTAAGTTAAATGTGAATAAATCAATGTTTTTAAAATGTATAGAAATTAATTGTTTTTCATTGATTAATTAGGTTTTTTTTCATTTCTTATTTTTGTGTAATTTTTTTTATAAAAAAAGTTAATATTTATTCATTTTTAAATTAATTAATTATTTTTATTTAATTATATATATATATATATATATATATATATATATATATATATATATATATATATATATATATATATATATATATATATATATATATATATATATATATATATATATATATATATATATATATATTTATTTATTTTTTTTTTTTAAACAAATTTGTAATTTTTTTTATTTATATTTTTAATTAATAAAAAAGGGTCTGAATGAATGAATAACAGATTTAAGGTTTAAATCTCCTGAACTCATTCAGATCAGACATTTATGTCCTGGCAGCTCCTCTGACCGAGGAATGATGATCATGTGACCTCAGCCTCCACAGTTTTCATCAGAACTTTTCAAACAGAACACCCACCCACTCAAAGCCCACACATGGACCACAGAACAAAGTCAGCATATGTTTGTCACGCACCTTCAGCACGCGGCTGCAGCAGGACGCAAACGTTTCCAGGTCGAGCAGATGTTCCACCACCTCAGACGCCACCACAGCATCGAAGCGGCGTGGGGGGGGCGCCGCCTGTCCTCCTTCCTCCTCCTCCTCGGCAGACAGCTCCTCCAGGGTGCAGCTCTGGTATCTGACCCGGTCACACAGGTCTGGGTCATGGGACAAATGAAGTTGAGCGGTCCCGATGCTGTCCGGTACCGGGTCGATGCCCAGGATGTCCGCTCCCAGACGACCTAAAGGCTGAGAGGAGACGAGTGAGGAAGAGGATGAGGACGATGAGGGGGGGTCATCTTTTTTTCTACTACTTTTTAAAAAAAATTATTATTATTATTACACTTGAATAAAAAAACATAACTGTAAAAAATGTGATAAAGTGTTCTGACTCTGGTTTGTCATTTTGCATGTGATCTTTGGCACCATCTTGTGGTCACATGATAAAAACACAGCCTATGTGGAGCTGCTCTGTTTGGCCTTTGGACCAACTCTCAAATCTGTCCATAACTTTTTGAATTAACTAACTAACTAACTAACTAACTAACTAACATAAGCCAGCACAGCTCAGCTCATCATAAAGGACATTTCACATCCTGCCTCCCAGACCTTCTGGAAGACGCTACACATCCATAAAAGCAAGGACTAACGGACGCAAAAATATTTTTGTTCCCTCCAGAACCATTATAACCCACAACATCTGTGACAAATAATCACTCTGCAACCAAACCCAGTCAACCCACAATATAATGCAATATAATCCTTTAACCCTGTGAAATTCTCACAATCATGTCCAATAAAAGTTAGACTCATAATTCTCATACACAAGGTATATTATGCATATATATATATATATACACTAAGAGAAAGGATGGGGGCCGAGGACTAGTAAGTGTCAGAACTACTGTCCAGGAGGAAACGGCGAACCTCCAGGAATACATCAAGAAAATGGCCCCCAATGACCAACTGCTAAGTGAATGCCTCAGGCAACAAAAGCCCAGTAAGGTCGAGGAACCAGAGGGGCTATCATGGAAGGACAAACCCTTGCATGGCGTGTACCATCGACAAATGGAGGAAGTGGCTGATATGGAAAAGACATACCAGTGTCTGGAAAAGGCTGGACTAAAGGACAGCACAGAGGCGCTACTCATGGCTGCACAAGAACAAGCCCTGAACACCAGAGCAATAGAGGCCGGGGTCTACCACATCAGACAGGACCCCAGGTGTAGGCTGTGTAGAGAAGCCCCTGAAACAGTCCAGCACATCACAGCAGGTGTAAGATGGTGGCAGGTAAGGCATACATGGAGAGGCATAACCAGGTAGAGGACACACTGTACAGGAACATCTGTAAAGAGTATGGACTGGAGGTCCCAGGGTCAAGATGGGAGAACCCCCCAAAGGTGACAGAGAACAAACAGGCCAAGATCCTGTGGGACTTCCAGATCCAGACTGACAAGATGGTGATGGCCAATCAGCCTGACATAGTGGTGGTGGATAAACATGAGAAGACAGTGGTGGTGATAGATGTAGCAGTCCCCAGTGATAGCAACATGAGAAAGAAAGAACATGAGAAGAGAAGAGAAATACCAAGGACTGAAAGAGGAGTTAGAGAAAATGTGGAGTGTGAAGGCAACAGTGGTACCAGTAGTGATGGGGGCACTAGGGGCAGTGACCCCCAAGCTGGGACAATGTCTCCAGCAGATACCAGGAACAACATCAGAGATCTGTGTCCAAAAGAGAACATTGTTAGGAACAGCTAAGATCCTGCACAGAACCCTCAGGCTCCCAGACCTCTGGTAGAGGACCCGAGTCTGAAGGAGACACCGCCCAGGTGGGGCGAGAGGAAATTTTTTTTAATATATATATATATATATATATATATATATATATATATATATTAATACCATATTAATACCACTGCACCACCTTCGATTTCAAATGTATTTTTTATATATTTTCTTTTATATTTTTCTATTTCTTATATTTATATTGAAACTTGCACTGTAGTTGGGAGATGTTCCAATTTTATTCTACATTTAATGTACAATGAAAAAGGGCATTCTATTCTATAAACATCAGTGAAAACATCATTTCTTGTGGGAATAATCAGAGCTACGGCAGGTCCTTCCTTCACAATAAACAGAAACTGATCCTAATAAACTGTAATAATGTCTTTCCATTAACACTGTCGTCCATCTTGTTTGGCCGTCATGCTGATGATTTTCTGTCTTTTGCAGCGGATTCTTTGTGAAGGGAAGATCTGCGGTGATGAGACACGACAGCAGCGACCGTGTTCACAGACTTTTTAAGTGTGTGTGTGTGTTTGCACATGACAGGTCCATTTATTTGGACAAATATAATAATACCAACAAAAATAGCTCATAGTCGTTTACTGGTGTTTTCTGGATAATAACATATCAATGTCATTGTACTGACAAAACAAAAAACCCCTATGCTTTTATTTATTCTATGTTTTCTTTTATGTTACATGATACACAGGAGTTTGGACTGGATTAAACAGTCAGTGTTTTGGATGATTTCATATTTTTTTGTCTGACAACTGTAATGTAAAATTCACTAAAAATACATGAAAATGCACTAAAATAAAAAATGAAATGCATTAAAAATAAACCCTCCTCCAAAGAATACTAAAATTCACAAAAGTAGAATAAAATGCACAAAAAATACATTAAAAGAAAACATGATGAAGACACGTAAAAATATACTAAAATGCCCCCCCAAAAATACTAAAATGCACAAAAGTAGAATAAAATGCACAATAATACACTAAATACTAAAATGCACTAAGATATAAAATAAAACACACTAAAAAGTCCCTCCTAAAATACTACAATGCACTAAAAATACACTAAATACTACAATACATTAAAAGAAAACGTGTCATGTAGTGACAGAAAAACTTGTCGTACCTCCGACCCCCCACCCTCAGATTTCGTTCACTTTCCCGTTCATTTTAACGGGCAGATCTGCGGTGACGAGACGCCGAGAGACACGTCGGCATCTGCAGGACGTTGGCAGACATGACAGCGCCGCCTTAATACGGGACCTGATTTTGTCTCCCCACATCATCAGCCGCCACCACAGCTGGTACGTCCTCAGCAGAAACGCCAAGACACGACAGCGCTACGCACACACTAACAAACACATAAACAAACCAGTGTCCGCTCCACCGCACTCAGACCAGTCAAGTCAGTGCAGGAACAGGAATAGAACCGACGGTTAAAGACGACGGACTGACACTACAAACACTAGCCAGCACCGGTACACACTGGTGTACGCAAAAATAAAAGACACAATCTGAAGACAAGGGCAGTTATTGCAACAATTGGGAGCAGAGTGGGGGGGGGGGGGGGTGTTTGGACACAGTTGTTTATATGTAAACTCAAATATTGTCCTTCCATCCCTTATTTTCTTTAGTTTGTTAAAGGTCCATTTTTTGGGACAAATATAATAATACCAACAATAAT
This sequence comes from Siphamia tubifer, assembly GCA_020466265.1. Lineage (NCBI taxonomy): Eukaryota > Metazoa > Chordata > Actinopteri > Kurtiformes > Apogonidae > Siphamia > Siphamia tubifer. Next base: position 54,868,227 of record CM035798.1, on the reverse strand, counting down.
AGGTCATTTAGTTTAGAGCTGAAATGTCAACTGAAAAAAAAAATACACTGAAACGCCCCCAAAATACACACAAGTAGAATAAAATACAACATAAACACTGTTTTAGTCACATGATCCACAGGCGTTAGTTGTGGACTACACCAGGGGTTCTCAAACTTTTGTGGCCCAGGTCCCCCTTGGAGGGGTGACATTTTTCCATGTCCCCCCTCATCCTGGCGATACTGAAAATGATAAAAAACCACTTCAACAATGATTATTATGAAACAATGATAACCTTTTTTAATAGTGCTTTTGTGCAAACCAGCCACATTTTCAGGTATTATAATATAAATGAACACTTCAGAAACAACAATTTTAAATAATTTTAAAATAATAAACGGAACAAAAGACACACAAAACCATGTGTGTGTGTGTGTGTGTGTGACAGACAGACAGACAGACAGACAGACAGACAGAGGGATGATCTTGTCAAACTCAATATAACTATCAATGTACTTTCTCTTTTTAGGGTTAGGGCGTTTGTTTTTGTCATTTTCATTGTCATTTCTTTTACCACTTCTTGAGGAACTTGGCGGACACAAAAATCGATCCATGTTCGCTGCAGGGTGGCTAAAAATAGCCTGTGACTTGCTCCGTCTCTATTTAGTCAAGCTGGCGTCAAACAGCGCTGTTACTTCCCCCCGCTCCCTACAAAATAAAACTTCCGCATTTCAAAATAAAACAGCAAAAAAAAAAAAAAAAAAAAAAAAGTGAATAATTTCGCGTACCCCCTGGACATGCGCCATGTCCCCCTAGGGGTCCGTGGACCCCAGTTTGAGAACCGTGGGACTACACAACACCACTGTACTGGTCTATATTTACCTCCGTCAACAGTCCACCTCCACAGCCTACGTCCAGGATGTGCAGTCCACACAGGGGTTTCCCACCCTGACGCCCAGGGTGAACATTCAGCAGGTTATCCCTAAACAGGAAAAAGTCCAAAGGATTTAAATGTGATTTAAATGTGTCCTATTTAACGTTTATTTATTTATTTAGTTGCACATCACAAACAAGAAAAAAGGCTTTAGTGACGGTTAAGGGTTTACCCCTGAACGCCCCCCAATCCTTAATCAGACACCTATGATGTCATGATATGAGACATCCACAGGTCATGACCTTTTGACCTCTCATCCACAGCCCCCCCCCCCCCCAGCTCATTCCCGCCTCCATACAGTCATTTAATGACAGAGCGTGTGCCGGGGTCGTGACCCCAGAGTCCTGGACGTGCATCATCATCCTCATTAAAGCTCTGCTGAGGAGCAGGAAGGAAAAAGCATGAGGTGTTAACAAGCTACCCATGATGCACTGCTGCCAAAGAAAGACACAAACAAAAGCAGGTTGACCTTTGTCTGGGTCACACATGTGTCACTGAGGACAAGTTTATTTAAAGCCTGAAAATAGGCTCAGAACAAACAGAACCATTTTATGAGTGACTTCTCTGCATTTTTATGAAAAAAAATACAAACAGCCTGACCGATGACATCGCTGACCGATGACATCGCTGACCGATGACATCGCTGACATCGCTGACCGATGACATCGCTGACATCGCTGACCGATGACATCGCTGACATCGCTGACCGATGACATCGCTGACCGATGACATCGCTGACCGATGACATCGCTGACCGATGACATCGCTGACCGATGACATCGCTGACCGATGACATCGCTGACATCGCTGACCAATGACATCGCTGACATCGCTGACCGATGACATCGCTGACATCGCTGACCGATGACATCGCTGACATCGCTGACCGATGACATCGCTGACCGATGACATCGCTGACCGATGACATCGCTGACCGATGACATCGCTGACCGATGACATCGCTGACCGATGACATCACTCACCGATGACATCGCTGACCGATGACATCGCTGACCGATGACATCGCTCACCGATGACATCGCTCACCGATGACATCACTCACCGATGACATCACTCACCGATGACATCACTGACCGATGACATCACTGACCGATGACATCACTGACCGATGACATCACTCACTGATGACATCACTCACTGATGACATCGCTGACTGATGACATCGCTCACTGATGACATCGCTGACTGATGACATCGCTGACTGATGACATCGCTGACTGATGACATCGCTGACATCACTGACTGATGACATCACTGACTGATGACATCACTGACTGATGACATCACTGACTGATGACATCGCTCACTGATGACATCGCTGACTGATGACATCGCTGACTGATGACATCACTCACTGATGACATCACTCACTGATGACATCGCTCACTGATGACATCACTCACTGATGACATCACTCACTGATGACATCGCTCACTGATGACATCGCTCACTGATGACATCACTGACTGATGACATCGCTCACTGATGACATCGCTGACTGATGACATCGCTGACTGATGACATCACTGACTGATGACATCACTGCATCATCAACAAACAGTCACATCAGATGAGTGTGGGCAGTTTCACTCATGTTTGTATCTAGGTTCTTCTTCAAACACGTCAGACACAGATTTACTGTTTTAACTAGTCTTCACTCATGCATTTTAACTTTTATTATAACTAGTTTTCACAGAGTGTCTAATCTCATCCCTATTTTGTGTCAATCTCCAGTTTCCATGACAACCTGTTCTTGAATTAGAGCCAATAATGTGATTTTGACCTTTCTGCTAAATGCAACCTTGACCTTTGACCTTTTGCAATATTGATAATTACATTATATGTATATATGCATCAGTGTGTGTAATATTATGATAATATATCCAGTATTGATTAAGTTATAGCGTGATATGTCTATGTTTGACACAAACAGTGTTACACAAGTTAATTTGGCCATATGTCACCTTTGACCTCCAGAGATCTGAAAATCATAGATGATAACAATAATTATGAGAATTGTATAAATCTTCATTCTTCATTTTTTGGTACCAATCTGGGAGTTCTGTGACCCTCTGTTCTGGAGTTATTGTGACCTTGACCTTTGACCTTTACTCATGTGTCATTGCATCTGATGTGCATTAGCTATATGTATATGCCCATGTAATGTCATGATGATATCTACAGTATTCATTCAGTTATAGCATGATATGTCTCTGTGGACACACACACACACACACACACGATATTCTCTCTCAACCAACGTTGGGAGAGATTAAAATAATCGCAGGACCTATGATGTGACTATTGCGCACACATACATTGTGATGTCACTGTACTGTTTCGTTCTATTCGCTATATGTTTCGCCTATATTGTGATCTTGACCTTTGACCTTTACTCAAATGAACTGATGCACATTAGCTATATGTATATGAACATGTAATTTCATGGTGATATCTACAGTATTCATTGAGTTATAGAATGATATGTCTCTGTGGACACACACACACACACACACACACACACACACTAACCTCTTCAAACCAATGTTGGGTTAAATTAATAATTATAATATTTACTAATTACAGCTGAACAGTTTATACTCTCTGAGCATCATCACTATCTACATGTGAAAACTCCGTTACTGCAATTATTTAAATTTTATTTGGTTATTTATTTGTTTATATTTATTTCTTTAATTAAATGTTAGTTCATTTTTATGTATAATTAATTTGATTAATTAATGTATTTTATTTTATTTATTTGAATTCATTTATTTTATTTATTTGTATTCATTTTATTTATTTGTCTTTTTTTCTCCATTTATTTCTTTTTATTTTTTTATTCATTTTTAATAGATTTTTTATTTATTATTAATTGTATTTAATTATTGCAGTTACAGGAGGATGACAGTCAAATGTATGTATGGGCAGCACTGGCGTCTTGGTCGTGATGTGTAATGTAATCATTATCATGCAGACCCCCCCCAAAAAAAAAAAAAAACAAAAAACCAGCAGATCTTATCAATCACAACATTCTGAGTCTAACCCTGAAACACACACGTGCAACGAGGGGACGTGAAGACGCTATTGGCTGGAAATGTGCTGATGTGTGAAGGAATGTTGTCTGCTTTAATCTGCGTCACTCCACACATCCACCATGTTTTCTTTGCTCCCAAATACTCCTTCAGGTCAGGCTTTGACACATTCGCTCTCCGTCTCTGCCCGTCACATGTTTCCCGCCTAAAGCGCGACACGCTGCGGCGTTGCTAAAGAGCAGCGTGAGGACTTGTGAAGCTCAGACATACTGACCGCACGAAAGGAACCCTCAGGTCATTCATGGCGTGAAGAGCTGCAAACTCGCCCTGTTCATCCCACCATTTTCTGGACAGTGACTGGAACCTCTGCAGCTCACTGGGGTCCACGGTCCTGGTGCTGGGGGTGAAAAAAAAAACAAAAACATATGATGACAAAGACTTTTGACAGAATAGAGCGAAACAGTACAGTGACATCACAATGTATGTGTGCGCAATAGTCACATCACAGGTCCTGCAATTATTTTAATCTCTCCCAACGTTGGTTGAGAGAGAATATCGTGTGTGTGTGTGTGTGTGTGTGTGTGTGTGTCCACAGAGACATATCATGCTATAACTGAATGAATACTGTAGATAGCATCATGACATTACATGGACATATACATATAGCTAATGCACATCAGATGCAATGACACATGAGTAAAGGTCAAAGGTCAAGGTCACAATAACTCCAGAACAGAGGGTCACAGAACTCCCAGATTGGTACCAAATGATGAAGAATGAACATTTATACAATTCTAATAATTGGTGTTATCACCTACGACCAATAGTTTTTGAGATCTCCAGAGGTCAAAGGTGACATGTGGCCAAATTAACTTGTGTAACACTGAGTGTGTCAAACATAGACATATCACACTATAATACTACTGGATATATTATCATAGTATTACACACACTGACGCATATATATATATATATAAGAGGTGGGTATTTCCAGGTCCATCAAGTCAAATTCCTGCCATGTATTGGTTCAAACCTGTTCATTGAACCAGCCCATTTTGATGAGCACAATGCCTCATGCAGGTAAATGGGATAATTAGTGGAATCACCTGTGTTCAGTGAACAGGTTTGAAGTAATACATGGTAGGACTTTGACTTGATGGACCTGGAATTTCCCACCTCTGATATATATATATATATATATATATATATACATAAAACAAAATTATCAATATTGCAAAAGGTCAAAGGTCAAGGTCACATTTTGCAGAAAGGTCAAAATTACATCATTGGCTCTAAGAACAGGTTGTCATAGAAACTAGAAATTAGACAAGATTAGACATTCTATGAATGTGTTTGACTGTCAGCAACATTACTAAAAAGTTATGGATGGATTTTGATACAATTTTCAGATGTGTTGTTAGTGTCACAAGGAACAAATGATGACATTTTGCTGGTGATCTGGAAGAGATCCTGGATCACTTTGAAATTTATTCTCAATTTACCGCAATGTAAAATATAAAAGTGACCCAGAATTCAGGATCTCTTCCAGATCGTCACCAAAATGTGTGTGATATATTCATTCATTATTATTTGTCTTTTTATTTATTTAATTATATATTCATTTATTATGTCATTTTTTATTTATCTATTTATATTTTTGTTTATTGATTAATTAAATTATTTATTTATTTTTAATTATTAATTTTATTTAGCTATTTTAGCTACAGAAAGAGGACAGTGAATCGTATGTTCAGTGTCGACACCACACAGCTCTTATTTCCTACTGAGGACGTGTTTCATATCGCAGGGTTAAAAGAATTTTTTTTTTTTTAATTTTTTGTGATTTTGTTCAAACATAGTGCAGCCCTACATGTGACACGTGCATCTGAACCAGAATCTAATGAATGCGGTTCCAACTTAAAGTCAAGGCAGTCAGAGAAATAATAAATAAATAAATAAACATATTTTTTAAGTAAATACTAAATTATACAAAAATAAATAAAACATTTTTTTAAAATAAAATGAAAAAATAATAAATAAAAAGACAAATAGATAAAAATATATATATAAACCTAACTGCAGGACCTGTGATGGGACTATTGCGCACTCTATGCCGTAAAGCGGTCACATTTTGTCGTTCTTTTTGTGTGATGATGATGCACGGTGGCAGTGCAGCCAATGACAAAAGTCTAACTAAACCTACTGGGAGTTGTGTATCACCAAAATAATCTGGAAAATAGATTGGAAACCGAAAAACTCAAAATCCTAATTAAACTTCATTTCCCAGGGTGCACATCGTGACAGTTACTGCTATGCTTTGGTTAAGTATCACACCAAACTACACAATCATTATTCAGTTAGAAGGAATGATTAAAGCCTGTATGGAGCCCAGTTTCCTGCGGTACCTCAGCGGACAGGTCGGACCAAGCTGAACCTCCAGAACACCGTCCCTCTGGAGCCATCGTGTCCGCTGTTCAGGCACCGCACTCCGGCTAAACCAGCTCCGACCTCCGGGACTGTGGACCACCGGAGCCGCAGGCGTTATCCGGTTGTAAAGCCCTAAAATTAGGCGACTAAACTTTGTAGAACACATGTTAAGGTCATAACACTGTTCTGGAACCAGCTGCAGTCATTTAACTACTGTGTTCACATCTTTTCCGGTCGACCAGAAACAAATTGTAAATGAGTTCCGGTGGGAACCAATGATAAACGGTTCGAACCGGCGAAAAAGGCGGGCTGTTAATTATGGACTCGATGCGCGAAACACTTCCGCATTCGGAAAAGGATGGTTAGGTATTTTCGGTTTCACGTACACGCCATGAAAATGAGCCAGAAGTCATGAAGTTTGTTCTCGTACACTGTTCACTGGAGTTGGAGTTGTCAAAGTAGGCTCAGGTTGCTACAGGGGCGGTTCAAGAGATCTTTCCCGGGGGTGGCAATGAGTCCAGAGAGGGGGTGGGCAGTGTATGGATGAAAAATAACTCACTAGGTAGGGCAGGACATTAAAAAAGGACCATATTTTCCACACTATAAGGTGCACTGTCAATGAATGGTTTATTTCTGAGGGGTTTTCATATATAAGGTGCACTGGACGATAAGGTGCACTGGATGATAAGGTGCACTGGATGATAAGGTGCACTGGATGATAAGGTGCATTAAGAAAAGTCAAAGTCATGAGATAAAAAGTGAAAATTACAAGTCACTAAGCACAACCAGAATCCATCCATATATGAGGCACACTGTGGTGTTTGGATAAAATTAAAGTCTTTTAAGTGCACCTTATAGTCCAGAAAATACGGTAGTCATAAATAGACAGGAATGAGAGTAAATTAATTTCTGTCAATAAATCACAATATTATTTTGTAAAAATAATTTAAAGATTGTTGACGTTTTTTCACATTCTTCACTCATCTGTGATAAAAGGAAATCTACACCTGTTGTTGTTCTTCTTCTATGGTTGTTTACACTTGTTTCTCTCCCAATCGTTGCAGCATCACTTTGTTAGGCCCGCCCTCTGACTCTATACTTCACTGTGATTGGTCGACCAGTTTCAAAAGTTACATTGAGTGAAACTAGACGAGTACAATAGAACATTAGATTTACTGATGCTAGGAGGAGCTAGTGTGGCTAGGCTACTACGATAGAACATTAGATTTACTGATGCTAGGAGGAGCTAGCGTGGCTAGGCTACTACGATAGAACATTAGATTTACTGATGCTAGGAGGAGCTAGCGTGGCTAGGCTACTACGATAGAACATTAGATTTACTGATGCTAGGAGGGGCTAGTGTGGCTAGGCTACTACGATAGAACATTAGATTTACTGATGCTAGGAGGAGCTAGTGTGGCTAGGCTACTACGATAGAACATTAGATTTACTGACGCTAGGAGGAGCTAGTGTGGCTAGGCTAGGTGACCAGATGAAGTTGGCTGAAATTCAGGACGGGGGTTGGCGCTGCGCTTACATACATAGTTAATAAAAAACATGAATTTCCAAACTTGACACAAATGAATGTTATTAAAGTATTTAATAGTCTATTAAAAAAATATTAATAGAAGAACACAATACTTATACAAGTGTTATGTTGAAATAGCATTTGCAATGAACAATTTCTACAATTACAATTAAAAATAATTATTAATAAATGAATTATTAATAAAGCTGGGATTCGGGACAACAGGGGAATTGGGGACTGTTTGAATGCTTTCATCTAAACTGTACTTGAACATAACATGAATATGAACAACCTGAAAAAGCTTAAGAAAAATAAGTGTCATTATCGTTACATGTGCACAACAACGTACACATCACACTGGATCTACAAACACACATTAAATGACGAGCAGAATATTGATCAAATTCCACACATTTCTCTTCAGATATTCCAGGTTGTTCATATTTATTGAGATTTTTCACATTTCCTGTTGTAAATGTAAACATTTGTGTATAATTTCACCATTTATTACACAACAACAAAGAGGGAAAAAAAAGCTTTTTATACTGGTCTGATGCACTTTAGAATAAAATTATTTGAACAGACTTGTTTGTTAATATTAATACTTTGGTTTCATAAATCCATCCCAGGGCCCAGATTTCACCCGACAGTGGGCCTGATTTGGCCCCTGGGCCGTAAGTTTAACACTTGTGGTTTTGTCTTTGTAGATCTGATCCTAATGCATATGGAATAATCATTACTTCAGGCAGAATATTTTTTATATAGTGCTCTTATTTTTCTTCTCATCTTTTGTTTCATTTATTAAAGAATTTTTGTTAAGACTTTATAATACCTACACACATTCCACTATGTATAAACCATTTGTTACCCGTGTGTAAATGGTTTGTACATGATGTATTTACCATTTGTTAATGTTTATTAATGTATTGCTTTTACTCAATTATAATTTGTTTATAGAAAATAAGCACAAACGCTTTATTTATGATACATTGTGTATGAATAAACCATTAACAAATGGTCAATAAGTCATGAACAAACATTAACAAATACGTAATAAATGGTTAATACATAGTGAATTGTATGCAACTATTATAAAGTGTTATCAAACGTGCATATTTTACTGGAGCTTTTGCACTAAAACAAACCAAAAAATGTAGTTTTCATTATATATAGGTACTTCTATTATTTTACTGGTCCTTCCAAATGGAGCTGAATGTGGCCCCTGAAAAAAAAAAGGTGTTGAGAGCCCTGAGCTAGAAGATTTTCTTATTGTAGGGATTTTTGATATTGAAAATGTTTGTTAAAATTCAAATCCACAATCCATGACTTTAGTGCTTGTGTTCACAGTTAATGATCACAACTTCATATTTAATCTGATAATATTCTGGACTTTTATAAAGAGCAGAGTCTGTGGTTTAATGACTTTTTATAAAATAAAACAGAAGAGGGGTCGAGGAGAGAGAGGAGGAAGAGGAGGAGAGAGGAAAAGGAGGTGGAAGAGTGAGATAAGGAAGAGGAAGAGTGAGATGAGGAGGGGAAAGAGGAAGAGGAGGGGAAAGAGGAAGAGTGAGATGAGGACGGGAAAGAGGAAGAGGAGGGGAAAGAGGAAGAGGAGGGGAAAGAGGAAGAGTGAGATGAGGAGGGGAAAGAGGAAGATGAGGAGGAGGAGGAAGAGAGAAAGGAGGAAGAGGAGAGCCAGGAAAGGAGAGGAGGAAGAGGAATGTAATAAACAGTTCAGTGCTTGTTGGGACATGGAGGACAAACAAACAAACTGAAACCAAACAGCGACAAACAGTTTTATTGGACATTTTTACAATATTTGGAAAATCCTGTTATGTTGTCAGTGATACATCGAGGGCTTTAGTGTCCATCAGGTGTGATTAACGGTTGGATAATGACACAATTAAAAACTCCTACCATTCATTGAAAATGTCTTGTTCTTCAGTCACTCTTAAAAAGAACTTATTTACAAAAAGATGAGAGAAATGTATGAGGGGGTTCACCTACACAACTGCCTCTATAATGAGACAAGCCTGCTCAACTCATGGAATTAAAAATGGTAAAGTGCACAGAACAGGAAGTCAACTGTGCTCCTCAGCGTCTGCTACGACGGGAGGGCGACGCCGACCTGAAACAGAGACACGGACGCCACATTAATACTGACGGAGCGCTGGACAACACAGGCAAATATAAACATCACAGATGAACCCCCCCACACTACTGCACATCTAACATCTGCTCCTGGTGACCCAGTGTCCTGCATGGTTTACATAACTCCCTTTTTATTTGTAAAACAAATACATACATACAAATAAAAAAATACTGTAATACTTTTTAAAAAATGTTTTTCTGAAGATATCTCCCTCTTTATTTTCTATAAAAAAATAAAATCAATTCATTTTTAAAAATTTAATTTGAAATATTTTTTAAATGTCTTACAATTTTTAAATATATCTACATTGTTTATTTAAAAAAAATAATTAATTAAAAAATGTATAAGAAATACGTATATATATATTTTTTTTAAATATCTCCCTCTATTTTTAATATTAAAAATAGTGAATAAAAACTATATATATATATAATGTTTTGCGATATCTCCCTCTATTTAAAAAAAAATAAAATACAATACATTTTAAAAAATGAAAAAAAAATTTTAATGTCTTAAAATTTTTAGATTTCTCCCTCTTTAATTTTTATTAAAACAATAATTTAAAAACATATATATATATATATATATATATATATATATATATATACACACACACACACACATATACATATTCCTCTTCCATCACACCTGAAAACATTTCCATCCTTATCAAATATTTCAAGAGCTGATCAATAACTGAACTAAGTGATAGTAGTATCTAAAACAGAACACTGGGTCACCAGGACCAGATTTGAGAAGCACTGGTGAAAGAGCTGCACTCTTCACTATTGGCTGTTTATTTAGCCCCCCCCCCCAATTTGAAGACAGTGATTTCTACACATTCGCTCTGGTTAAACACATTCACATCATGTGACAGTAAATCTGCAAAAGCATTCAATCCAAACTTTCATGGTTTTCCTTCAGTCATTAAATTATTGGTCAGAGAAATTACAACATACATTTAAAAAACGTACAAAGAGGAAAAGAAAAGAGGAATAAAACGAATACTACCTTGATCGTGACTTAGACTTGTGTTTGCGGCTTGCCTTCTTACCAGACTTGTGAGATTTTTCCGTCGACCTTGAACGACTACGTTTGGATTTCTTAGATTTCTTTTCCTTGCTAACCTCTGGGGACGGGGACCTACTGGAGTCTGAGTCAGAGCGTCTCTTGCTAGCTTTGGCGGAGCCCTTCTTGTCCTTCCTGTCCTGCCTGGAGTGTCTGTCGCTCTGCGCGTCTACGCACGAGTCGCTTTCCTTCCTTTTCTTGGATTTGCCGTTCTCTTCTGCACCTACCGAGCTGCCCTTCTCTCTGTCCTTGTCCCTGTCTTTGGCCTTGGGCTTGTCTTTCTTTTTGTCCGTCTCCCTGTCTCGGTCTCTGTCCTTTTTTTTCTTGTCCTTCTCGTGGCTGCGGCTCCTGTCTCTCCTCCTGTCTCGCTCTTTGCTGGAGGCTTTCTGTTTGTGTTTGTTGTCCCTGCGCTCCCTGCTCCTCTTGCGCTCCTTGTCCCTGTCCTTGTCCCTGCTGTCCCTGTCCCTCCCCCCCCTGACTCGTCCTCGCTCCCTGTCCCTGTCCCTGGATCTGGACCTGCTCCTGCGGCTCCTCCTGTCCCTGGAATCGCTACGCTCGTGGTTTTTGTGGTGTCCCGATCGCTCGGTGCTGCCCCCCCTCCTCCGGTCTCGGCCTCCCTTCTCGCTGCGGTGTCTGTGGGAGCTCCGGCTGCGACTGCGCCGCCGAGCCTTGCGGGAAGAAGAGCGGCTACGCCTCCGCTTCCGTCGGGGGGAGGAGGACCGAGACGAACTTCGGGAAGATGCCGAGGACGAAGAGGAGGAGGAGGAGGAGCGGCTGCTGCTGCGACTGGACGAGGAGCGCGAGCTGCTGCTGTGGCCGTTGGCGGGGGAGTCGCTGGCGCCGCGGCCCGAGCGCTCCTTGGCTCGGCCTGACTGCTTCCCCTCGCTGCCCTCCTTCTCACTGCGAGACCTACGCCTCTCCGCTAAGGGCTCCGCCTCCCTGTCTTTGACTTCCTGTTTGTGTGGGTTCTCTAATTGAATCTCATCATATTCCCCCCTTTCTCTGTTCAACCTCTCCTTCACCACGTCCTCTGCAGAAAAACACACAAGGCACACATTAAAACCAACTCGGAAATGTCAACAGCCAACACAACGCTAATGTTGACGAACAGAAAAAACACTGTTTTATTTAAGTCAGTTCTCAAACTCATTTTCTTAAACAACACCCAAACATGTTGCGTTGCCATGTAGCCATAGCGTAAAAAAACAGCTTAATGAGGTTTTGAACCGTCAACCAAGCCTCCAAGGCAGCCGTGTCTGGAAGGCACTCCCCGCCCCCAGCGGTTCTAGCCAATCACAGCACTTGAGGTAGATTTTTGGGGTTTTTTTCCTGAGGAAGACTCGACAATTGTCCAGTTGAGCCAAGGTGAGTCGTCTGTACCTGTGTGTAACTGAATACTGCTGTTGTCATATGGACCATGTATGGTTACCTGAATAGACAGGTATGCTAATGAGCTAATTAGCTTTTTACTGTTGAGGTTTATAAAGGAATCAGACTTGCTTTTGGATTTGATTTTAAAAATACCCATCTTACCTAAATAGTCAAAGTCAAAACTATGAAATAAAGAGTTAAACCAAGAGACAAAAGTTAAAATTATGAAATAAAAAGTACAAAAATTCTAGGTCACCAAGCACAACCAGAATTAATCCATATTTAAGGTGCACTGTTTTTGGAGAAAATAGCTAGGTTTCAGTCACATGACTATGATGATGTTGAGATTTCAGCTGGAGGGCAGGAAGTAACCATGGAGACTGTCGCTAGGGAGGAAACCATTGAAGTGTGTTTATTGTACAGATTTAAACACAGATATATACAGTTAGTTAAAAATGGATTGGACGTGACCTGTATCTGATGAAAATTAATGACTTTTGGACAGAAGCCAAAGCTTTACCAACAATCTGTGCTGTGGATATTACTAACTACCTGCTCCTGCAGACATCCTACTACACCAGCAGCAGATGAAAGTTTGGAGACGTACAACTTTTTGGTCAGCGGGTGGGGGTCCACAACCTCGGTACCAAAAGGCTCAGTGATAATTATGGTTTGGTCTTTGCCAGGGTGAGTGTTTCATTTGTAAAGATGCCACGTCAACATGTATTGCATGTTTGTTGACATTAGTCGCTGCTACCTGCTTGCAGTAGCAACTGATGTCAACAAACATGTAACTCATCTTGATGTGTCAGTAAACCATATTACAACAGTGTAAACCAACATTTAACCACAACCTAATGAGCCACTAAAAAAGTTAGCTTTGGAACAAACCTCTGACCAAGTGATCGCTGCAGACACTGGCATTAGCATTAGCATTAGCAGACTCTGCTCCTCCCGACCGCAAACCAAGATTTAAAGTCCACTTTTACAGTGTTTTTCTGTCAGCTTTTTCCATTTCTCACCTTTGTAAATGACAATATTAGTAAATGTCATTTCCTTCTCTGGGTTCTAACGATTGCCACAGCCGTAAACTACACAAAATAGACATTTTCCAAAAGGAATACACTTTACTTCCGGCCCTTCATCTGAAAATCTGACTATATAGTAATGTGATGTCACATGAAAACAACCTATTAAAATCTTTTAAGTGCACCTTATAGTCCAGAAAATACAGTTGGCATTTTCATAATTTGATGGTTTTTTTGTTTTTGTTTTTTTTTCTAAAATAAAGACAAAAACTTGGTGGTGTCTTTTTTCTTTAATTTTTAGGTTACTATACTTTTATTTTACAGGGCTGGCCCATGAAATGGGGTTGAATGTGGCCCATGAAAGAAAATGAGTTTGAGAGCCCCGCCCTAAAATGAAGCTAACGCTCAGATGTGACGTCAGGACTCACCACGTGCGAGCAGAATTTCTTGTGCTTGTTTTTCTTGTAGCAGTTGTATTTCCCGCTCTTTGCGGCGGAAGGCGTCCTGCTTCTCTCGGATACGGTGACGTAACTCCTCCTCGTCGGTATCGGAAGACTCAGACCCTCGAACGCTGCGTTCATCATCCTCACTTTCATCTGAACCATAGTCACCAAGCCCGCCTGCCACAACAGAGCCCCCAGGTTTGTTGAGTGTTGGGAGAGACCCAGATCTATTCTCACAATCAGGTTCCAACTTACAACACCTTTAAATCCAAATCCACGTTCTCAATGAAAGGCACTTAAAAGCCTTATATTTGTCACTCATATATCTTCTTAGAGAATGCTAAATATAAATACTTATTTCAGAGCATGCGTTTACCTGTTAAAAAAAAAAAGCAAAAGCTAAAACCAAATCAGTTATTGGGGCGTATTTTTGTGTTGCTTGAGCGCAGAAATGAGGTAGGGTTCTTTGCACTAACAGCCCCCCCCCCACCCCACCCAGCATGAAATAAAATAAAATCAAGACCCTCCCCTCCCCCCGCCCCCAGTGACAGAAAAAGGGATACTCACTGAGACCAGTCAGAGAAGCCAGTGCACTTGACTGTGCCAGCTGTTTTGCAGGAGCTTTGATTCACATCAACAACAGGAACAACATGTTAAAACACATACTGCCATTTTCTCAAAGGCAAGAGTCGCTAGAGAAGGGGAGGGGGGTGTCACAGATAAAAGCACTATTCACATGAGCTGCCATTGGTAACAAGAAGAGAAAAAAAAAAAACAGAACAAAACCAAACCGAAAATAAATCAAAATGAAAAAGAAGATGGAGAAAAGAGAGAGGGTTAAACTGCTGTTTGTCACACAATCCAAGTCAAAACAGTTCGGACAGAAGGGAAAGAACCAATCTGTACTAATGCATAATCAACTTCAATGGTGGAAGAACCCTGTATGTATGAGGGTGATGTTCAACTTTAAAAGCATGACTTCATTCATGCCATTCAGTCTTTTATGGACCCTCAAGTACTATACTATAAACCCCAAATATCAGTTTTGGCATTAGTGTTTGTGAAAACACTCACTCTTGCTTTTTCTCCTTCTGATGCATTAGCAGAGAGTGGTTAAATATACAAATGTGTCCGTCCATCACTAAAGCAGTGGTTCAGTCACAACAGTTTTTCTAACTTTAGCCTCAAATACGTTATATGGGTCAAAATGATCCAATTGAAAGTTTATTAATAAAATCCCAGTAAAATGTCTCCTGAACACTTCTAACTATGAGTGTTTGTTAAATTCCTAGCGTAACTTCTTCAAATCATGTCTTTTAAGAAGAACAACAACTGACTCTGACAGTAATTAAGTCTAAAACTAAGAAAAATCGACTCCAAACACGACTTTCCTTGGCGCTGGCGTTAGGTATTTCCCCGTCATGTTTGGTACCGTTGGAAAGATGGGGATTCCCTCTAGACAACCCTTAAATAGAAATCTACAGAATTATAGATTTGAACCAATGGGAGGCCTCAGAACAAAGCCTTCTGCACTAAACTAAAGCCCTTGTTGCTATGGCGATGTTGAAAAACGGCCTCTGATTGGTTGAATTAGTGTCACACAAACATTTTTAATAAACTTTTAAGATAAATATAAAATTGGAATTCATGAAATTTGACCAAAGTGACTGGTTTTGTGCTGGAGGGTCACATATACCAAAAATAAGGAACTCCCAAGTGTCACCCTGGCTTACAGGGCGTAATAATGGAGCTTATTTTATACACTTATCATTAATTATATCTTCAGACTTTTAAATCTCTTGGTGACAAGCATGGCTGAGACTGAAAAAAAAAAGACAAGAGCAGACCTCGTGTGGCTTTGCGGTGAGCGTCTTTAGCTACGTGCAGGATTTCCTCGTTCGTGACTTCCAGGAGGATCTCAGTCAGCAGCGTTTTCGTGATGAGCATCTAAAAAGAACCAACAGATACGAGTCAAAAACCTTCACGCTAGAGCTGCACAAGACAGCAATATCTCAATTTACAAAAGATCCGACTAACGAATAATCCAAGTTACGAAACGTCTTTATGTAAAATTTTCATGAAGAGGAGGACTGCTGTAGCGGTCCTTGTTGGAGTGCGCACAAGGCTGGCATTCTACCTGGTCCAATCATCCTACCAAGGCTGCTGCACATGCACAACATCCAGATGGTAGGAACATTTGACAGACTAGTCGGTCAAGTCGTGCTGCTTTGTCAGAAAATCCTGTCTTACACGTGCAGCGGTTCTGATGCCGTTCACTGTTTAAACGCTGCTGCATGTGTTAACAACAGATTATTTGTGTTATTGAAATTGAAAATGTATAACAGTCATTTTATTTACCTTATGGTCGCGATATTTAGGCTAACATTTAACCACGTTACATTGTGTGTTGACAGATTCATTCTGTTACTGGAATTGAAGTAGGTCTATAACAGTCATATTTATCTAGTTATTTGTCACTCAGATCTAATACTGTATTATTTCTATGTTGTTCGCTTACGACATTTAAGGCTAATTGTCATGTTTATTGACAATGACATATCAGTCAATTCTATGATTTAACATAAAAACTACACAAGACATGTTTAAACGCTACGCTTTACAAATATTGAACAACACGTGCTTAAAATATGTGGAGGTATTTGGGTAATATTATACAATATCAACGATTTTCTATCAGCCCAGCTGATCGATAGGACGAAGCTGATACAATATGATGCAATGTCTTCTCTGCATGCACAGTAACTTTGGTAGGATGAATCTGAGGGGTAGGATAACTGGACAGAACACGGGGTGGTTTGGGCTGAGAGACGAGCTCCGTCCTTGTCAGAACGCGGGGGTAACGATGTGTGATTTCACTGCACATGCGTGGCAGTGATAGGCCGACCGTGGTAAAAGTAGAACTGATAGACTTTACTGGAACAAACTCTCCAGACAGCAAACACACACATGCACAGGAGCAGCGAGGGAGAGAAACTCAGCAGGAAAAAATTAATAAATCTGCTTCGTATTGGCCGATACGGATTAATTGGCGAGACTCTGTAATCAGGCCAATTTAATCAGTCTGGCTTTAGTTCTGATCTAATTTCTATGGTACGTGACACACTGCACACAGCGATCCACCAATCATAAGCATTCTTAATCAATTTGGAGTGAGTCGGTGGTAAGAACTTTGAAAGATAATTCCAATGTCCCTGTGTTCATCAGGTCCCTAACCCTGACCCCTAACCTGTGTTCATCAGGTCCCTAACCCTGACCCCTGACCTATAACCTACGTTCATCAGGTCCCTAACCCTGACCTCTAACCTGTGTTCATCAGGTCCCTAACCCTGACCTCTAACCTGTGTTCATCAGGTCCCTAACCCTGACCTCTAACCTGTGTTCATCAGGTCCCTAACCCTGACCTCTAACCTGTGTTCATCAGGTCCCTAACCCTGACCTCTAACCTGTGTTCATCAGGTCCTCACAGCTGTGATGTCTTGTTATCAACAAAAGGGAGTCATTCAATAGATCATAAAATCAATACCAAATAAATTAATAATCCATCTGCATTTATCAACAAATGCCAAAAACAGTGTGAATAGTGTAGGAAGCCCCCAAAGCTCATCTGGAGAAAGATGTGACTGAACTAAAGTAGGTAACTGGGTAATGACACGTTACTGTGGTTAAAGATGTTAATGATACGTGGTGAAAAACTAATATTGGATCAATTACTTTCTTTGATCTGGTTTGAAACTGAACTCAGTGAATCAATGGGAAATAAAATCCATTGGAACTGAGAGAAGAGAAGTGATTTTGGTGAATTATGGACAACGACAGATGAAGCCCAACGGCAACAGCTCATCAGACTTTGTCTGGATGAACTAATAATAATGATAATATTAATAATGAGCAACAAATAAGAGACAAATCACCATTAAGTGAAAGACTTGGTGCCAAAAAGACAAGTTTGACCAATTACTTCAGCACAGCTCTTATATCCAGGAGTATTTTTCTTTCATATTACATTATATATGTTGGTAACACTTTAAAATACCTACACACAAATCATTATGCATTAACCATTTGTTACCTAAGTGTTAATATCTTGTAAAGATTCACACTGCCTTCCAAAGATAAATGTAAAATTAGAACCTTTTTAACAGGTGCAACCGTTTATTTGCAAAGCAGGTAAACAAACACTACAACTGTCTGTTAAAACAAATCTAATTGTACAGTTATTTGTTAATGGTTTGTTAAAAATGATTTGTTTATGATAAATTGTGCATGAACAATACATTAGCAAACATTTATAAATAGGTAAGAAATAGTTAATACATAGTGAATTGTGTGAAGGTTTCCTAAAGTATTACCTATATTTCTATATAGACAATAATATACAATATATTATTATTATTTAAGCAATTTCCCAATTGTGGGATCAATACAGTACTTCTATTCTATATATTGCAGGGTTAAAAGACAGTTTTTTACAGTATCGTGCAGCCGTCCTTCACGCTGACCATCAACAGCCTGAGTAAACAGAGGATAATCTGAGCGTCAAACTGACCAACTGGAACTCCTTTTCCTCATCTGTCATTTCAGATTCGCTGTCCTCAGCAGGAGGCGACGGACTGCGACCGGTAAACTCTTTCCTCACAGACGTCTTATCTTCGGCATCGTCGTCATTCCCTTCATCGTCACTATCCTGATAAAAGTACAGAGGCAGAGTTCAGATCGATAAAAGGACAAAGGATGAAAGGAAGCCAGAGGAATAGTCTCCGACACGTCTCATAAAATAGCAACGTCTTTTCAAATTAAATTCTTGAGTCAAGGCCAGAAATCAGTTACTTACAAATTTACTCCTGCGGGGCACACGTGGCCCGTTACTGTCCTCATCTGGTTCATGTTCTTTGCCATCATCTTTTGCCATTTCCGCACGCTCCTTCTCCATTCGTTCGCGCTCCTGCTTCTTTTGCTTTTCTCTGTCCATTTTTTCAAGGCCTTCTCGGATCCACGCCGGTAATGTGCGTCTTTTCACAGCATCTGAAGTTGGAATCCAAGGTCAGCGTGAGTTATCCTCACATTTCCTTCTACCATCATTTCTTATTTATGCCTTTTTGAAGTTGGTGATGCTTTATATATGTTCAGTCCATGTGGTAATAAGAGTTCATAGACTTGAACTAGCTGATGTGTGCAGTGTCAAACAGCTTTGAATTCCAGTCAGTCTGCTAATGTAGCTGTGAACGCTCCAAGTTTTCACTTCTTCATGATCAGAAATAACTAGAACAACTCCAGATATTATCAAATGTCCATTGGCAGGACTTCAGGGGAAACTTTTTAAACGCCTGTCTGTCATCATTTGAAAGTGAATGAATGAGCAAACTAGAAAAGCAGTGTTAAAGGGAATATCCGGAGTAAAAAAAAAAAGAGTTTAGCTCATTTTTTTAGAAGACTGGGACTACATACAGATAGTTGACGTCAAAATCACACCATTTGAATGAACATTGAGAAATTCAGATTTTTCCGTTTTGAGCCAAATTATCTACAGACCTGTCTGTTTTCTTACGGGGAAGTCTGAAAAAGTCGATTGCTGACACACTCTGGAAATTCACTACTTCATTGCATTATCTTTAAAAGCATAGTTCAGTATTTCATTAGAAATCAAAACAAAGCTGTATGCAACAGCAAAGGTTAGCCTACTAACAGGTTATTGTTTTTTTTAAGAATGCAATAAACTCATGAATTTCCAGAGTGTGTCGGCAATCGACTATTTCAGTCTTCGTCCTCAGACGTCTTCTGAACCACAGGTCCATGTGTGTAGATCAGTAACTGTGGACACACTATATGAGGACATGAAGACCTGAGGACACTTAGGTTTGTCTTTAGGGACCCTCTACTTACTACCACTGAAGTGTGATGTTGTTTTAAACTTTAGAAGAGTTAGTCTGAACATAGAGTTTGGTGTGGGTGAAAAAGACATGTTCTAATCAATTCTATGTGAACACAGTTTGGATCAAAACAGTAAAATTTAAATCTCTCAGTGTTCGTCCAAATGGTGTGATTTTGATGTCAATTATATGTATGTACTAAAAATCATCTGAAAAAAATTAGATAAACTGATTTTTACTCTTGATAATCACTTTAAGAGCGCAGACTTCTGCCAGTATTTAATACTCAGAGGCAATGAAAACGCAACACTTTAAATTTGGATTTATTTTTGCTCAGGATTGGAGTTGTCCAATTTGAGTTCTCAAGTGACAGTTGGACATAAAAGTGCGAAATAAACTAAAGTAAGAAACCCCGTGGATAACGTAATCTCCCCTGGAGGAGGTCATGAATAAATGAATGAACAAACAAATTGATTTCTCTTAGGGAATATCTGGATATGATGTGTCAGACAGGCTGCTTTGAAATGGTGCTTACATCCTGTAGTTTTTTTCTAATGCACAACTTTATCATTCTCTTCATAGTCCAAATACAGCATCCAGGGTTCTTGCAAGAATCACCAAATAAAATTTTAGACCTTTTTTAGACGAACATGAGAAAAATTTTGGACCAACCTGGAGACCCTCTCAAATAAAAAGATGAGCACATTTCATTCTCAAAACCATGTCACTTTGTATTGTAACTGAAAAAGTGTGAGTTTCTTATATTTATGGAACATATGTGACCCGCCACCACCAAACCAGGCATAAGTGGCGCTGAGCCGTTCAGAGCTACAGCCAAATTTAGGCTGGAAGGTGATTTGTTATTAGTGTTTACACCTTATCAAAAAACGGTACCTTAACACCTCTATGTTCACTTCCTGTGGTCATTACATTGAAATCCAATCAATAAAGGTGTTTATTGAGTCAATTATTTAAGCGGCGACAAAAGTTCAGGTATTGCTGAGCAAAGACAAAGACGACTTCCACCTCTTTTCGCCGAACAAAACGATCTCCGTTCCGTGGGTAAACACCCAAGTGTTTGGTACGAGGTAAAAGCTTATATTGAATGTTCTGTCCAATGGTGTAAGCCAAATGATTATAATACGTCACACTTCTGTCCTATTATTATAATATATAAAACTTCTGTGACATGTCCATCAGAGTGTCCTTTAACATCTGTCAACAATTTGTGTCAATCGGATACAAATTATTATGCGTTGTTAAGGACTTCCTACCCCAAAACAGTCCAAAACTTTAACGGACAATATCTAAAAATATGCAAATTGTAAAATATGTCCAAATGTGGATATTAAAATGACCATAACTTTGGTTCTACTTGTGATAGAAACATCATTTTTTCACCATCTTAAACCTTAGTTTCCACTCTACCAAGATACACACATAACTCTGTTTGGATTTACACACACTTATGCCTGGTTTACTGGTGGTGGGTCACATATAAGAAAATATGAAAGGTAAAGAACACGGACACACTGAGGTGCACTTAAAAAAAACTTGAATTTTCTCCAAGAACCAGTGCACCTTATATGTGGATTAACTCTGGCTGTGCCTAGTCACTTGGAATTTTGACTTTTTATCTCATTATTTTTTGGCTTTTTATTTCGTAAGTTTAACTTTTTATTTAATGATTTTGGCTTTTTATTTCTCTTTTCTTTTTATCTCATTATTTTGACTTAGCCTTATAGTGCAGAAAATACAGTAATTAGTTTTCATCAGCTGACAGTAGAAACAGCAACAGGCACTTTTTTCCTTCTACAGACACTTCTCTCAGAGTGGACGTAAAATTTTTTTAACCCTTACATACAATTTTAAACCTGGGATGAAAATATGGGTGTTTTAAGATATTTTCAGGCTGAAAATTTAAGTTTCTGAATTTTAGACTTTTTTAGACCCTGAGCATCAGCAGTGAAGCGTTATGAAGCAGCACATCTTACACTTACCTAACGTTGCAGGGGCCTCCACAGGCTTTACAGGCAGCTGGATGGGGGATCGGGGCCGGTCTCTGAACCCGGGGGGTCTGTTGTCTCGTCTGTTCTGTGGTGGGCCCTGCCAGTATTGCGAGTGGAAGCCTGTGGGTGCGGGACCGTACGTAGATGCAGCTCCATGCTGTAAAGAGATAGCACAAAGTTAAAATTAAATTGTGTTTGCTGTGTAAAAAAAAAAAAAAAAACACCGTCAAGGCCCAGAGTACGGCGTTGACCTTTGTCACATTCAGCCACCAATCCTGACTGGGGTAAAAAGAAAAATCTGTTTAAATTCTTCAGAACGGTGCTAATATTCCAATACCAAACCGAGCTGGATCCTCAACAAGTGAATGTTTCCTCTGCACCGCATCGCATCAAGAAAGCACAGACTGAAACACCTAGATGCTGGGATCCCCAACAGTTTCTATGGATTGCTCCTTCTTGTGTTACTTGGTTGTCACACTAAAACCCAAACGCTTCAACAGTTTCTACTGTAGCATCTGCATACCTGATAATCAAACTGGTTCATGGCCAAGGGGGCCATGGCGTAGCTGTCGGGCTGTGCCCCATACCCATGGCTGTTCTGGGGGTAAACCCCGTGGTGGGCTTCTGAGTTGAACTCTGCGCTGTCCTGACTGTTGCTGTCCTCGCTGGGGTTCACCACATCCATCGGTCCTGAACCTGGAGGGATCCAGGCCTGGTCAGGGGGTGGAGGAGGAGGAGGGGGCTGACCATGCATTCCCCATTCTGTAAATGATGCCCAAAAATGTGTACATCAGTGAAATATGATGTCTGTTGTGGATATATTCCAAAACCATGCATTTACATTATGGGGTTTGAAACAGATCCCAGGTATTTCAATAACAATACCCGGTCTTGGTCCATTGGTAGCTGCGATAGGCTTCAGCATCCCACGGTTCTCTTGAGGATTAAGTACTTTGGAAAATATGAGTCAATTGAAAAAAATTTAAGTGAAATAGTTAACCTGTACCTGGCTGCCACATCCGACCAAACGCTGGGTCGCCTTGGAAGGCCCCGTGGTTGCCCTGCCCGACAGGTTCCAGGCCTGGAATATCCTGTCCGTTGGGCTGGATGTTGGGCTGTTCTGCTCCTGTTGACTCTTTCTGTGCAATCCATGCCTGTGCTAGTGCAGCCCAGTCCACTTGACCTGAACAAAGACACTAATTCAGCACGTCTCCCTGAAGACGCTGCAGATCCAACTTAATTAATGGGCCAAGCCTGCAAGGTGGTTTCCTTTAAAGCAGGGTTCTTGGAAGAATCACCAAGTTAAATTTTAGACCTTTTTGGACGATTATGAGAAACATATTAGACCAACATCGAGACCCCCTTAAATAAAAGAATATCATATTTGATTCTCAAAATCATGTCACTTTGTTTGGTAAATGAAAAAGTACAAGTTTCTTATATTTATGGACTATAAGAAATAAAAAAGATTACATGAAGTAATAGGATAAGGTATCCTTTTATTTGTCCCACAATGGGGACATTTCAGTAAAAGGAAAAATATTCAGTAAAAGGAACAAAAATAAAACTAAACAAAAATAATTTATGAAATGAACAAAATAATCAATGAAATGAAAATTTTACTGAATATTTTGATCATTTTTGTTTGTTTTATTGATTATTTTGTTCGACCCAATAATCCACAGGTGTCAAACATAATAATAAAACTGTACATTTTAATGTAAAACAGTCAAATGTGATCAAAAAAAAATCTTCATATTAATAAACCATCCTTTTACAAAAACCTGAATAAAAAACCTGAACAAATATAAATCAGTTTAAATATGATCAGAGAAGTCAGAGTGGTTTTACTAATATTCTGTCTGTTAATAAATGTTTAGTGGATTTGGAATGAAAATTACATCTTGCAACAGGATCAGAAAGCGAATATAAGCACGCAATGACACAGGATAAAAATACAAAATATCAAACACTATACAGTAGAGAATATTAAATATTAGAAAAACTCTTTCAAACTCTTATTCAGTTATTCACTGACAGAGCCAGTGAATAGATAAAAATATAAGGTGACACAGTTATGCACATGGTTATTCCACATGATCAAGTTAAATGACAGGTGTGGGGAGATCATTGTCCAGTGTGATTGCAGCAGGAAGGAAAGACCTGCAGAACCTTTCCTTCACAGTCAGGGTGAATCAGTCTGTCACTGAAGCTGCTCTCCAGAGCAGACAGGATGTCCTGCAGGGGGTGACACTCATGGTCCAGCATAGATCTGAATTTATTCAGGACCCTCCTGTCCAGAGGACAGCCCTGGACTTTTTGATGGTCTTGTCCAGGTTCTTCTCCCTCTGTGTGATGCTGCTGCACCAGCTGACTGCAGCGTACAGAATGGCTGATGCAACCACAGAGTCATAGAAAGTCTTCAGGAGTAGCCCCCTCACTCCAAAATACAGTAATAAAGTATATTTGGTAAACCCGTTTTATTTTGGTGAACTTCCGTTTTGTTGTGGAGTGAATTTGCAGCCTTTCTCTATTTCAGTTCTTTTGCGAGTGCATGTTTTGGTATTTGGATGATTGTTCTTTGACAGTTGTTTTGGGGGTTTGTAAGTTTTTTGCTTCTGCTTGGTTTCTGTTATTGCAGCATTTTTTTCTCTTGCAGCTTCACTTGTGTTTCATTTACTGTATGTGTTTGTGTTTTTGTTTCTTGGATCTTTCTTGTGTTTGCAGAGTTTTGTCGATGCGGTGCATTTGTCCTTGTTGGCCACCGTAGAATACACTAGAGCTGGAATGAAAAGATGAAAGGTATGGACCACAGTAGTGGACACACTGAGTTTTCATCAGCTGGCAGTAGAAACAGCAACAGGCCTTTTTTTCTTCTATAGACACTTCCCTCAGAATGGATGGAGTGAACGTAAAAAAACATTTTAGGCCTGAGATGAAAATATGGGTGTTTTATGACATTTTAAGGCCTAAAATTTACGTTTTTGAATTGTAGACTTTTTCAGACCCTGTGGGAACTCTGTTTAAAGTGTGGGCCTCAAACATGTGGCCCCGGAGATAAACGCAGCCTGCCCATGGGATAAGTGTAAAAGTTCCACAGTCAAGGCTCTGGAACTAATTTTTTTGTTCAGTTTCCATGTACAGACCAATATGATCTACAGTCAAATAATAGCAGAATAACCTACAAAAAGTTTGGTTTCGTTATCTGAACCTGCTTCATCCTCACTAGGGTCACTGGGGGAATCCAGCTACAGTGGGTGAAGGCGGGGTCAGAGGTCACCCTATATGAGTCTCCAGTTAACATATATAGACAAACAATCACTGTCACATTAACACCTATGGGTGGTTTAGATTAACCAGTTAACCTATCAGTGCATGTGTTTGGATGGTGGGAGGAAACTAGAGAACCCAGAGAAAACCCACGCAGACACGAGGAGAACATTTTAACTCCACACAGAAAGGTATGGTGTGGGAATAGAACCAACCATCTGTCTGTGAGGCACCAGTGTTAACTACCGTGCTGCCCCCTACAAAAAGTAATTACTATATTTTCATCTCATTTTGATGTGGAGAAAATCACACTACACATATGAATAATAACTTCAAACTTTTAAAAATATTTAAATTTACAAACTATCTGGTAACAATAAAATCTGAAAAACCTCAAATATGAATAGCCTGAAATAGCTAAAGAAAATTAAGCCCAATTTTCTGCTTCTGTTAAAACGTGTTTAGTATTTTTGGCATTTAGATCTGACCTCAATGTACCTAAATGATATGTTGAGGCATAATATTGTCAAAATTGCACTTGTTTTTTCACGATAATTTTTTTTGTTTTTTTTTTCAAGTTATTCACATCTTTCTCATTTGGGTAGTTTATAAAAGTTAAGTATTTTCATCGTGTAACCCTTTAACTTCCACTCATTTTTACTTTTCTAAAAGTAAATTGAATACTGTTCTTGAACCATTTTGATAACATGCAATTGGTGTTTGCTTATATTATAAATGAAAACATTGACATGAAAACTTGGATATTGGAAGCGGGTCCTGTTAGATGATGTAATAGCCATTTGTGGATAATTATTGATGTTTTGATGTGTTTTTGGACTACATTTGGAAGTTTTTTTGTTTGTTTTTGTTGGACTATGACTGCATTTGTTGGAATACGGTTCCTCTGTGGATAATTACCAGACAAAGGTTCAGATCTGCTGTTTAACATTTGTATTTTGAACAAATGAGTGATTGTACCTGCTCTCATTATTTTATCCGAAAGTGGTTTATATCTTCTGATGTGTGAGAATCTCAATCTCCATTGTCAAACTACATTAGGTCATGTGAAATTTGAGACAGGTTTGGGTTGTTTGCTTAACATTTTTGAATGCCTAATTCCAGCCTATATGCAGACCCTTGGAAGTTTAAAGGGTTAATGGGTTGTTGTTTTTTTTGCACTAAAAAGCCAAAATTTGGAATTGTCATTATTCACAGGTTATTATGCTAACAGTTTACTGGTCTGGCCCAATGGAGATCAACTCGGGCAGAATGTGGCCCCTGAAAGAAAATGAGTTTGAGACCCCTGCTTTTAAGAAACCTGGAAATCATCAACTGACCTGGGTCCTGTTGGTGCTGAAATGACTGCATCCACTGCTGTTGGCTCAGAGGCCACTGCGGCCAGGGTTGTCCCCCCTGGTCCCACATCTCTCTCCTACCGACTCGCCACCTGCAACGTCCAATTCATCCTACAGTTACATTTTAACTGAGGCTCACTGCTGTTCGTTTAATGAGCATAGCTAGTATGGATTGCAGCATTCATTCCCAGTGACATCTGATGATCAAAAAATAGCAACTTAGCATCGAAACAGTCGCTAGCGGTGTAATAGCTACACCTAGCACACACTGCTTTTACGTGCTCCGGATCAAAATACAAGTGCAGTTATGGGGAGAATAATATATATATGAGATGTCGTATCTGGCGTATAACGTTTGATACTTAAATATTTAGAGGAAACAGAAATTATAGCTTTTTGACAGGTTACTAGTAATACGTTTACGAGCTATGTGAAGCTAAATGGCTAACACTAGCTAAGCTAAAGGGAGAAGGCAACCGAGTTAATGGTCTAAAATATACAGGTGATCAAACGTGCCATTGTTCTTAAAATACACCACTCTTTAAGGTGTCGTGTTAAATAAATAAGAATATTGTGCTTTCGGTAACATTATACCCACCTTTCCCAGAGTATCTCTGCAGCGATGCGGTTCTAAATCAAAATGGCCGCAATAGAGCGACCTACAACCGGAAATGACAACACAGGCCGATACCCTCACCGAGAGCACGGAAACGGAAATACGTCTGGGGAAATAGCGTGATTAACTGCTATAAATAAATAAATAAATAAATAAATAAATAAATAAATAAATAAATAAATAAATAAATAAATAAATAAATAAATAAATAAATAAATAAATAAATAAATAAATAAATAAATAAATAAAAATAACACTGTATATTGTCATGGTGTATTGGACTCTAAATGAAAATTAATAGGAGAAAAATAGGAGACATTTCTCAAAAACTATACATTTTGGTAAAAATCCTTCAAGTCCATCAATTCATTTATGTCTGATTTTAAGTATGATCAGATATTTGAACTAGAATAAAATACACTTGGTTAGACCCCCCCCCCCAGTGTAGTGAAATATTTCACCGTGTTGAAATAATGACATGCAAAAGAGACAGGTGACATTTTTTTTGTTTAATTAAGATTATGAGTTTTTTTTGCTTATTTATTTAATTTTGCCTATTTTTTTTGCTTAATTAATTTTTTGCTTAATTCAAGATTATTTATTTTTGCTTATTTCAAAATTACTTTTATTGAGTTTTATTGCTGAATTAAATATTAAATTAAATTTAAAAAAATCTACCCATGGAACCAGTCAGATAAATTCAATCAGATTAGTTCCAGATCTATTGTGTATATCAGTGATGCACGGGTCGCTGTATAAACGACCTGCAACCAACCAATTTTTCCAACTAGCTGCCCGCAACTCGGACTGCAAGATTTATATTTGTAAAGGATGGACCTAACCCACTTGTGGACCCGCATTTTTAAAAAGTAGTCAATGGTCTTTATGAACATCAAATGACATACCTGCATATATTTCCATGTTAAAATCAGATGTCACTGCATCTAAACCAGGTTTCGACAACTTGGAACACCCAAAGACACATTTGAACCCTGTTTCCATGGGAAAGAAAACACTCAGAGCTGCTCATCATCTTTAAAAATCTCAGTGGATGTGTCCCAAACCTTAGTTTTTTTGTTTGTATGTTTCCGGAGCTTCCACTCTCCCAAAGTGACTTTCTCTATTTTCCCTCCATACTGATGTGCGTCACCCTCACGGAAATTCAGTTAATAAAGTGCATTTACCAGGTTATTTTAATGTCTGTTAGAAAGTCCACATGGTTGTTGTTGCAAAGTACCCATGCCAAGATCGCCATCTCTCCTTCTTTTTCTCTTTATTCATATACTCCTGGTTTATTACTGTGTGTAAATGCCACATGGGGACATGAATAACACAGTACAGTTAAGATAGATATTAGCATGGTGTGTTGTTTATCTGTGCATAAATTAACACTGTTTAGCACCGGTGTGTGTTGTAGAAGCTAATACGGTAATAAGCTAGCTGTCATCTGTGTGCTTTCTGTGAGGTGATTTGTGTATTCCATGACCCATGACCCATGACCCATGACCCATATGATACATCTGAGTTGCTCATACAGTCATCTACGGTCCTAGTTAATTTATTGTTGTATGATATTTGTTATACTGAGTGTTACTCTGTGTTATTACAGACTGCACTAAATACATTGTCAATGAGGACATCTGTATTCCTGTTCTTTCACCGGAATAACAACACCGCACCTTGCCACTATAAACCAGATAAACCCTGGAGATAACCCCACGCTCTACATGTTAATGTCCATTTCAAACGACCCGAACGACCGCAAATAAAAAATAGTTTTCAATGACCCGTAACTGCGGGTGACCGCGGGCACCCGCTCACTTCGGGTCAGCCTGTGGATCATTGGTGTATATACTATGAGTTCTTCTAAGTTCCTCTGTAGGTGATTCTGTCTGATTTTAATCTGATCACATATTTGAACTAAAAGACTTGACAAGACTTAGATTTTTTTCCCCAGTGTCGTCAAAAATGTCACCATGTGTATGAAATGAAGACATGCAAAAACAGATGAGTTGCTGGTGAAAATCCTTTTTCATTTATTTTTTAAAATGAAAAACAAAGACAGCGCTTGTGAATAATCTAGATTTTTCTCTGGTGCACTTTACAACCTCAGACAGCCTGAATGAAATATTAATTAGAAATGAAATGTTTTGAAATCTTTAGACAAAGCTGCCTTTTCTTCTGCAGTTGTTTGAAGGTTTTTCTTTTTTAATCAAGTACTTCTCATCAGTTATCTGTCATGTGTAAAATCTGCTGTGAAATGTTTGGAATTGACTTTTAACACATACTCAGTTGTTAGGTGCAGGTGTGATGTGGGTGAACATTAGTGACACGTCTGTGATCAACCACATCGGAGGCGTTTTCAGCCCCAGTGGATGAAGTTAAGGCCCCGCCCACACAGCAACGCAACAAGGTTTTGTTTGCACTGGGTAGAAAAGATGGTGTCAACACTGGGAAGGGGTCAGTAACGTCTTCTGAACCCAGAGGTCCATGTGTGTAGATCAGTAACTGTGGACACACTATCTGAGGACACTTAGGTTTGTCTTTAGGGACCCTCTACTTACTACCACTGAAGTGTGATGTTGTGTGCATGTGTGACATACCCTAATCACTTCCATGTTAACACAGTTTGGCTCAAAACTGCAATTTCTCAATGTACATCTGAATGGTGTGATTTTGATGTGAACAGTGATGCACGGGCTGACCCCAAGTGAGCAGGTGCCCACGGTCCCCTATAGTTCCAGGTCATTGAAAAATATTTTAATGTTGCAGTCAGTCAGGTTATTTGTCATTTGAGATAAACATTAAAATAACCTGGTAAATATGATTTATTCAGTGAACGTCCATGGTGGTCAGTATGGAGGGAGCGAGAGAGGAAATAAATAAACATCCAAACAAAAACACTAAGGTTTGGACACATTGGCTGAGATTTTTAAAGATGATGAGCGCCTCCCAGTGTTTTGGTTTCCATGGAAACCAGGTTCAAATGTGTCTTTGGGTGTTACAGGTTGTCGACCCCTGGTTTAGATGCTGCGTTAGCGTTGATAACTTTTAAATGATGAAGCACAACAAACATATTTATAAACATATTAACTTACAAACAATGACATGGAATTTAAACACAGAAATAAATGCAGGTATGTAAGTAAGGTCAAAGGTCATGTGATGTTCAGGTATGTGAGTAAGGTCAAAGGTCATGTGATGTTCAGGTATGTGAGTAAGGTCAAAGGTCATGTGATGTTCAGGTATGTGAGTAAGGTCAAAGGTCATGTGATGTTCAGGTATGTGAGTAAAGTCAAAGGTCATGTGATGTTCAGGTATGTGAGTAAGGTCAAAGGTCATGTAATCTTCATAAAGACTATTGACTACTTTTAAAAAATGTGGGTCCAGAAGCGGGTGGGGTCCGTTCTTTTCAAATATATTTCTTGTGGTCTGAGTTGTGGGCGGGTTAGTTAAAAAAGTTGCGGTTGGTTTATACATTGACCTGGACATCACTGATGTCAACCATATGTATGTAGTCCCAATCATCTAAAAAATAGCTAAACTTATTTTCACTCCAGATAATCCCTTTAAGGACTGGTAGCGCTGTTTCATGTCTGCACGATCGGCTCTGGCCCTGGAGTTTGGTTTGATTTGTCCTTATGATGTGACAGATGACAACACAGAGGCCTTCTACTGTAGTCTGTGGTGTTCTTCTTCTGTGGTCAGATCATGTTCTTCTTCTGTGGTCAAATCATGTTCTTCTTCTGTGGTCAGATCATGTTCTTCTTCTGTGGTCAAATCATGTTCTTCTTCTGTGGTCAGATCATGTTCTTCTTCTGTGGTCAAATCATGTTCTTCTTCTGTGGTCAAATCATGTTCTTCTTCTGTGGTCAAATCATGTTCTTCTTCTGTGGTCAGATCATGTTCTTCTTCTGTGGTCAAATCATGTTCTTCTTCTGTGGTCAAATCATGTTCTTCTTCTGTGGTCAAATCATGTTCTTCTTCTGTGGTCAGATCATGTTCTTCTTCTGTGGTCAAATCATGTTCTTCTTCTGTGGTCAAATCATGTTCTTCTTCTGTGGTCAAATCATGTTCTTCTTCTGTGGTCAGATCATGTTCTTCTGTGGTCAGATCATGTTCTTCTTCTGTGGTCAGATCATGTTCTTCTTCTGTGGTCAAATCATGTTCTTCTTCTGTGGTCAAATCATGTTCTTCTTCTGTGGTCAAATCATGTTCTTCTTCTGTGGTCAGATCATGTTCTTCTGTGGTCAGATCATGTTCTTCTTCTGTGGTCAGATCATGTTCTTCTTCTGTGGTCAGATCATGTTCTTCTGTGGTCAGATCATGTTCTTCTTCTGTGGTCAGATCATGTTCTTCTTCTGTGGTCACATGGTTCCCCCTTC
The DNA here is from genome assembly GCA_020466265.1 of Siphamia tubifer. NCBI lineage: Eukaryota > Metazoa > Chordata > Actinopteri > Kurtiformes > Apogonidae > Siphamia > Siphamia tubifer. The sequence continues at coordinate 54,836,718 of CM035798.1, read as the reverse complement.
AGCTCGTCTACCCTGGTGATGCAGGACGACGGGTGCAAAGAAGCGGCGCTTCAGAACATGTCGTGAGCTGGTGAAGAGGAGGTGGGTGTGGAATCAGGAAAAGGCCAACGTCTAAAGTCATCGTCGTCCATGTCGTGGTGTTCCCACTCGCTGTGACATCGCAGTCACGCTGCTGACACGTTAAAACAGGTTGTCAAGGCGCCACCAACAAAAGAGCAAATCACTTCTGAAATGGATTTGTCTATTTTTAACATGTGTGGGGGGTTATGCTCCAGGACATGGTGCTGATGCATTAGACGTGATTTAATCTCAGTTAATGAAAAGCCCCTCCCCCCTGTGTGGAAGAGCCCCTCCCCCCTGTGTGGAACAAACACTAACATGTTGGTGCTGCTTTGTGTTCACATCTGGAGCAGCAGCACAGTTCCATCCACTTCCACCTCAGTGTCGCACCCACACATTCCTTCGTATCAGGGGTGGCAAACATAAGGTCCACAGGCCAAAATGGGCCCACTGAAGGGTCTGAAATGGCCCAAAGTGCAAAATAATACCCAAAATATGAACAGTCAAACATGTCCAAACTATTCCACAAAGGGTCAGTGTGGGTGAAGGTTTGGGTTCCAACAGCAGCTGATGTTTTAATCTGACCAGATATTGACTCCGCCCCCTGAAGACAAAAGGGCTATTTTTTTGATTTGATTTGAATGATTTATTTCGAACATGTGCAAAGTGCAACAATAATCAATACAACAACAATAATAATAATAATGACATGTCCGAAAAGGAGTAGGATGAAGCATAAGTTTATTTAATTCTACCCCTTCTTCACTTCCCCAATAACCTAAATTCATCTTATAGTAATATAGTGCATAGTACAAAAATGATGATAAATAAAATAATAACAATAATAACAATACCAATAATCAATAACTGAAATACTAAACATAGACATATATACAAAAACAAAAAAAAACAAAACAACTAAAAACAAATGAGCAGATATGAAAGTAGGTAACAAATAGAGTTTTTTTGTTGTTTATTGTTTTCTTTTTTCCTCCCTTCCTTCTTCTTCTTTTCCCTTTTTTCTTCTTCCCTTTTTTTTCTTTCCTTTTTCTAAGTTGTCTGCATTTTGCTCTTATTTTTTTATTTTATTTTTCTATTCATTCACTTATTTTATTCATGTATTTATTTATTTATTTTTTATATCTTTTAACCCCACAGAGGGGGAGTGAACAGTGTTTCAGATCAGTACATATTCCAGTCTTGCAGACATATACTAGACTATTTAGTGCATGTGTGTGACCATCATCGGTCCTCCCTGAAAGCTGAGCAGACATCCCCCATTAGAACTCTCCCTTACAAGCCAGTGAGTGCAGTGCTGCACCTCAGTGATGTGAGGAGGAAACAAAGACTGGACAGGACGGACAGGACGGGGACAGAAACCAACGGACGGTGCTATTGTAATTAAAGACTGCTACTGCTACTATTGTGTTTGAGTTGGTTTGTTTCACTTCACAAATGATAGATTTGTGAAGTTATGTTGTTGTAGGTTTGTGTGTGCACATGTTCTCACTCTAGCGTCGCCAAGTCTTGACGGATCGTTCTGACATCAGTCACGTACAAGGAGACGGACACGAGGATGAAAGCTCAGCTGAATGGACTCACTACTTCTGGTCTGACGCCATTTGACTTTTCATGTCACAGCAGAGATTTGTCGTTTTCAACATGTATTGATGTATTTAACATGATGACTGATGATGGATTTGTGATTTGACAAGATCATAGATTTCATATTCAAAGTTACCACTGAGCGGAATTATAGTTTGTTTATTTATCAGCAGCGTTACACAAAAACTACTGGATCAGTTTCCAGTAAATGTTCAGTCAAGGTGTGACCTGGTACAGAATAGATCCTGTTACATTTTGTGAATGGAGGTCAAAGGTCACAATCACCAAAAATGTGTTTTCACAATGATCAAAGATAGGGCCAATCAGGTAAGATGTGTGCCAGAGGGGCGGGGCTTATAGTACCACTTGTTGAAACGATAATGAGAATGAGATGTAGGTTTTTGCAGACAGACACAGACAACCGGAAACATTCACTTCATAAATTAGATTTATTCTTTCTCATACAATAAGTAATTAATGCTCATTCCAAATGTTCATCATTTCACAATTTCAATCATGTGATTATCTGAAAATTAAAACCTGATTTCGAGGAAAAACCCTACACACCTGAAGCACCATCATTTTATACTGTTTGTCTATATATATATAAATATATATATATATGTGTGTGTGTGTGTGTGTGTGTGTGTGTGTGTGTATTAAGGAGTCAAAATGAATGCATTAACTCAGATTAATCCATCACCATGATTAGCCACATTTACAATTTAAATGCAATTAAAAGGAAAAGTTGTTTAGTTTCAAATTGTTTTGTTGAAACTGTTGAAGGTTCTGAAAAAAAAAACTGGTTAGTTGCATATATTATTATTTTGCAAATATTTCTCACAAGTTTTGATGTTGTTTCCTGTATATTAGAATCATTATTGAATAGGTTTGTGATTTTTCATCACTTTTTGTTTTTTGCGTTAGTTTTTTGTGAATTTTATCTATATATTTTTCCCTCTACATTATTTGAGTTTCTGGTTGCATTTTGTGGGAAATTTAAGTAAAAAAAAAACAAAACAAAACCAGATGAAATGTTGAACTGATATAAAGTGTTTTGTCATGATTAATCCAAATTCATCTAAATTAATCTGACAGTTATATATATATATATATGTGAGGAGTTCATTTGCAAAAACAGATAAGTCCATTTTTTTACTCTACATTCCAGGCAATACTCATTGATTTTATATATTTATTCATTTTATTGGACCTTACCAAATGAAATAAATAATATATCAAATCAATGAGTATTGACGGGAATGTAGAGTAAAAAATGCCATTTTGTCAAAAAAATTAAAATGGAGTTATCTGTTTTTGCAAATGAACTCTTCATATATATATATATATATATATATATATATATATATATATATATATATATATATATATATATATATATATATATATATATATATATATTCACACACAAACAGTTACAGATACATGTGCATTTTGCTTCCAGTAAATTCGACTGTAAGTATGAACTTACACAAGTGTCTGTGCATTTATTTATTCATTTATTTTCCTGGTCACTGAGCACACGTTCTTAAACCTGAAGCTCAGACACTGAACTGATCTTCATATATGATGTAGATCAGGGGTCGGCAACCGTTACCACCTGAAGCCAAAATTGTCTAAAAAAGAAGAAAATAATCTGACTAGAGCCATGAAAAATACATTAGAGGAAAAAAAAAAAGGATTAAATTACCGTATTTTTTGCCCTATAAGGCGCACTGGATTATAAGGCGCATTAAGTCAAAATCAGTCACTAAGCACAACCAAAGTAAATCCATATAATATATAAGATGCACTGTTGTTTTTGGAGAAAATCTAAGTGTTAAGTGTGTTTTATAGTGCAGAAAATACAGTAAATGTTTAGTATAAGGCGGCTGCTCTGCTGTTTGTCTTTAGTTTGTATTTCCATTAAAATAATGCATTTAATACATTATTCAGGTCATTTCAAAAACTTTCCTTATTTTTGATCAGAGGAGTCGTAAAAGGTGGCTGCAGACCCCAGATCTAAACACTATTTCCCTTCCATATGTTTGGCAATTCACCGAGCAGGAACAATTGACTAACAGTGACAAAATTAATAAATAAATACATCATTATTTAATTATGTCATTAATTCATTTAAATACCAATTTATTTGAGGTAAAAAAAAACCCCACATTATTATTTGACTAATTAATTAATTATTTCCTGGTCCTTGAATTTATTTTAAATGTCAACCTCGTCCGTCAAAGTCAGTGGGCGGGTCTTAACAGCTGATTGGTTCCAGATAAAGGATTGATGCAGAGCAAGCGAACACATTCTCATACACTGGGTGACCTTTAACCTCTACGGTTGTTTGAATACTTTAGGAAAATAACTTTATTGACAACTGATTAAAAATGTAAACTCCGGCTCCGACACTCCCACTGGACTGGATTCACCTTAGCCCCGCCCACTGACTGTGATGGACAAGGTTGACAGATAAAATTAATTCAAGGACCAGGAATTAATTAATTAATTAGTCAAATAACATATTTTTGCACCTCAAATAAATTGGTATTTTAACGAATCAATAACAAATTTAACAACACATTTATGTATTTATTTGCAATTTTAATTCATTAATGGCCAATTTAATTAACTTAATGATTTTTTTCTTTTTAAATTTTGTCACTTTTAGTCCTCCATAGTTCCTTAAGTAATTCTAAAATAGTTTGACAGAAAAAGATGAAGAGCTCATTTTAACAGACATTTTCCAAAGGTAATACATTCATTGAACATTAACTCATGCACATGACAGCAAAGATGATTTTCTACTAAGACTTTTGTTTTGAAACTCTTTTTTCTTTTTTGCCTATTGAGAAAATGAGGAAATGTGGTGAGTCTGACTGTTGTAGGTTCTAAAGCACAGGGGTCAAAGGTCATTTTAGTTCAGTTCTACATTCAGTCCAATATGATCTGAACCAGAGCAGGAAAATAATAACAGTGAAAACTTTTTATGACTTTTTATCTCATGATTTAGTTCATTTTTCATTATTTGATCAAAATTTTGGGTTGACTTTGTTTTCCATAAATATTTTACTTCATTTTTAATGTAGGTTTTCTCATTTTTTGTCATTATTTCATTGAATCTTTGTTTTATTTTGTTCGTTTTATATTCTGCCTCATTTCTAATTCCAGAGTGAATACTGCACTAGTAACATCAATGACACAAGTACAAGTTTAACAATATTTTTGTCTCAATTATACAACTTTACATTTTAAATATAAGTACACTAAACATTTAGTAACAGGCAGAATATTGGTAAAATGACACTTCACATATTTCAGCTGCTTCATATTTATTCAGGTTTCTGGAAAAGGATGGTTTATTAATATAAAATGTTCATGTATTAGTATGTATTAATAATAATTATGATCATATTTTACTGCTCTGATCCAATGTAGATCAAATGATCCAGTATAATTTCTTCGTTGTCATTCATCCTCGGGTCCAGATCAGACCCTTTGTTCTTTATGTTTGACACCTGTGCTTTAATGGGTGCTTTATGTACGCACACAGCAGTGACACGATCACTACAATGAAGGCAGATAAGGTGCTGTAAGAAACACTCACATGTTGTTTTGCACTTATGACTTTGACAGAAGAAAGTTGAAGAAACTGCATCAAGTCAAACTCTGTGTTTGTTTTTTCTGCTGCAAAACTTGTCTTTGGCAAAATATCATTCACTGATAGTCTTACATTAATACATTCTGATGTAAAAAAACAAAAAACCCAAACTAAAGTAAATCCATACCTATGTACACAGTTAAAGTCACTGTTAGGCTGCTCCTTAAAGGGATTATCTGGAGTAAAAATCACTTTAGCTCTTTTTTTTTTAGATGATTGGGAGAACAATCATATAGTCGACATATGTTAAGCATTTAGATTTTGCCATTTTGAGCCAAACTGTGTTAGCCTAGCGTAGCCTAGCAGTGCTATATCTATTCATTCCATGTATGGGTCTAGTGGTGCTTCATAGTGAGGGGAGGCGGGGCTAAAAAGTTGTCTAGATTTACTGATGCTAGGAGGAGCTAGCGTGGCTAGGCTACTACGATAGAACATTAGATTTACTGATGCTAGGAGGAGCTAGTGTGGCTAGGCTACTACGATAGAACATTAGATTTACTGATGCTAGGAGGAGCTAGCGTGGCTAGGCTACTACGATAGAACATTAGATTTACTGATGCTAGGAGGAGCTAGCGTGGCTAGGCTACTATGATAGAACATTAGATTTACTGATGCTAGGAGGAGCTAGTGTGGCTAGGCTACTATGATAGAACATTAGATTTACTGATGCTAGGAGGAGCTAGTGTGGCTAGGCTACTACGATAGAACATTAGATTTACTGATGCTAGGAGGAGCTAGTGTGGCTAGGCTACTACGATAGAACATTAGATTTACTGATGCTAGGAGGAGCTAGTGTGGCTAGGCTACCAAACCTTGTTCACATGGAAGTGATTAGAACATGTCTTTATCACTGACACCAAACTCCATTTTCAGACTAACTTCTAAACTTCTAAACATCACACTTCAGTGGTAGGAAGTAGAGGGTCCCTAAAGACAAACCTAAGTGTCCTCAGGTCTTCATGTCCTCAGATAGTGTGTCCACAGGTACTGATCTACACACATGGACCTGTGGGTTCAGAAGACGTCTGAGGACAAAGACCATAATAGTCCATTGTCCAGTGGACAGTTAGACACTCTGGAAATTCACGACTTCATTAGATTCTTTTTTAAAAACAACAACGTGTTAATAGTTTAAGCTTTACTGTTTCATACAGCTTCATTTACATTTATAATCAAATACTGGACTATGTTTTTAAAAACAATGCAATGAAGTCGTGAATTTCCAAAATGAACCAAAATGAAAAAACAGATAATGTGTTTTTTTCAGTTTTCGTTTTTGACAATGGCCATTTATGTTTTATTTAATTCTGACCTGAAGCAAATTGAATAAAGCAGAAGTTAAACTTAACAACCCAAAGAAACATGTCTGCTGGACTTGAAGATCAGTGACACCACTTTTCTCTGTGGTCGTATCTTCAGGTCTTAGGGTGACCCTCTTAGTTTCCCCAAATAGGACGTAGGTTTAAATCTTTGTCACTGTGGGTCAAAGGTCATTTCCGGTTTATTCAATTTGCTTCAGGTCAAAATTGGGTAAAAACGGAAAACAGCTGTTATCAGTTTTTTCCATTATTCATTTAAGCACAAAAAAGAAAACTGAAAAAAAAAACAAAAAACACAAAAACGTATAATTATCCGTTTTTTCATTTTGGTTTTGGATACAATGAAGAAATGACTTATTGTTTCGTTGTCTTATTTTTTGGTTTTATTTTGAAAAACAAATGATACATGGCTTTAATGTTCATCCAAATAGTGTGACTTTGATGTCAACTATATACATGTACTCCCAATTAAACTTGTTGTTACTCCAGATAATCCTTTAAACAGATGCTATGTGTAGCAGCTGAAGACCACGATAAATATGATAAATATTTAAACTGAAAGAAACAGGAAAAGGAAGCGACCAAAGTCAAACGGTTTCATTTAAAATAAATCGTTTCAGATGCATCTTCTTAATCAGGGCTCTAGAACATGTGGCCCATGGGATAATAATAATCATTTTCTTTCCAGTTTTTTTTTTCCCTCTGGCTATAAATGATGACAACTTCAAAAGTTTTGTTACTGTTTTACTGCAAAAAATATTAAATAATGAAAATATTGACATTTACAAACTATCCTGTTACAATAAAATGTGAAAAACCTGAACAAATGGGAACAACTTTAAATGTTTAAAGAAAATTAGACCCATTTTCATTATTTAATTTTTTTTGTAGTTGTCATTAATTATAAGTTATTATGTTTTCATTTCACTGATCCAACTCACTGGAGATCAAATGTTTGAATGTGGAAAATGAAGAAAATGTGTTTGAGTGTCCTGATCTAAACTAAAGTGGATCAGTCAGTACCTTTACAGTCACATCCAAGTCCAGCTATTGTCAAGAATTCACCCAAGGGTTCCGGCTTCTCCCCCAGACGCTAGCTTAGAGGTGGAGCATGTCTAAGGTTTGGTACCAAAAGTGGGTACAGGTCTAGAACTGGGACAAACATTAACAATAGTAACCATAGTAACCAGACACTAATGGGAATTTCAGTACCACACATATATGCAGCTGCTGTTTAATGACTGTCCACGGTTAACGGCAGCAGTGCAGACCACTTCCACAGTTCAAAGGTCAAAGGTAGAACGTGTGGTTCCAGTTCACAAGAAAAGTTCCAGAATCTTCCAAATAAAACAGCTGTTAAAGACATTTACATGTAAAGTCAAAAATACAACTGATTTAATGAAACACTGGGTGAGTGTTTACCTTAAAACTGAAGCTGAACCATGATTCTGTCATCAGCTAAGTAGCCTAGCACTGTGCTAATAGCACTAGCCTAGCACTGTGCTAATAGCACTAGCACTGTGCTAATTGCACAACCGTAGAAGCAACTTGGTATATTTGGTACAAATGGTTTCAAACTCTGATTTCTTACAGTAATGTACATGTTGTCATGGTGACGGTGGTCACTTTCGGGCCTGACCTGGTTAGTCCCACTTCTAAAACTCCAGTTCCATTCCCACTGAGGTGGAAACGGGACTGAGAAAACGGAAGACATTAGACCAACTAAAGCAAGAATTAGAATTTCTATCAGTGACTGTAAACATAGTGAGCGACAGAGGCGGCGTTTCATCCTCGTATTCTGATGTGACGTTGATACACATAGCACCTAGAAACTACATTCTTCTGTCTCGCTTTCATTCACACACACAAATGACATCAACGAGTCGAAGCTGAGCGCGGTTAAGCATGCGGTCGTTTCGCTTGTTTCCCGTTAGTTTGTAAAAGTCATGCAGTTTAGAAGTGTAGGAAGAACAGCTCAGCTTTAAAGACTCAGCTTTAATCCTGTCTTTTAAAGGGTAGAGGATTAGCATTAGCATTAGCATTATTACTATCTTTAAACCGAACCACAACTTAAAACAATTAATTCTATGCTACAGTGATCCCTCGTTTAACGCAGGGGGTTACTTTCCGAAAATAACCTGCAATACGCAAAATCTGTTAAGTAGTCAGTTTCATTTTTTTTAACACTTTGTTTTAACACCGTAAAACTCCTCGCAGCTTTAATGCCACATTTCCATTACAGGATAGTACTGACTATAAAGTGCCTGGTTGTCATGTGGAGCTTAAGTCCCCGCCCCTTCCAAGAGGCTCATGGGGCCTGAGATCAGAAAAGTAATGAATGGTATTCAATGGTAAATAAAATATTAAATGGTATCTGGTTTGTCATGTGACCTGAATCCCACACATACTGTTCCTCATAATAAATGATAATTATTGATGTTTGATCTGCTTCTGTTAACGAACGACTGATTCATCTGTGAGTAAAACCTGTTAATAATTTAAACTACACGCCTGGAGAACATGTGACGTCACCACAGACTCCACAGCTGAGTGGAGTGTGACGTCACATCCTCCACTCACTGTAGTCTCTTACTAAACCCACATAAAAGCTAACGTCATCATAAACAGCTGCTCTGTCTATGTTCATATTTATTATTAAACACTATCATGTGAATGTTCAGAGCACTGACCAAACAGAATCAGAATTTAGCTCGACTCGCTCCATTCACTCCCATTCACAGGTAAGCACCCATGGACCGGAAGTAGAAGGGCGGGGCTTAGCCTCTCCATGGCGACAGTGCTGACTTTACAGACCTGGTTGTCATGGCGATGCAGTGCGTTACTTCCCGTCGTCTGCTCAGGGAATTGTTATGTCGTTGCTTCTGAATTTTTACAACGTCCGCCAAACACTGAATGTCCTGGGTGACCACGGTGTCATATTATGGTCTGTCATTAACATACCACTGCATTTATTGTCAACTTCCACATCTGCATTTTATAAAGGGGGCGGAGTCACAGAGACAACTGTCTGACCAATCAGTGTCTGCAGGGTTTATACGTCACCTTTTTAGTATCACTGGGATCCTGGGCAGGACACAGAACACAATGTCCGTTCATACGCTGTTTAAAAAGGAAAAAAAAAAAAAAACATGCAAAAATTGCACAAAAAAAAAAAAAAGTTTAAAAACGAGGTTACGAAAGGTGAAGCGCGTTATAGTGAGGGAACACTGTATCTGATGGTCTTTTACACACGTAATCTTTTAAGTTCTTATAGAACTGAATGGAGACGACAATGGTCTGTCCTCTCATGTGAGAAAAGCCAGCGCACGCTCCTTCCCTTTTTCATCGTCCGCCGCCTCAGAGGCGAGTGTGGCGCTTCGGGCGCCGCCGTCAGTGTAGGCGGCGGGAAACATCTGAAGGAAGAAAACTGAAGACGCCGGCGTTACAGCAGCTCCTCGTAGAAAAGCAGGTAAGCCTGAGAGTTGAGTACCCGTGACTCCGGTACCATCTGGACCGTGGTGTCGCTGATGTACACCCACTGCACCTGGGGGGCGGCGCCCACCTCCCGCGCACCTGTAAAACAAGCATACACCTGTCAGATCACAGGCCATTAAATGGAACAGAATACAATGTCTTCATTGTCAGTGTACAAGTACAACATAATTCAGAGTGAAATCCACTTTACTGTCCTAGAAAGTATAAAGTAACTACACAGGCACCAAAGTGATAAAACGACCTTACAGTTGTTGTTGTTCAGTCCCAGTAGCAGGTAGATTATTGGACATAAGGCAGTTATTGTCTCTGAATATTACCTAGTTCTACAAAAACCACAGTGAGACTAATATATGGATTCATTCTAATAATGATTAGTGATAATTTGGACTTTTTATCTGTGAATTACAAATACACTAAACATTTAGTAACAGGCAGAATATTTGTAAAATGACACTTACCTTCACATATTTCAGCTGCTTTAAATTTGTTCATGTATTTATTCAGGTTTTCGTAAAACGATGGTTGGTTAATAGGGGCGTGATGAGATGAGACAGGATTTTAATAAAACTAAATTACAAATGATATAAATGGACAAGAGACTTATTTAATTTTATAACTCTGTCAGCGTTAACTTTTAATAAACTTCTTCCTTTTTATGAACTTCTTAATGAACAAATTAAAACTAAATAATGGGTTCTAAAAGTTAAAATAAAATAAATGACATAATATATTTCTCTTTTTTTCCAAAATCGAATCTGGCGCTAGTCGAGGTCTGAATGAGCAAATGCACCCCCCAGCTCCAGGCTTTACAGAACCCTCTGCCTGTACTTCACCACTTCCTGGACTCGCCGCGCCTTCTCCCCCGGCGCACCAACCGCATGGCCAGGGCAGGGACCGTCCCACGTATAACAGATGCCAGTAGTCAGCTATGATGTCCAACCCATCGACCCACCCGTAAACACAGCAGTCTAATGCACATGTGAGTCAGAGGGTCTCCCACGGTGGTCGGTGGTGCTAAGGTTGGATCCCGGCCTCGTGGACCATAATGAACCTGATGTCCAAAACCAGAGGGGGGATTCCCCACCCAATCACACCCAGGTAATACCAGTACTTTCTGATGTCAGAAAGACAGAATTTTAACACGATGAGAAATCTCGCCAAATTACATCTCGCAAGATCTTGTCACACCCCTACTTGTTAATATAAATATTTTCATGTCATTTGACTTTTTTTACAGTAAAATCTGCAGTTTTTATTATTTATAGGTAATTATGATCATATTTTACTGCTCTGATTCAATGTAGATCTAATTATTCTGTATGTAGAACCTGAATTCTAATCATTTTGACACCATTAATATCTTCATTGTTATTCATCCTAAGGACCAGAATGGACTCTTAGGTGGGACGAATTTGGCCCCCGGGCCTTATGTTTGACACCTGTAAGTTGTTTATTTCACAGCTGAGAAACAAAGCCAAATACCACCTGAGCAGAGAGAAGGTGGTGTAAATTTGAAAGGTCACAGGCCTGGAGTGGCGTGTTGACAGCGTGACCTTTGACCTCCACAGTTCACAGCCAAACACGCCAGCTCCAATGTGTCAAGTCTCACATTGACTGGTTAAAAACAAGACCAACTGTCTTCAATGCTGCTCTAAGTGCGGACGCTCTGCTCCACAGAGCAAAAAAATTAAAGGATCGAGTCGTCCAATCCGACGATGGCGCACAAAAGTTGTTTTCACGGCGGTTGTGTTGAAGTCAAACCTCTTAACGAGCAGCGCTGACATCGCTCACCGCTCGCCCACGCACACGACAAAAAGCCGTTGGAAGAGCTGGACCCTGACCTGGCATGTTCCTGTGGTGGTGCTCCGTCGTTTTCCTCTGAGGGGTGCGCACTTTGACATATGCCGTGTAGTGGCCCCCCCGCATGGAGCCGCTGTGTTCCACGATCCCGTACAAACTGTAGAGGACGCGCTCACCTGCCGCCAGGTTCTGTCGAAGAAAAGAAACACATGAGCACCAAGAGGCAATGACCAAGGATCAAGGATCAGGAACCAAGAACCAAGAACCAAGAACCAAGAACCAAGAACCAAGGATCAAGGATCTGGAACCAAGAACCAAGAACCAAGGATCAAGGATCAGGAACCAAGAACCAAGAACCAAGAACCAAGAACCAAGGATCAAGGATCTGGAACCAAGAACCAAGAACCAAGGATCAAGGATCAGGAACCAAGAACCAAGAACCAAGAACCAAGAACCAAGGATCAAGGATCAAGGATCAGGAACCAAGAACCAAGAACCAAGAACCAAGAACCAAGAACCAAGCACCAAGCACCAAGAACCAAGCACCAAGAACCAAGCACCAAGGATCAAGGATCAGGAACCAAGAACCAAGAACCAAGAACCAAGGATCAAGGATCAGGAACCAATAACCAAGGATCAAGAACCAAGGATCAGGAACCAAGAATCAAGAATCAAGAACCAAGGACCAAGAACCAAGGATCAAGGACCAAGGACCAAGGACCAAGGATCAAGGATCAAGGACCAAGGACCAAGGACCAAGGACCAAGGACCAAGGACCAAGGACCAAGAACCAAGGACCAAGGACCAAGGACCAAGGACCAAGGACCAAGGACCAAGGACCAAGGACCCAGAACCAAGAACCAAGAACCAAGGACCAAGAACCAAGGATCAAGAACCAAGGATCAAGGATAAAGGACTGGCACTGTGACCCAAACTAAACTGATTGAATTATTATACACATGCACTGATGGAGACAATATAGAGTCAATTTACAAACACCATGATATTTGATACTAGGGCTGGACATACAGTTGGTAGAGTGGGTTGTCTATTAACCGAAGGGTTAGCGGTTCAATTCCCACTCTGTTGTAGTTGGTCCATTACGACATTGGGCAAAGATACTTTACCCTCCTGCCTCCAATGTCACTCACACTTGTGTATGAATGTGTGTTTGTCATTTGCACTAAATTTAAAGTCAATCAGACAAAAGAGTGTTTAGTGATTTTAAACTATTCAGCGGCCCCTTGTGGCCAAACTACAACTGGAAAATCATCCAAAATAATATCAGTTCTTTCTCTTCATGATATTCATTGATATGGAAAACATTGAATTTATAAACCCAGACTTATAAATGTCACAAAGGATTTTTCCTGGAAACTCCATTGGAGGATAAAAATATTGTTATAATAATTAATCCATCAGCGTACCTGACAGGAAGCTGAGCAGAATGGAGCCAGATCCAGGATCAGTGGGAAGTCGACATGGCGGTTGACTTTCCGTAGGTTCATTCCTGCCTAAAGATACAAAGACAGAAAGACGCCTTCACATTAACATCTGCTTTAAAACAATCTGTGTATCATTCGTTTTTTAAAATAAAACCTAAAATAAGACAAGAAAACAACTTGTTTCTTCATTGTTTCCAAAACGGAAAAAACAAAAACAAAAACAAAAACGGATAATGATGCAGTTTTTCTTTTTGTGTTTAAATGAATAATAGAAAAAACAGTTAACGGCCGTTTCCCATTTTATTACATTTTGACCTGAAGTAAATTGAGTAAAGTGTAAATGAATGTTTACAACCATAGAAACATGTCCACTGGACTTAACATCATTATGGTAAATGACACCAAGTTTCTCCGTGGTCATATCTTCAGGTCTTAGGTGACCCTCTTAGTTTCCCCAAAATAGGACTTTACTTTGTCACTGCAGGTCAAAGGTCATTTCCAGTTTATTCAATTTGCTTCAGGTCAAAATTGGCTAGAACATTAAACTGTTATTCGTTTTGTTTTCTATTATTCCTTTAAACACCAAAAGGAAAACTGAAAAAACGCATCGTTATCCATTTTTTCATTTTGGTTTTGGAAAGAAATAATGAAGAAACAAGTTATTTTATTGTTGTCTTAATTTTGGTTTTATTTTGAAAAATTAATGAATGAATGATACATGGATTAAAAACCACTGGTTCACACTGGCATAAGAACAACCCAATTTACAACCCCGTAACAAACACGCATCCCCATAATAGTGTTTCTTGGTTACGGGGTTGAATGTTACAGGGTTGAAGACTTTAGGTAAAAATAGCCACAGATCCACATTAGCTAGAGTATGGAGCATTAGAAAACATCAGGAAAACAAGACATTAACTAGACGGAACAGATCCTGGATTCTGGATCACTTTGAAATTTTACATGGCAGTAAATGGAGAATACATTTCAAAGTGATCCAGAATCCAGGATCTCTTTTGGATCACCAGCAAAATGTTATAATTTGTTCCTTGTGACACTGCCAACACATCCTGAATACATCCTGCTGACAGACAAACAAACAAACAGACTCAAATGTAATCCCTCCTTGGTGGACCTCTCTTCATTCGGGGGTGGGGGTGGGGGTGGGGTCTGCCTTGGTGCAGGTTCGCGCTTTTCTACTTTTTTCCCCATAGACAATAACTGTATTCTGGACTATAAGGCACACCTGTAAGACTTTAATTTTCTCCAAAAACAACAGTGCACCTCATATATGGATTAATTCTGGTTGTGCTTAGTGACTGGGAATTTAAACTTTATATTTGATAATTTTTACTTTTTATCTCATCATTTTGGCTTTTTATTTGCATCATTTTTTTTCTTATGATTTTTACTTCACTTAATGCGTCTTATAATCCAGTGCACCTTATATATGAAAAATCTCCAAAAATAAACCATTCATTTACTGTGCGCCTTATAGTGTGGAAAATATGGTAGTTTTTTCCCCCAAAACAATACTATTATAATTTAGGATTGTAACAGGGTTGAAAGGTTGAGCTCGACAATGTCAATCTGATGATGAAATTAATGAAATATATGTCAGACAGTATGATAATACTGACCTGTCTTCAGTGATGTCACTTACTGGGTGTACGGGAAGTTAGACTAAACCATTAAGAAAAAAAAATTCATGATTGAAATCCTGTAACGGGGTTGAATGAAAATAGAGAAAAGTAATTAGTGCTATTTTACAAATAATTTAAATATTTTTTCCTCATATTTCTTATATTAAGGTTAAAGTAGACAGATAAATGATTATAGTAGCAGATAAAACTGTGTTTACTGACTATTTTTATTAGTTTTATATTCAATAAAACAGTCAGTTTGCTGAGTGGGGACATGCTCATTTAGCTGAACTCTACGCCTCACAAACCCAGAAAATGTTTGAAAATATAATATTTAAAACATGTTTGTGTGTTCTAATGCAAAGACACATGGGTATTTTTATTTTATGTTTTAGAATGTATTTAATGGTTTAGTTTATATGAAAACCTTTGAGGTGTTTAAACCTGTGGGGACACAAACTGACCACATTCAGAAAATCACCCAGTTACTGTGAAGGACAGAGCAGCGGCAGTAGAGTTCAGACATAGTTTAGACATAAATGTACAGATGAAAACAGATGCTAACCTGGTGGAATCGTTTCAGATGTAGCGTGATGACAGGAGGCAGGGACGATATTAACATTTGTTTCCTGGCACTGGTGTAAATCTTCTCCAATTTCTTGTCTGTAAATACAAACAAACAAGGCAGGTTTATTTCTAGAATATACCTTTTACAGAAAACCTTAAAACACACTGGATCCATTATTCGTTCACTCTCACATGCTCCCTCTGGTGGTGTATCTACAGTTGTCCTGGGACAGACTGACAGCAGCGTGGCTGACAGTCATACACCAGTGTGAGCAGGAGGGTGGTTATTGGACGACCTGCACTACTAACTGAGCCACATTGGCACCCAAAGACTATCAATGACTATCAATGGACGGGTGAACAACTGCCCCTGATATTCAACTGCAGAAACAAAGGCCAGTTTAGGCAGTGTCGCCTCCTACTGTCCACTTCAAAAAGGACAATTGTGACCCGCCACCACCAAACCAAGCATAAGTGGCGCTGAGCTGTTCAGAGCTACAGTCAAATTTAGGCTGGAAGGCGATTTGTTATTAGTGTTTACACCTTATCAAAAAACGGTACCTTAACACCTCTATGTTCACTTCCTGTGGTCATTACATTGAAATCCAATCAATAGAGGTGTTTATTGAGTCAATTATTTAAGCGGCGACAAAAGTTCAGGTATTGCTGAGCAAAGACAAAGACGACTTCCACCTCTTTTCGCCGAACAAAACGATCTCCGTTCCGTGGGTAAACACCCAAGTGTTTGGTACGAGGTAAAAGCTTATATTGAATGTTCTGTCCAATGGTGTAAGCCAAATGATTATAATACGTCACACTTCTGTCCTATTATTATAATATATAAAACTTCTGTGACATGTCCATCAGAGTGTCCTTTAACATCTGTCAACAATTTGTGTCAATCGGATACAAATTATTATGCGTTGCTAAGGACTTCCTACCCCAAAACAGTCCAAAACTTTAACGGACAATATCTAAAAATATGCAAATTGTAAAATATGTCCAAATGTGGATATTAAAATGACCATAACTTTGGTTCTACTTGTGATAGAAACATCATTTTTTCACCATCTTAAACCTTAGTTTCCACTCTACCAAGATACACACATAACTCTGTTTGGATTTACACACACTTATGCCTGGTTTACTGGTGGTGGGTCACAATTAACAAGCAGTTATTGTATTAAATTGTTCTTACAGGCAATTAATTGATAGTGTTTTAAATGTTCTGGTGCCTAATGGGTACAGTATGGACTTAAATGTGAAGGGTAGCCATGCTTACATACAGACATCCCAAACACACACCACTGCAGGCGTTTCTATAACATTCTGATGCTTTATTCTTAAGTGAGAAATGAGTGAAGGTTAGAATCATTCAGAAGTGTTATGAATTAAAGCTGCTGGTAACAACAAAGCTCCATGAAGGACACAAACGAGACAGAGTGTTAGTTTGACTGAAATGTTTGACAGTATTCATCAGCAGAGCTCAACAATTCACTCGACTACTGTCAACACACTGATGTGGGCGAATTAAATGGTTGTTGATAAATGGAAAATGCGTAATAACCGGTAAACTCTTACCTTCTCTATCAGTCTTTCCAACTACTGGCTACGTTCACAGGGTGTTTTTTCTAATTCCCATTTATTTATGTGGAATAAAATAATTTGGAATTAAAGCCATTTCCTTCGTGTTTTACATGGACGTGTTAATTCCAAATAAAGGTTTCCATGGAAACGGGTGTATTCCACTCTAGTTAGTTGGTCTTTCAGAGCTGGAGCTGCAGAGGGTTCTGATTACTGGAAGGAGACCATGGCGTCTACTTCCTGTTTTGCGTTGGTTTCATCTATCGACATGTTAGAACAGATACTACATGTGATGTACGACTTTATTTTTGTCATAATTACAAAGCAGCAGCTCGACCCAATGGACCATAGGACTCAAACTAATGCCAGCAGTGGAACATGTGTCATTAACACCAAATATGTGTCATCACAACAATAGAATAGAGTAGAGTACAATAGAATAGATAGCTTTATTGTCTGTTCCACATAAAACTGAACATTTTCCTTTGTCACAGCTGCTACAAACACTTTTAAAAATCACAGAACATAATTAAAACCCTAAACACAGAAATGTTATTGTTATTGAGAGCAGGTACTGAGGAGGGGATGAATGATTTATTATAGATGTTGTTTCTGGGGGGGGGGGGGGTATTGTTCTGCAATGTCTGCCTGATGGCAGCAGCATGAAGGAGTGATGGAGGGGATAGGAGGGGTCCTCAGTAATGAGGGGGGGGGGGTCTGTCCTCATCAGTGAACGTCTGTAGAGTTCAGACAGAGGGGAGTGGGCTGTTTGGGTGGTTTTACTGACCTGCTTTATTATTCAGGACAGTTTGTTTTGATGTTGTAGGTGAGGATGGATTCAATGAGTGACTTATAAATGAGAGTTAAAATGTCATTAGAACACCTGAGCTTTCTGAGCAGCTGGAGGAGCTGCTGGACTTCATTCATAGACTCCACATGTGACCCAAAGGACAAAGTGGTGTCCATGTCCATCCACAGATACTTAAAGAAAAGCACCTGCTCCACCCCCAGACCATGGGTCTGCAGGGGTCCCAACAGGTCCACCCCCAGACCATGGGTCTGCAGGGGTTCCAACAGGTCTAGGGTTTTCTCAGAAGATCCACAGCATTGTTCTTTCATTTTACATTGAGCTCCAGTGAGCTCTCTGTAAATTTGTGGACCAGGGTGTGAACCTCCTGCTGGTACTGGGTCAGAGCTTGAATACTGGTGATGTGGGCCAACAAAACCATGTTGTCTGCATATTTAAAAAGTTTCAATCCTTCTCTGCTGCTGGTGATATTTGTAAATGCAGAGAACAGTAGTGGTGATAAAACACAGCCCTGGGGAAGCCCCATTTTTAAAACCATTATGCTGGATTTAAAAACATTTAAACGTACATGTTGAGGAGACCAGGAGCATGTGCAGAACGACAGGAATAATGTTAAAGCAGAAGTTACTGTTTCCATGTCAGAGGAATTATTGAATTCAAAATTAAGATCAGAATTTGAGGTCTGCACGAGACACAATCTCCAGCCCCGCAGGATTCAGACGCAAGTTGAAATGTGGTGTACGGAACACCACTTGTCCGGTGCCGCTTGATGGAGGCTCAGCTCGTGGACGGCGAGGCCGGTAACAGCCCTGTCACTCAAAAAGTTTGGTTGGTAAACTAAGGCTAAATACCGACAGGAGACCGATAGTCGACAAGTAAGGGAGTCCTTAAGGGAGTCTGTCTCGATCCGTCTGGGTGATTCAACCTCAGCAGGTCTCAGGGTCGGCCGCTTGGTGTTGGGAGGATCCCCTCACGTATGTATGACAGTCAAAATGAACCATTTATAGGTTGCATTTTAAACATGTTTTATTTTGCAGGAGTGCACCTTATCACCGCTCCCACCGCAGTGAGCTTTTAAAATTTGTCCCGCGCTTCACTGCTTTGTGTTGGGTCCTGCGGGTCCTGTGGGTCCTGTGGGTCCTGTGGGTCCTGTGGGTCCTGTGGGTCCTGTGGGTCCTGTGGGTCCTGTGGGTCCTATGGGAGTGCAGGGTTCTAATCAGAATAAACTACTGATTTTTTTCTTAATTCAGTTTAATAGTGAGTTATCATTTTCCACTGGAATCAGGTGTTTACATGGTTCATCTGAAAGAGGAATGAACCTTTGAACCTTGACCTTTCTGCTGTTGGTTACATGTCAGCTGGACGCTAATGTCTACAGGTGTCCAGATAAACCCAAAGATAACGACCTTCGCGTTCATGAGTCACATATTTCCACAGATGTAAAAAAACAAAAAAACTTGCGACCTGAACTGAAAACGTTCTCAACCACATTCGCAAAAGTAAAATAGTCCTAATGACACCATGCAAAAGTTCCAATATTAAGAGCTGCCGAATATTCGTTCAAACATCACTTTTTTTTAATAATATTCGAATTATATTCAAATGTCAAAATTTGAAGTCAAAACCCGACCACCGACCTATCCCTCGATCTCACCTGACGAGCTGCTCTTGCGCAGCTGCTTCTGCCGCCGTTCGGTGCAGCTCTCACACAGCAGTTTGTTGTTTCCCATCAGCAGCTCAACGGAGGTGAACTGGTGGAGGCAGGACTGGATGGAACACTCCTTGGAGCTGGGAGTGTAGCTGTGGGACAGCGCCTGGAACGCCCCCTGCTGGTGCTGATGGTGCTGAACGTTGTCTCTCTGCGTTTCCGCCAGCTCCTCTGGGGAACAGTCTCCGGACACAAACCCCAGGTTGACCTTCGACACCGTCGTGACGAGCTGCTCCACGGTGCCACACGACCTGGAGGAGGAGGACGGCGTGGGGGACGGCGTAAGGGTGGAGCTGGACGATGGCGTGGACAGGTGTCCGTGGCAGGAAGAGGAGGTGCGTGGAGCACACTCGCTCTCCGAGGCCTCGCTGTCAGCATCGTTACTGCTGTCCTGAGGACCTGAGTCTCTTTCGCTGCCGTCCGATAGGCTGCCGGCAGCCGCCATTTTACAGACAGAGGAGCCGCGGGCTGATCCGCCAGCCACGCCTTCCTCCTCTGCTCGCTCCGCCCCACACCCTGCTCCTTTTTCCTCCACAGAGCTGGAAGATCTACAGCCCTGGAGCTTCTGAAAACACAAGATAATGAAGACAACTTTATACCAGGGTTAGGGTACCCCAGAAGGGCTAAGGTACCCCAGAGGGGTTAGGGTACCTCAGAGGGGTTAGGGTACCTCAGTACTGTTTTTGGTTTGGTTTGTTTGTAAAAACTACTAAATACATTTTCAGTAAAGATGAAAGTTGATCCCATTAAATTTAAGAGAATGTAGGTCAAAGGTCACAGTCAAAAATGTGTTTTCAATGCAATGATAAGAGATAGAGCCAATCAGGTCAAATGTGTGTGAGGGGGCGGGGTTTGTTGTGCCTGACAATACTTGTATTTACATCAATTCTGAGGGCCACAATATTTTATTTGAGCAACAACACTGAATGTACATGTGCGCAAAATTATTTATTTATTTTAATTTAATTAATTTTTGTACTGTCTTCATTTCTATATTTATTTATGCATTTATTTATTTAATTAATTAATTTATTCATGACTATTATCATTTCAGCTTCAAGAAGGATGATATTTATTATTTTTTATTTATCGGTATATATTTTTATTGTTTTATAATTTTTTATTTAGTAATTTATTTCATCCATTTTTTATTTTTATATTTATTCCTTTATGTATTTATTTTTATTGGTCTTTTTTAAAATTTATTTTTACTGATTTATTTATCTTTTTTATAATGAATTTTATTTAATAACTTCCGCTACAAGAAGGATATATATATATATATATATATATATATATATATATATATATACATATATACACATATTTTTATTTTGTATATATTTTTATTTTTCATTAATTTTGTAAGTATTCATTGGATTTAATTATTTCAGTTACAGAAGGATGACAGTTAAACGTATGTTCAGTGTTGACACCACGCAGGAGCTTTTCATACTGCAGGGTTAATAAAAATCATGTCACTTTTTTCTAATATCGTGCAGCTATAATTCTGACAGCACATGAAAGCAACATAAGAGCATGGTGTTACAGGAGACTTTCTGTACTTTCCAATAGTTTTATTTTAGGCACGTGTTATTTAGAGAAAAACTTTTTGATCCGTGTCAGACTTTTTTTTTTTTTTCTAACACGGGGGTCGTTAATGTCAGCGTAAACGACATTATCCTTCTTATACCAGACGTTCACAATGAATTTTCAATTTGTGAGTATTTTCACCTTGAGAATTACACAATATGTGTTTTTTTTTTTTTATCACCTTGCACTTACTTTTATCTATAACATACTTATATTCAGAGGAGCCTGGTACACTCTTTCAACTTTCTCTGCTGCCAGATGCAAATATTTAAACTCAACTGGAGGACATGTTTCACATTCAGTCACAATGTGGGCAGTACAATTCAAAAAGGCCAAAGGTCAAGATTAGTTTTTAATTCATCAAAGTTCATTATGTATGTAAAAAGGCCAGTCTTTCACAGACTGACAGTGACATCCAATAATGCTTTAAGACAGTGGTTTTCAAAAAGTGAAGAAAAATAAACCTGAATGAAAAAAGTGTAAATATATAGTTTGTTAACTGTAGTACATGCGAGAGATGTTAAAAACACACACATAAAGATGTGAGTATGTTTGAGAAATGGTAAAAACACAAAAAGATGTCTTTTTATTTCTGTATTTTCAATTTAATTTTTCCCCCATTCATTTATTTATTCATTTTTTAAATTAATTGTATTTATTTACTTTATTTTCCAGACTATAAGGCACACTTAAAAGACTTTAATTTTCTCCAAAAACGACTTTTATATGGATTCATTGTGGTTGTGCTTAGTCAGGGGTGTTCAAGCCTGGTCCTCCACAGCTACTATCCTGCATGTTTTAGATGTAACCTCCTTCCAACGCACCTGATTTAAATGATAAACCTGTCATGAAGCTCTGCAGAAGACCGACAATGACCGTCAGGTGTGTTGGAAGAGGGAAATATCTAAAGCAGGGGTGTCCAAATTCAGTCCTCGAGGGCCGGTGTCCTACACGTTTTAGATATTTCCATCTTCCTCATGATTCACTTTAACTAGCAGTTCTACAGTAAAAAGAATTAAAATAAGCAACAAAATGAACAAAAATGGCCAAAGTCATCAATAAAATGAACAAATAATTGGTAACATGAAGAAAGTTAGACACAAAGTTTTTGTTCAGTTTGTTTATTTTTCTACATTTTATTTTATTTTTTTTCTTCGTAGTTTCTTCATGTTACTAATTATTTTGTCAGTTTATTATTGATTTTTTGTTCATTTTATTGATGACTTTGGCCATTTTTGTTCATTTTTGTTGCTTATTTTCATTCTTTTTACTGTGGAACTGCTAAAGTTTCAGGAGTTAAAGGATTGAACTGAATCATGTGGAAGAGGGAAATATCTAAAACATGTAGGACACCGGCCCTTGAGGACTGGATTTGGACACCCCTGATCTAAAGGATAATAGTATTTCGATGCTTATGTTTTGTCTATTTTGGTCTACATGATTTTTTTTCCAAAGTGATTTTTCATACTGAAGTTTTATCATTTTCGTAACGTTCATGCCTGACACTGTGATAGAAGTGCAGTAGTTACTGCTCCCTTACTGACATAACAAAAACAACGTACCTGTACACTCATCTTTCTCATGTTCCTGTTGACAGGATGAGCAGCAGAAATAACCTGGTCATTGTGAGTCATGTGACCTTCCTGTTCCCGGCCCACCTTCCCCAGTCGTCCAGGGTTCGACGGTTTCGACGTCTGAGCAAATAAAGAATCATTACATTCATGTGGAATTAGAGAAAGAACTGAACAGACAGGACTGCTTTTATTGTTTATCACATACACTTTTGACAGTATAGAAACCAGAAGAGGGTAATTCCAGATCCAAAGAGGAAAACTCCTGCCATGTATTTGTTCCAACTGCACAATTCCTCATCCAGGTCGATGGATATTTAGTGGAATCATCAGTATGAAGTGAACAGGAAGAAACTAGTGATGGAGACATTTCTGAACAATCTTGGCTGATTACTGAGCCGCATTAATCATCAACCAATGTTGGGAGAGATTATTGTAATCACTGTGTGTGTGTGTGTGTGTGTGTGTGAGAGTGGGGGGGGGGGGGGGGGGGGCACAGAGACATATCATGCTATAACTCAATGAATACTGTAGATATCACCATTAGATTCCATGGGCATATACATATAGCTAATGTGTATCAGATGCATTTGATCCATTTGAGTAAAGGTCAAAGGCAGGGGTGCAGAGAAGGGGTGCTACAGGGGCTCTGGCACCTGCCCCTCCAAAGTGCCCCTTTTGACAGGAACCGTTCTTTGGCTTTTTTGGATTTTTTAAAAATAAATGAGTTTCAAAAGCAAAGTTTTCGACAATGTGTCCATGAGCAAATGTGAAATTATACATTTGGAAAATTTTACACGTACATAGCTTGCTGTAACAACTTAAAAATCCCACGGTACTTGAACACACAAACAGATTTTTTTTCTTCTCTTTTTTGCGGAATCGAACCTCGTGTTTTTTTTTCTCAATGCTGAACTGATCTTTTTTTTCTGTAAAAAGGAAAAGAATCCCACAGTGGAATTTTTGTTGGGAATGAATTGAACTGTGTTTGTATGAGTCAAACAAACAAAACCCAAGGTGGACATTTGGAGTATTTTTTTTTATGGCTTTGTGGTAGTTTGGACTGAAGGGGAATTTTGAATGTGTATGATTTTCTTTATTGGAATACATATGTTTGTATCTAAAACAGTAAGAGTGTGATTTTTTTCTTGTTAATGTCATTTAATGTGTAGGGTGTGTTTAAGGTTAAAGACAAACACATCCTTTGTGTACATTATTGAGAGACCAGGTAAGATCAAATAGAATAAATTCAAACCAATAAATAAATCACTCAAACTGACACAACATGTTAGTGAATCCTTCGAAAGCGCATATGTAGACATTTTTAAGAACACAGCAACCTGGAAACTGCTGCTTTGAAGACCAATATGTAGCATCAAAAGAGGGTCATCACACACACACACACACACACACACACACACTGTGTCACACAAACTCAACTTGAAAAAACCAATGTCGTTAATACCCCAATATAACTTAATCGATGCTGGATATATTATCATAATATTACACACACTGACACATATAACCAAACTATGAATATTGCAAAAGGTCAAAGGTCAAGGTGGCATTTAGCAGAAAGGTCAAAATCACATTATCGGCTCTAATTCAAGAACAGGTTGTCATAGAAACTTAAGATTGACACAAAATAGGGGCAAGATTTGGGATTCTCTGCGTACTTGTTCTGTTATGGGGTTCATCATCAACATTGATGCGGTCAACCATCGGTCAAACGGTCATCAGTTAACATCCCTAACAGAAACACTCATGGGTTTGCATTTAGTTTGGAAAGTGCAGCTGTGTGGACTCACCCGCTCCTCTATGATGGGTAAAGAGATATCTATGAAAGCCTCTTTGACTGTGGAGATCTGCCAAAGAAAGTACAACATAAGCATGATACATTTGAAATCATCCAAATCAAAGAAGTGTGTGTTATTTCCTATGAAAAGAAACCTGAAAAGAGGTTGGCCTTTCAATATTCATCTCTACATTCAGACAAAAAAGGGGGGCACTGACACTTAAGATATCCAAGGAAAGTTAAAAAGTAAAGTTTCTTGAGGAACTTGCTTGAAAATGTTTGGCGATGTGCTGTTCCTGCCTTGACAGTTGAATCTCCCTTTTGTAGGACGAATAAAGTCTAATCTAACATGTGGTGAACTTCAGGTTTCTTTAGCTTCGTGTTGATTTGAGAACAACATTGAACTAACATGTTCTTTATCTGTCCATGTACTGCACTAGGTAGGGAGGGAGGGAGGGAGGGAAGTAGGGAGGGAGGTAGGTAGGGAGGGAGGGAGGGAGGTAGGGAGGGAGGGAGGGAGGGAGGTAGGGAGGTAGGGAGGGAGGGAGGGAGGGAGGGAGGTAGGGAGGGAGGTAGGGAAGTAGGGAGGGAGGTAGGGAGGTAGGGAGGTAGGGAGGGAGGGAGGGAGGGAGGGAGGGAGGGAGGTAGGGAGGGAGGGAGGTAGGGAGGGAGGTAGGGAAGTAGGGAGGGAGGGAGGGAGGGAGGTAGGGAGGGAGGGAGGTAGGGAGGGAGGTAGGGAAGTAGGGAGGGAGGTAGGGAGGGAGGTAGGGAGGGAGGTAGGGAGGGAGGTAGGGAGGGAGGGAGGTAGGGAGGGAGGTAGGGAAGTAGGGAGGGAGGTAGGGAGGGAGGTAGGGAGGGAGGTAGGGAGGGAGGGAGGTAGGGAGGGAGGTAGGGAAGTAGGGAGGGAGGTAGGGAGGGAGGTAGGGAGGGAGGTAGGGAGGTAGGGAGGTAGGGAGGGAGGGAGGGGAGGTTGATTTACAAAATCACAAAAAATTTATTAAAAAATGAACAAAGTTAAGACAAAATTAATAAAAAATAACTAAATTAATGAAAACAAATTAGAGATAGACAGATTTACAAAATAAGGGAAAAATGCTCAAAATGGACAAACATGAGCATCTAAAGGAGTAAAAACTAATATTGCTTAAACATTGGTGAAAATTTTAGAAAATAAGATGAAATTAATGGAAAAAAAATCTATAAAATTGAAACAAAAAATGAACAAAATAGGAAAGAAAATAGCGAAAACTAAAGGTAAATATTCAAATGAACACTCAGCATTAGGCTGATGCACTGGTTTGTTGGTTTGTGTAAACTGGCTTTTTCCACCAGCTCCATGTGTCATGAGGTGACATCTGTGATGACTTTATACAAATACAATGTGCTTGGTCCCCCTGCATGTGGAGCAGCCGCTCAGTTTCTTCTCTCGTACTTACATGTCCACACTCCTCACACATGATGGTGTTGGTTAGCTCGCCCACAAAGATGCGATCCACCAAGTTCATTTTCACACCTTCTTTCCCATATGCTGGTGGAAACCAGAGACAGGCTTCAATTAATAACAGACTGCACATTTTTAAAGTTAAGCTTTAAAATACGGATGTTCCAATCAGCTTTTCTTGTGCTCGAGGCTGAGTCATTTCATTTTGAGTATCAGCTAGGAATAAGTGTGTAAACAAATCTATGTCCTGGTCTCATTTGAGCCACTGGCGGTATATGGTATATATTACAGTAGGACACTATACATAAATAATAAAGTATATGTGACCCTCCATCATAAAATCCCAGTAAAATGTCTCCTGAACACTTCTAACTATGAGTGTTTGTTAAATTCCTAGCGTAACTTCTTTAAATCATGTCTTTTAGGAAGAACAACAACTGACTCTGACAGTAATTAAGTCTAAAACTAAGACAAATCGACTCCAAACACGACTTTCCTTGGCGCTGGCGTTAGGTATTTCCCCGTCATGTTTGGTACCGTTGGAAAGATGGGGATTCCCTCTAGACAACCCTTAAATAGAAAGTGAATTTTGAACAGGCCCCGCCCCTCCCTCACAGAAACTTAACTTTAGATATAATATCAATTAAAAATCACCACTGTATTGTATGTTTTCTAATTCAAACAACTCATTTGGTTTAGTCATGATATTGTTTTTTTTTTTTAAAAAACATAATAGAATAAAAAAGTTTAATTACAATCAAAATCAGGGTTTACAAGTGTAGTCGAAATGTCTGTGTCAGTGTGTGTAACTGAGCTGCACTTCTTTAATCCTCCACTAGGTGGGAGTGTTGCTCTAGCAGCAGCGTCCTGTCCAACCTTTGACTTGCCGTTTGGTCTCCTCGTCCGCAGTCTTCTCTGTGGGATTGTTGAAGGCTTTCAGGATGCCTGCTTTCACCCTCTGTCAAACACAAAACATAAACTCATTCTCCAAACTGTTCTGGAAAAATAATAATTACACAGATTAAAAGGTGAGAATTAGAAATGTTTCTTCTTCTCATATTATTGGTCTTAAATCCCATCCATTAGTGAAATATCAGCATCCAGGCTGAAGCTCAGTTTGACAGCTTTTTACCTATTATCAGCATCATTAGTGTAAAATAATTATTGTGCTTGTCTAAAAACATTAAAAGCTAAATCTCAATTAAAGTGTGTGTTTGTTTGTGTCTTTATTGAAGGTGACGTGGTCAGTGAGTGTGTGCTGAGAGAGCTGTGAAGAGCTGCCGCCGCCACAGTAAAGCACCAATCAATAGATAATTGGCCATGGTCTGTGTCTGCGCTGGAGACCAGTCACCCCCCAACCCCCTTTTGTCCAGGGACCCACGCACCGGACCGACTATTTAGGTCAAAAAGCCCTGTTCATCCCTACACCCCACTCTGCTCAGTCTAACCAGGCTGTAGGCTCAAATACTAATTAATTACCAGTAACCCCCCACCCCCCTCCTCCCCTCCTACTCCATCCACCCATCCCCATCCAGTGTGTGCTGTCCCACAGAGGAGGAGGCAGTGTGTCTGGGTGGGTGGGTGAGTCAGGGGGGGGGTCTGCTGGTATGAGGGTGCAGGGGTGGAAACTAAAATGAAGATGAGGTTAAGAAGGACAGAGTATGCCCTGAGAGGGTAAGACCTACCGTCTCAGCTAATTGGTGATAATTGTCTGGGGCCAAATTAGCATATTGAGATCTCTGATACTAATGGCCAATCAACACAAACATTTAGATGTCAAACATGCGGCCTGTGGGCCAAAACCAGGCCACCAAAAGGCTCCAAATGTGGCCTGTGAAATGCAAAAAAATGACACAGATGGTGTTGAAATCACTTTAGTTCAGGATCCACATCACTTGATTATTAGTTTATTTTTATGTAAAAAAGGAGGAACTGAGGGCACAGGTGTCAAACATACGGCCTGTGGGCCAAAACAAGGCCGCCAAAAACATCCAAAATGCAGCCCGTTGGATCAATTTGAAAAATTAAAACTAAAATGACACTGAAGATAGTGTCAAAATGTATATATATATATATATATATATATATATATTAAGGCTGTTGGAGTTAATGCGTAATTAACACGTTAATGCAAGGTGCGTTTAACGGCACTCATTTTTTAACGCACAATTAACGCAGTGGCATTTGAAGCTCGGGCATTTCCGTAACTTAGAAAACCAGAAGCAATGCGCCGGGGGAGGTCGATGCTGCCAACAGACTAGGACAGCGGTGCAGACCGGAGACTACACTTGGGTTTGCCATACATTTCCTCCAGTAGCTTCAGCATTTCTCTCCAACACAGCCCATTTGATAATGGTAATAATTTGGTCTGGTAAAAAAGAGAAGAAATTAAGCTAGGTTGTTCAGCTTCTGCTGAACAGAACAAAACAAGTGTTTCTAGGCTAAAGGCTGACTGCACTATCATTTGAGTCATGTTCTACAACACTCACGCACTTTATTTAAAAGTTATTTTGTGGATCATCCTGTTTGTTTGGAATTTGATGTTAATGTTAATGCATTGAGGTGCATTCTTTACATATGTTCGTTACTGGAACTGAGAGTATTTGTCATTGTAGAAATAAATAAACATGATTTTTGCATAAAGCAAGCATTTGTCTATTCTTATGTTGAAAAAAGTATTACAATATGCGATTAATCACGATTAACTATGATCATTATGCGATTAAATATATTAATCAATTAACAGCCATATATATATATATATATATATATATATATATATATATGCCATTTATAAAAATCTGGGTCGGCCATGAAGGGTCGGGGGGTGTAGGTGGTTTGTGGCTCTGGAGGCAGGCTTTACAGACTTCGCCACTTCCTGAACTTGCTGATGCGAGGACTTGGGAGGGACGTGGCCACTTTTTCCTCTGTGTGCCAACCGTGTCACATCACCAGGATGGGAACTGGCCCACATACAACACGATGACGGCAACCCACCCAACCCATCTTGAAACACAGGAGTCTAATGCACACACAAATCAGAGGGTCTCCCAGAAACCCCACGGCGCAACATACACACACACACACACACACACACACACACACACACACATATATATATATATATATATATATATATACATACATACATACATACATACATACATACATACACACACACACACACATATATATGTAATAGTCCGCTCTAGTTAATTGGTACAGAGGGTTCTGATTGGACAGAACGGCCGCTTAACGTCGAGATGTCTACTGGAACAAAACCATGGCGTCCACTTCCTGTTTTGCACTGGTTTCAACTATCAACATGTTAGAGCAGATACTACATGTGATGTTTGACTTTTGTCATAACTATGAAGCAGTAGCTTGACCTAATGAACCATAGGAATCAACAAACTAATGCCCACAGTGGAATATGTGCATCATGACGACCAGACCAGGAGCATGTGCAGAACAACAGGAATAATGTTGCAGGGGAATTCACCGTTTCCATGTCAGAGGAATTATTGTATTCAGATCAGGATAACCCAGTGACTTTATTTTGAATTCAGTTTATTAGTGAATTATTGGTTTCAACTGGAATTAACTGTTTACATGGTTCATCTGACAGAAGAGTTAACTTTTATTCTGGATTAAACAGGAATAAAAACTCTCCCGTAAACAGGGAAAGTGTCGCTGAATCTCAAATATTGTCCCACGCTGTACATTTCATTTGGGAAAAACTCATCTGAAATGTTAATATATAAAGTAAAATGTTTGAGCGGTGCTAAAAGGCCATAGTATCTGCACGGCGTATAAATGAGTTTAAGAATAGTGAGGACTGTACCCCCTCCCTGTTTACCTCCTTGATTGGATTGAGATGGGTTGATGGTATGTGTGTGTGTGTGTGTGTGTAGTGGGGGGTGGGTGGGGGGTTGTGGGGGACCCTCAAGCACAATGGGGACGGCCCTGGAGCTCATTCAGCAGCTGTGGGTTTCCCAAGATCACACAATGATGCCGGTCGTGCCACTTGCAAGTCCCCTAAGTGGCACAACTGTCAGCGTTCACAAGTTTGAATGGAAGCACAGAAGCTGCACCCCCTTAACCCCCCCCCCCACTCAGCCCGGGCCTGGGGGGCTGACCACTAAATACACCCGCTAACTTTTCCCACTAGGTTGATGCAGGCGCTGGTGGGGCCACTGGGCCAGCTCAGGCCTGCAATGGGCTGCTGTAGGGCTGCCTAATTGCACCGTGAAAGGGTCAGGATGTGAGGGGGGGGGCTGTGCTCGCCAAAAACATGCCACCATAAGGTTAAAACAGGGGATTCAAACATGCAGCCCAGGGGCCAAATGCGACCCACCAATGGTTCCAATTTGACCCGTAGGATGAAGAGCGTAATAACCCGTTAAAAAATGAGCCCAGATTTTGTTCTCAGTTTTTTTTTGTCTATAAATGATGACACCTTCACATTTTTGTCAATGTTTTACTGCAGAAAACAATATCTAAGTTTGGACTAAAACAAAGCAAATGACATTCATTATTTCAGGTGAATAAGGTGTATTTCAGAGTGTGCATTTTTGTTAGCAGTATTTTCTCTCTCTCTCTATTGTAACTTCTTCAAATCATGTCTTTTAGGAAGAACAACAACTGACTCTGACAGTAATTAAGTCTAAAACTAAGACAAATCGACTCCAAACACGAATTTCCTTGGCGCTGCCGTTAGGTATTTCCCCGTCATGTTTGGTACCGTTGGAAAGATGGGGATTCCCTCTAGACAACCCTTAAATAGAAATCTATATAATTATAGATTTGAACCAATGGGAGGCCTCAGAACAAAGCCTTCTGCACTAAACTAAAGACCTTGTTGCTATGGCGATGTTGAAAAACAGCCTCTGATTGGTTGAATTAGTGTCACACAAACATTTTTAATAAACTTTAAGATAAATATAAAATCTGAATTTATGTAATTTGACCAAAGTGACTGGTTTTGTGCTGGAGGGTCACATATTTAAAACGGTCACATTAATTTTATCTTTGTTAACTTATGACATTTGTACATTTTCCACAGTGTGAATCTCAGACGTTCCATCTACCTCAGCTATTGTTCATGAATGAGCTGGACTGACCACTGACCACTCTGCCGTTGGTTACGTACCAGCTGTACGCCAACGTCTACAGGTGTCCAGATAAACCCAAAGATAATGACCTTCACGTTCGCGATTCACAAATTTCCCCAGACATTCAAAAAAACAAAACAAAAAAACCAACGCAATCTGAACTGAAAACATTTACAACCACATTCACAAAAGTAAAATAAATAGTCCTAATGACACCATATACAGGTTCAAATATTAAGAGCTGCCTAATATTCATTCGAACATCTCTCTTTTTTTTTTGAACATTCAAATTATGTTCGAATGTCAAAATTCAGAGTCAAAGCACTAGTACCCAGTCAGGCGTGGTACCTGAATGGTACCCAGTCAGTGGTGAAGGTTGAGCTCACCTTAGTTTCCTCCACTCGTATAGAGTCCAGTAGATAGTGCAGAAGCTCCTGACTGTCCTGCTGTTGGTAACCCTTGAAGCGTGGAGCCCTAGAGTCAAAGACAAAAAACACAGTGGGAGAGAATTAGGGCTGTACGATATGAAAATTACTGGCATCGCGATTGTTTTTTAACCCTGTGATATATATTGCAATGTTAAAAAAGTAGTAAGTAACACCTGTGTGGCGTCGACACAAACTGTCAGACAGATTAATGGCCGACACTGAACATACGTTTGTCATCCTTCTGTAGCTGAAATAATTAAATAAAATTCTTAATTAAAAATAAATAAATATATTTTTTAATGAAATAAAATAAAGGACAAATAAATGAAAAAAATTATAAAAATAAATAAGTTACAGCGTGATATGTCTATGCTTGACACATAAACCGTATTACAGAAGTGAATTTCTCCACGTCACCTTTGACCTCCAGAGATCTCAAAAACTATTGGTTGTAGGTGATAACACCAATCATGAGAATTGTATAAATCTTCATTCTGCATCGTGTGGTACCAATCTGAAAGTTCTGTGACCCTCCGTATAACCCATAATGTGATTTTGACCATTTAGTTAATTGTGACCTTGACCCTTGACCTTTACTCAAATGGATCATTGCATCTCGTGTACATTAGCTATATGTATATGCCCATGTAATTTCATGGTGATATCTACAGTATTCATTGAGTTATAGCATGATATGTTTCTGTGGACACACACACACACACACACACAGGTTACAATCTTTCTCAACCAATGTTGAAAAGACTAATTAGGTGTTTACACAGTTCATCTGAAAGAGGAATGAACCTTTGTTCTGAATTAAACAGGACTAAAACCTCTGGTGTAATCAGGGCCATTAAAAGCAGAGGTCTTAGAGGGGAGGCTCTCCTTGGATTCCACCCCCGGGTGTCCACACTGGGGCAGATGTTTGGACAGATGCCAGGGGCAGATGGGCATCTGAGGCTGTTGCCACGGCAACCTGTTGGGGCTTGTCTGCCACATGAGACCAGGACAGGTTGGTCTGGACGCCATGAAGACCTGAGGACTGAAGGAAGAGGAAGAGGAGGACTGGAGGAGGAAGAGAAAGACGACTGGAGTAGGAAGAGGAAGAGGAGGACTGGAGGAGGAAGAGGAAGAGGAGGACTGGAGGAGGAAGAGAATGAGGAGGACTGGAGGAGGAAGAGGAAGAGGAGGACTGGAGGAGGAAGAGGAAGAGGAGGACTGGAGGAGGAAGAGAATGAGGAGGACTGGAGGAGGAAGAGGAAGAGGAGGACTGGAGGAGGAAGAGGAAGAGGAGGACTGGAGGAGGAAGAGGAAGAGGAGGACTGGAGGAGGAAGAGAAAGACGACTGGAGTAGGAAGAGGAAGAGGAGGACTGGAGGAGGAAGAGGAAGAGGAGGACTGAAGGAGGAAGAGAATGAGGAGGACTGGAGGAGGAAGAGGAAGAGGAGGACTGGAGGAGGAAGAGGAAGAGGAGGACTGGAGGAGGAAGAGAAAGATGACTGGAGTAGGAAGAGGAAGAGGAGGACTGGAGGAGGAAGAGGAAGAGGAGGACTGAAGGAGGAAGAGAATGAGGAGGACTGAAGGAGGAAGAGAATGAGGAGGACTGGAGGAGGAAGAGGAAGAGGAGGACTGGAGGAGGAAGAGAAAGATGACTGGAGTAGGAAGAGGAAGAGGAGGACTGGAGGAGGAAGAGGAAGAGGAGGACTGGAGGAGGAAGAGGAAGAGGAGGACTGGAGGAGGAAGAGAAAGAGGAGGACTGGAGGAGGAAGAGGAAGAGGAGGACTGGAGGAGGAAGAGAATGAGGAGGACTGGAGGAGGAAGAGAAAGATGACTGGAGTAGGAAGAGGAAGAGGAGGACTGGAGGAGGAAGAGGAAGAGGAGGACTGGAGGAGGAAGAGGAAGAGGAGGACTGGAGGAGGAAGAGAAAGAGGAGGACTGGAGGAGGAAGAGGAAGAGGAGGACTGGAGGAGAAAGAGAAAGAGGAGGACTGGAGGAGGAAGAGGAAGAGGAGGACTGGAGGAGGAAGAGGAAGAGGAGGACTGGAGGAGGAAGAGGAGGACTGGAGGAGGAAGAGACCCGTCACTGAAATGTAGCACAACTCTAGTCTTATGTTGTTGCTGCAGGTCTACACACTGACTTCCTTGAATATAGAATAATTACATTTAATCTAGAAGGTTCTTTTAGGTCACATGGTCACATTCCCTCAGACATGTGGCTAATGTTTGTGTGAAGAAAAAAAACAGACGTATTGTGTTGTTGGACATTTAGTCAGTTTGCGTAAAGTTCTGCACATACATCCACTGGAAAAGCCAAGAGTGAAGCAAACCGTTTCCATGGTTACACTCATAAACAGTGTCTGTGCTCCAGCCCATAATAAGCCGCTCATGCAAACATCACTGGCAAAGAAGAATGACTGACATTTACTGACATGAGGCCAAGAGCTGACCACCTGCACATGACACAACACAAGCCCCGCCCACCACACAACACAAGCCCCACCCACCAGGTCTGAAGCAGGAGGTCTGAGCAGTACAAGCCCCGCCCAGTCTGTTTGTCTGTGTCTGTCAGCAGGATTACGCAAAAAAGTTCTTAACGGATTTGGATTAAATTTTCTGAATATGTCGTTAGTGTCACAAGGAACAAATGATTACATTTTGGTGGTGATCTGGAAGAGATCCTGGATTCTGGATCACTTTGAAATGTATTCTCCATTTAATGCAATGTTTCAGTTCAGTTCAGTTCAGTTTTATTTCGAGCACACAATCATCATCAAAACAACAATGAAAATAGTCAACCTTTCTTTTTTCTTGTACTCAAAAAGTAGTGGGAAGAAGTCAAACTTATAAACTCCACCCCCTTTTTACAAACTAAAATTCAAATATACTGCGCTAACACACAATATACTTTGTCCTTTTTTATCATTACCACAAAAACATCCATAACCATTTATATACACATTAATTACAATTCACTTCATATAATCTGATATGATCAACTAAAGTACTAGTATTGGTAAAGTATTAGTTTGTGGTGAAAGTACATTCACTTTCACCACAAAAACAGTTACATAAACAATAATTAATAGATATATAGATATATCCTAACCATGATTGTTTTATTGCAATATAAGATTCATTCCTCTTTTCTTCTACCTTATAACCATATATTCACCTACTCAGATAATATTCTATATTTTGTTATTATACTTTTTTTATACATCCTTTTGAATACACAAATTGAAGATGACTTTTTTAGATTCTGATCCAGATTATTCCACAGATGTACCCCCCTAACAGAGACACAATGACTTTTAGAATTAGTTCTACACTTCATTTTCCTATAAATGTCAGTTCCCCTTAAGTTATAATCACTACTTCTCAGCTGAAACATCTGTTTTAAACTGTAGAAAGTATGTGGTCATGAGCTTTATACATTATAATAAGAGTGTTGACGTCCACAAGATCATGTATTTTTAAAGCATTTAATTTAATAAATAAGGGAGTTGTTGGCGCCAAGTATTGTGTTTGAGATGTAAAATTTTAAGTGATCCATAGTCCAGGATCTCTTCCAGATCACCACCAAAATGTAATCATTTGTTCCTTGTGCTCTCAGGTCACACATTCCCAGCTCTGTCCTTCAGACTGGCTGCATTTAATTTAAAAGAAGTTCATCAGGTAGTCTGACATAACACTCAAGCTCTCTTTTATATCGAAACTACACTTGTAAAATGTACAATGTATGTCATAAAAACCATATTGACTTAAGTCTTACCGAGTCAGACTATGTTTTTGTTCAACTGTCTGATGTGCTTTCTGTTTCGTGCATCAGTGAAACACAACATCTGCATTTCAAACCTCTCCAGTAGACTTTTTATTCACTGTATTCAGGCTAAAATTATCTCAAACATACTAGTTCCTGTATGTTACTGCTCACAGACGCTACTGCGCATGAGTGACTCTCGACTGAGATTATAATCAAGTGAGATGTCTCACTCTGTTGGAAAAAGGCGACTGGCGACAATAGTCGACATTGGAATTCATTGTCAAATTTCTATCAATTTTTGTCGACTAATCGTAGTCCTTACTTTGCATCATATCATTCTCCATTTTACATATTATTTGGTTCAGTTCAGACCAGACCACCTACTGTTGAATACATCAATTTGTATAATTCAAATTACAAAGGAAAAGTCCACAATAACCTGTATTTTCGGTTTCGGTGCTGCAGGTTTGACCACTGAACAGGCAGTGTTTTAATTGTCTGGAAAAGGTGCTATAGTGAGTTTTCTTTTTTATTTCAGGAGGGATGTTATTCCATACTTCAATGGCTTTGTATGAAAAGGCCGACTGGGCGGAAGTTGTTTTGTGTTTTGGGACACGACACTGTCCTCTGGATGAGGAATGAGTAGCTCTGTTTGACATTTGAGATTATATTAACTGTAGAAAATTAAGGAGAGGAGCAGGAGCAGGGATACGTAAAATTCTATGATACATTCACTTGCAAACTTTTGAATATTTTCAAAGCTGTCTGATTTATTCCAGAACATGACAGTGGTGATGCCGTCTCGTTTTTCTGGTCCTGAATTCTTACTGCCTGTTTATGAATCGACTCCAAGGGTTTCAGGGTAGTTTTACTGGCCTGGGACCTACAGGTTATACAATAATAAAAATCGGTACATAATCAGCCCATTAAAAAACACCATAGCGGCCTCTAATGTGAATGAATTTCTGATGCATCTAAAAAAAAATTTTTTTTAATGGTGAGTGTGGGATCGAGGGTAACACCCAGATATTTATACTAATTATAACATTTTGAATCTTATCCCCATTAAAAAAAAACACATTTAAAAAAATATGGGCGAAATGCTCTTACATTTCATCTTTATCAGTAGAATTAAATATGTGATTTTTAAATGTTTCAATTGATTTCTTTATTTTGGGGGATTTATTTGAATATGACAGAAGGGAAGAAACAAAATATGAAAAAAAACAACAACAAACTAATACGAAACTAAAACTAAGCTAAGGGAAAAAAAAAAAACTAATAAAAATGAGCACATCTGCTAAACCTAACAGGAAAGAGGTCAGAACTAAATACAAATAAAGTATAATATAAAAGACAAAGTCTTGTAACCTTGGCGTACATGTGGTCATATCTGTGGACGGTAAAATGTTTTGTTCAGATACATGGATGAAGGTGCTGGTGGTGGGCAGGGGGGCAGTAGAGAGAACACATGTCACTTATATGTCCTAAAAAAACAAAGAGAATATGAAGGAATGTGCTCTTCCCCTGAGTCCAACCCAAAAACAGAGCAGAGAGAGAGAGAGGGTGAAAAGAAAGAGAGAGAGAGAGAGGGTGAAAAGAGAGAGAGAGAGAGAGAGAGAAAAACCAGACTCAGCCCAGCAATGCTTTCCTAACAAAGTTCTCCATCAATCAGGCTGTAAAACAAAGCAAGAGCAACTATCTGGAACATTGGAACGCACAAATCAAAACTCAAAACAAACTAGAAGTCTATCGGGCCCTAAAAACAAATGATAAATGTGAAGAATATCTCTCTACTGTCAGAGATAGAAAGCAGCGACAGATCGTCACCAAGTACAGGCTCAGTGACCACAGTCTGGACATAGAAAAGGGGAGACACAAAAAGTCCTGGTCGCCAAAAGAGCAACGGATATGTGGTCACTGCACGACAGATGAGGTGGAGACAGAGGTGCACTTTCTCCTGAAATGCCCAAAGTATGAGTCAGAACCAAGGGCATTTTTCAAGGAGCTGGAGCTCTGGATCCCAGAGTTCCAGGACCTAGAGGAGGCAGATCAGCTGCAGGTGGTTCTGGGAGGAGGTTCCGGACCAGTAGCCAGATCTGCAGCCAGGTACATCCTGTTGTGTCACAACCTGAGAGACAGTGGGTGAAGCTACAGGGTGTTATGACACCGTTATTGATCATATTGATCATACTGACCATGGTGAGGAATGTACGTGTGTGTATAAATATAGATCAATATATTATTGTACTCAGCACACAACGGCACATTTCCTCACCGGTCTACAAAGTTGTTTTCTATTTCTATTTTTATCTGTATTCTATTTTACTTGTTATTTATATAATTATTACTACCTTTTAATTTTATATTGTCTATATTCTGTGATACTTGTTTTTCTGTTCTCTGCGCTTTGGCAATATTAATGTAAACATTTTTCATGCCAATAAAGCACCTTTTGATTTGATTTGATTTGATTTGAGAGAGAGAGAGAGAGAGAGGGTGGAAAGAGAGAGAGGGTGAAAAGAGAGAGAGAGAGTGAGAGAGAGAGGGTGGAAAGAGAGAGAGGGTGAAAAGAGAGAGAGAGAGTGAGAGAGAGAGAGGGTGTGTAGCGAGAGAGAGGGTGAAAAGAGAGAGAGAGTGAGAGAGAGAGAGTGGAGAGAGAGAGGGTGAAAAGAGAGAGAGAGAGGGTAAAAAGAGAGAGAGGGTGGAGAGAGAGAGAGAGAGCAAGAGAGAGAGACAGAGATGGTGAAGAGAGAGAGAGAGGGGGAGAGAGAGAGAGAGGAGAGAGAGAGGGTGAAAAGAGAGAGAGAGAGAGAGAGAGGGTGTAGCGAGAGAGAGGGTGAAAAGAGAGAGAGAGTGAGAGAGAGAGAGAGAGTGGAGAGAGAGAGAGGGTGAAAAGAGAGAGAGAGAGGGTGGAGAGAGAGAGAGAGCAAGAGAGAGAGACAGAGATGGTGAAGAGAGAGAGAGAGGGGGG
Source organism: Siphamia tubifer (assembly GCA_020466265.1). Classification (NCBI taxonomy): domain Eukaryota; kingdom Metazoa; phylum Chordata; class Actinopteri; order Kurtiformes; family Apogonidae; genus Siphamia; species Siphamia tubifer. The sequence continues at coordinate 54,798,337 of CM035798.1, read as the reverse complement.
GAGAGAGAGAGAGAGAGAGAGAGAGAGAGAGAGAGAGAGAGAGAGAGAGAGAGAGAGAGAAGAGAGAAAGAAAGAGAGAGAGACAGACAGACACAGAGTGAGACAGGAAAAGGCTGGAAAGGATCAGTAGAATAGAGGAGCAGAGGAATCTTCATCCCAGTGGAGGAAAACAGAAACAGAAGCAGAAGGGCCCTGTAGCACTGCTCCCAATATGGACTATGCTAACAGCTGCGCTGCTAACACAATTAACTGATGGATGACTGAGGACCAGACACAAGCCACACACACACACACACACACACACTTCAATATCTCATGAGGACCAAGTTTGTAATCAAGTAGCCATTGGGTAGTGAGTGAAAACATCTTGTTTGAATAAAAATAAATAAATAAAACAATAATAAAAATCAAAACATATTAGTTTTAACAATGTATAAATAAATAAATAATAATTAAATATATAAATTAAATAATAGTATTTTAAAAAATAATATATACACCAAAAATAATAATAAAATAAATAATACAACATATATCTGGTCTCATCATCTGAACCCACTTTATCCTCACTAGGGTCACAGGGGTCACTGGGGGTCTAATCCAGTTAAAATGAGCGAAGGCGGGCACACCAGTTCATCTCAGGGCTGAACATATATAAACAAACAATCACTGTCACATTCACACCTATGGGTGATTTACATTAACTAGTTAACCTATCAGTGTTTGGATGGTGGGAGGAGCCAGAGTACCTGGAGAAAACCCGCACAGACACGAGGAGAACATGTAAACTCCACACAGAAAGGTCTGGTGTGGGAATAGAACCAACAACCTTCTGTCTGTGAGGCACCAGTGTTAACTACTGCACCATTGTGACGCCCTACAACATACATACATGCATACACACATACACACACACACATATATATATATATATATATATATATATATATATATATATATATATATATATATATGGCTGTATGTGTGTGTTCGAAAATAGATTCATTCATTCAAACATACAAACATCTATATGTTTTTAAACATATATTTTAACATTTTATTATTGTGTTTTTAGCATCTTTTTAAATACATTTTTACATCTGTGTACCTTTAACACCCCCACCCTTTATATTTTTGCACATTTGGTATGATTTATATTTTTCTTTTTGCTGAATTTCACATATTAAATCACTTTTCCTGGATTAGGGTCGAACAAAATGAAACAAAATACAAGATGAATCAAAATTAATAGTTGAAAATATTAAAATTCTGATTTTATTAAAATAAAAATTCTCCTGGGCAGACACTGCTGCACCTCTGTAGCATCCTACTGCTAACAGCTTTTACTTTTAGAAAAAAAAAAAAAAGCCAATATTGTAATTTTGATCATATTTTAATTAAGTATTCAGCCTTATATTAGATTTTTTATCCAGTTAATGACATCCTTTTTCAGCTTTAGTCATATTTCTAAGACACCTCTGGACTTTTGTTCTCCACTCAGCATGTGCACAAGGCAGGAGTTTGATTATTTTTAACCATCTGTGAATATCTGCCTCTTTCCTCCATCCATAAAGAAGTGTTCCTTGGTTCTTTCACACACGTGTAAAAGCTTGGATACTCCATGGAATCCATTGTTGTGCTGCTATTTCTATCAGACATGTTCAAGAGTCTCTTATAAACAATCTGTCAGAGATGTGAGGACGATGTGGACATTTTCACAACCACACGGACAAGACGCGAGTGCTTTTTGATTTTTTTTCCCAAATACAAGGACGTGTCCAGTAGCTGCAACAAATCGAATCAGTCCTTTTCCCTGTTTACATGAGTTTTTATTCCTGTTTAATTCAGAATAAAATGCCATTCCTCTTTCAGATGAACCATATAAACACCTCATTCCAGTTGAAAATTATCATTTACAATTAAAGATAATTCCAAAAAAAACTCTGTTCACTCTTATGTGTGTGTGTGTGTGTGTGTGTGTGTGTTCTATCATCATGCTATAAGTCAATGAATACTTCAGATATCACCATGACATTACATAGACATATAAATGTAGCTAACGTGCACATTTTTGTCAGTTGTCCGTCATTCTGTTGATAGTTCATTAGTTATTGGGGTTAAATATGATGTAGCTGGGCCTTGGGTCATACACCAGGTCACAGGATTGTTATTATAAAGAGGAAAACATGAGCAGTGGGTTTAGCCTTGGTACAAGGACAGTGTAGACCAGCGTTCCCCAAAAGGACACAGACTGGCCCACACCAACTAGTGAGCAAAAAGATTATTATTTTTTTTTTAAATATTGTAACGTTGCGACATAAGTGTGAAGCGCGGCTCTCTTGTGACACATGTTTAAAGTGGACATTGTCATCACTACTCAGCCATTTCCCCATATGGTGGGCGTCTGGAGGTGCACGCACACACACACACCTGCTGCAGAACCGGATCACTGTTCACAGTCTTCATTGAACACATCATCAAACCATTGACTACAGCAGTGGTCCCCAAACCCCAGGCTGGTCCGTGGGTCACTTGGTACCAGGCCGCCTAATAATTATTTAATTCATTCATTATTTCTCTTGTATTTATTATCAGAGTCTGAACAATCTTTTATTTTGAAAATCTGTCATCTGTCAGTTGAATGTCATAAATATAACCCACATGTTAGTAAAGGAAGTAAAAACAGATGTGTTTGGAAAGTTTGTTTTAAAAGAGTAAAAGGCGACTGAAGTGACAGAAGAAGAACCTCCAACTGTAGAGAAAAGGAAAGTTTTTAACAGACAATACCAGGAGTTTTATTTGAAATATGGATTAATGCTGACAGGTGATTCCCACAGACCACACCCACTCTGACCCACATAAACCCCCGGTCCATGGTAAAATTGTCAAACGTTGACCGGTCCGCAGTAATAAAAAGGTTGTGGACCATTGACTACAGGACACACACATTCATTCATTGTTTTGGGTTTTTCTTCAGTTTGTGTTTATGTATGGAGGATAATTAGTGCCATTGTTTATATGAATTAATATGATTTAACTTTAATGTTTGTTCCATGTAAATATTGTAAATTGTTAATTAAATAATGTGTTCATTGTAATGTCCATGGGTGGAGCTTAGGGATATAAAGGGGAGTGTTTCCCAGTAGAGTTGGGGGGGGGGGGGGGTGTAGTTAGAGATAAATTCTGTAGATTTAAACAGATTTGAAGTTGAAGTAAGAGTGAGGCTGAAATCAGTTTTTTTTGTGCTGAATGGTAAAAGAGACCAACTTTATTTTATTGTGTTTTCAGATCTGTTGTAACTATTTTTTTCTTTTTCCTGTTTTTTTTTTTTTTGGTATTTTTGTAAAAACTGTCACTCCTCATCACTGCTGGTTTTGGACTTGGGTGAAAATAAATGAAAAAGTACTGAAGTCAAACGAACCCTTGACAAATATATATATATATATATATATATATATATATATATATATATAGTATTTATTATTTAAGTATGTCCAACTGGCTGTTGTTACAGTTGTATTACTGTTGATTTGTTCCAGCAGACTAGTAAAGTATATTTTTAAGTTGTATTTAGAGTTAACTAACTGTTGTTATAAATCTGGTAACTTTCAGAGCAGACTGTAATAACCAAATATTTATTTAGAGTAAATGGTTGTTTATCAACTTTTGTTTTCAGGGTCCAGTGTGTCTGTGTGTGACCCTCACCAATAATATTATTGAATACCAGGCACAACTAATAATGTTATAATTCACTATTAGTGCAGATTCTACATTATTATCAGTATTGTCACTGGAGTGGGGCTGTTGTGGCGTCCCCCTCCCTGCCACCGTGTGCCCCACAGGTGCTGTGACCCTCGGCTTGGTGCCCAGGTCAGAATTTGGCCCTTGATGAACTCTAATTGGGGAACCCTGGTGTAGACAGATAAAAACATAGTGGAGCCACAGGAGAAGATAAAGACAAAACAATAATTAAACCATCCACCCGCAGGGACCCAATAGAAGCGCAGTTTAGATGACTTTTTTTTGAGGGGGGGCTATTGACCAGTACTGATCATGTGTATACTCTCCATGTGAACTGTAAATAAATCATTCCACGAACTGAGGAAAATCTTACAATTTATTCTCTTCAACTTTTCTGGGAACAAATATAACAAAAACATTCTGTCCTCTGCTGGAGACAAGCGCTCACCCCCCCCCCCCCCCCCCCCAACTCAGCTTAAAGTGAATCATGAATAATTTTTTGTCTATTTTAACATCGGAGCACAGAAGGATAAAATTGATCAGGTGGTTGAGGTGTGAATGTTCAATAAACCGACCTCAGTTATTAACAACCTGTCACACACACACTTCACTATTGGGATGTTTGGACAGAAAATGTAAGACTGAACACTACCAGAAGTGTTTTCTGCTGTAACAATTAGACTCTTCAATGTACAATAATGATCTTTTTATGTGCAATTGTGTGTGTGTTTTTTTTATGGGTAATAGTGATCTATTTGTGAGTGTGATCTGTTATGATGGGCTATCTGAGTGCTTTTTTTTCCTGCTGCTGTAACAAAAGCAAGTTCCTTGAAAAATAATTAATTAAGTATCCATCTTAAATATGGGGAAAAAAAGATTTTTGAACAAAAAAAAATCTATTTAAAAATCGTAAAACAAAAAAATCCTGATACTTATGTCAATCGATGTTTTGCCTCCCACTCCTAGTTTCTAGCTGTTTTTAAATAGTTCTACATTTGTCTTGTGCTGTTCTTGCTTCATGTGATTTGATTCTGGGAACGACCGTGTCCTGCACAAACGGTAAATATAGATCTATTCTAAACGCTAACTTCCAGCTCCCTGCCACCACCGAAAAGCTCCACAGTGGAACACGGTCTCGGTACAAGCTGGGACCGTCCCTGGCACCAGATAGAGCGTGGTGCTGACCATCCAACCTACGTAATCTGGCAGCGGTCCGAGCCCAGACCGGAGCCTTCTGTTGGCAGGAGGAGGACGAGGAAGGCTGCGGGGGGTGCTCAGCTGGTTGGGTCAAAAGCATCCACACACATATGCACAGGCGCTGCACATACAAAGAGTCGTTCAAAACCAGACTCAATAGGCTTCCAGTGTTACAAATAAACATTCAGAGTGTTCTGGGCCTTATTAACCTCTACACATATACTGGGAAAGAGCGTGAAAAAGAAGCTCTCCGCTCTCCATCCTCGCAGGTCAAGGGCAGACCACGCTCTCTTATGCTAACAAACGCCTGTGGTGACAAGTCAGGTTGGCTGGCTACATTTGAGGAACGCTGCCATCACAAAGGTCACTACAATGGAGGAAAACGTCCCGGTAAACAGGAGCAGTTCTTGACCCTGTTCTGAGCGGTGAAGCTCTGTGAATGACTGAATCTAGACAAGTAGTTCCATACAAAAGTCTGATAGAAAAGCTTTGGAGAGTTGGGGCGACGGCGGTGCAACTGCAATCATGTACACTTTGTGGAAGTGTTGCCTTTAAGTGAATAAGGCCTTGAAAGCAAAATAAACCTCAATCCAAACTTTTAGTTAGAATAATAATAAGAATGATAATCGTATTAATTTAAAGCTACAGGAGCTGAAACTAGGAGGGGAAAAAAAAGTCAGAATGTGAAAACATGCCATTTACTGCAGCTCTGTACAAAAACAATAGAGGACACATAAATATAGATGAACCTGACACCGTTTCACATGATTATGGAGAAGTTAAACCATTTTTCAAGGCTTCCACAGTTGGGCTGCACTGATTAGTTGATGGTGTTGACAAAAATCTATAGAAATAGTCGACAATGAATTCCATTGTCGACTATTGTCACCAGATGCGTTTTTCCAACAGAGTGAGACATCTCACTTTATTCTAATCTATGGTGAGAGTCATTCATGCGCAATAACGTCTGTGTCCGTGAGCGGTAACATACAGAAAAAAATGACAGCATCAGCATCAGGTACTAGTACCAAAACTTGGGCCAGTTGAACCAAACGCAGTCTGACTCACCTTGGTATCATTCAACTAATGTTCAAGACAATTTTTATCACATATATTGTACATTTTATAAACATATTTTCATGAAAGTGAAACCACTTTTCAAGGCTTCCAGAGTAGGGCTGCAACCATTAGTCCACGGTGTTGACAAAAATCGATAATCGAAATAGATGACAATGAATTCCATTGTCCATAGACTAATTTGTTCAGGTATTTATTTAGGTTTTTGTAAAAGGATGGTTTGTTAATGTAAAGATTTTCACGTCATTTGACTTTTTTTTTTTTTTACATTAAAATCTGCAGTTTTCATTATTTCTCAATAATTATGACCATATTTTACTGTTCTAATTATTCTGTATGTAGAATCTGAATTCAAATCATTTTTACACCATTAATATCTTCATTGTGAAGTGATGTGTGTGTGTGGAACCATTTGGCAGGCCTGATTTGGGCCCCGGGCCTTATGTTTGACATATAGTATCGGCACCGTACCGCATCCAAGGTATGATGGTTGTTATGTATTTGTGGCTCTTCTGCAACTTGCAGCATAGTTGTGCCACCTGTGTCATGTTTGAACCACAGCACGGCTGTAACCGCTTCATATTGTTAACAAGTGCGCTTGATTTTTATTTATTATTTATTTGTGTCCTCTTCCATGAACAGTGTAAACCTTTGGTTGGTTGGGTTCTTGTTTGTGCATGGTAGACTGCTGGTCAGGTCTACAGTAGGGGGTGGGGGGGGGGGTGTCCTGCGCTGTTAAGTAGTGCAGGTGGGTGGCTGCGACGTTTGGCGTTGGATGACTGGGCGCGTCTCTGGTGTGGCGTCGACGGTTATTCTGGTACCTAGCTTTAATCAGACAGGCCTCTGTGTGTGTGTGTGTGTGTTTATGCTAGCGTGTACGCCGCTACCTCACCTGGTACCACTTCAGCGTACAATATCCAGTCAGTCAGTCAGCTGTGTGTTCAGTCATCATCGCACACACACCTGTACGCACTGGCTTGTGTCTAATTTTTAAATAGGCCTCATCTTTTCCACTCAGATGCATTCGAGTACAGATCCAATAGTAAAGGCTCGGCAGCATTCACCTGCACGCTCCACTTAAACCTCTGCCAAGGCCAGTAATATTATTTGGTGATTCCTCGTTCCAGGCTAAAAACCAAAGGAGACTGTGCCCCCCACTCTGTGGAACTGTCTACCACTACATTTAAGACACATTTGTTTAAACTGGCCTTTGTTTGAATTGTTGTTTTTATCATTGTTGGTCTGTGTCTGTTTTTATGTTGTTTCCTGCTTTGACTGGATGTTTTATGTTTTTACTTTTATTCCTTTTGTAAAGAACCTTGTGACTTTTATGTTCTTGAAAGGTGCTATATAAATAAAGTGTATTATTTATTTTTAATGTCTATTTATTATTTATTTATATTTAATAATTCATTTTATTTAATTATTTCAGATACAAAAGGATGATTCTTCTTATTTTTTTATTTGTATATCTTTTCATTAGTTTTTATTCATTCAATTATGTAATTTAATTTTTATGTATTATTTTAGTTTTTTTATTTGGTATTTTTTAATGTATTTATTCATTTACATTTTTATTGATTGCTTTACTTTTATTTATTAATTGTATTTAATCATTTCAGTTCCAGAAGGTTGACAGTTAGTTCAGTGTTGACCAGTGATCTGTGTGTTTGTGTCGACACCACAGCTGTTATTTACTACCGAGGACGTTTTTCATATCACAATAAAATGTATATCGCAGAGTTAAAAAAAAGATAATCCAAATGTCAGGGTTTGTTTTTTTTTCAAATATCATGTAGTTCTAATTCTTAATATTTTTTCTTTCTTTGTTTTTGCCCAGGTCTGAACAAGAATAAATGTGTGAATCCTGGAGCATACATGAACTGTGCGAAAGTTTTCAATGAAAACAACAATGAAGCTGCATCCTTTAAACCTATTTGCTTTTACATTTACATCCTATTTGGTTTACATTGTTAAACCCAACCAATGTTGGGTGAGATTATTGTAATGTGTGTGCGTGCGTGCGTGCGTGCGTGCGTCTGTGTGTGTGTGTGCGTGTGTGTGTGTGTGTGCCTGCGTGCGTGTGTGTGTGCATGTGTGCGTGTGCATGTGTGCGTGCGTCTGTGTGTGTGTGGGTGTGCATGTGTGCGTGCGTGTGTGTGTTCACAGAGACATATCATGCGATAACTCAATGAATACTGTAGATATCACCATGACATTACATGGGCATATACATATACGTAATGCGCATCAGATAAAATGATACATTTAAGCAAAGGTCAAAGGTCAAGATCACAATTCACCAAAAGGTCAAAATCACATTATGGGTTATAACTCAAGAATGGATAACTTTCAGATTGGTACCAAATAATGAGGAATGAATATTTATACAATTCTCATAATTGCTGTTATCACCTACAACCAATAGTTTTTGAGATCTCTGGAGGTCAAAGGTGACAGACATATCGCAAAATTAACTTCTTTATCACTGTGTGTGTCAAGCATAGACATATTATGCTATAACTTATAACTCGCTAATACTGAATATATTATCACAATATTACACACACAGACACATATATACATATAGCCAAATTATCAATATTGCAGAAGGTCAAAGGTCAAGGTCGCATTTAGTAGAAAAATCAAAATCATGTTATTGGCTCTAATTCAACAACAGGTTGTCATAGAAACTGGAGATTGGCACAAAATAGGGACGAGATTAGACATTCTGTGAATACTAGTTATTGTAATTTTTCTTTCTGCTCCTTTCAACTCATTTCACCCACTTCTACAACACATTAGTAGCAAACAATCTCATATTTTCGACAGGCTCTGCACTAGTCACAATATAATTGGAGTATTTTTACTGTTACTGTTTGACTGGTCTGTTTGTTTTCTGATTATATTGGGCTGAATGTGGAACAGAACTAACAAGAACTAACACTAACACCCCTGGTTTACATTGTTAATGAAAGAAAACAAAGCAAACAAAAAACTGCACACGTTGACAATGTAAGGCGGTTTACGCCCAGTACGCTGTCTGTTCAAACCGTGCTGTGGATCAAACATGACACAGGTGGCACGGCAGTGTGGCAAGGTGCAGAAGAGCCACAAATAGATATAGATCAGTGGGTGGGGGACGGTGCTGTTACTGTATGTGGTGGGTGCTGGGCTTTGAAAGGGCCGGAGCAGGGACCAGGTGCTACCTGGGCACGGCTGGTTAAAGTGTTCATCACTGCAGCGGCCCAGGAAAGCTGAGCCTCTTTTGTTGTAAAGTGCTGCTGCGGAAAGAGACACTTTCCATGATGGCACGTTTAAACAATTGAGTCAAGAATATGTTATTTGCATATGGAGACTGGTGAAGTCTGGTCCATCATGGAAACTGCTAATGAGAGACAGACAGAGAGAGAGAGACAGAGAGAGACAGAGAGAGACAGAGAGAGAGAGACAGAGAGAGACAGAGAGAGAGAGACAGAGAGAGAGAGACAGAGAGAGACAGAGAGAGACAGAGAGAGAGAGACAGAGAAAGAGAGACACAGAGAGAGAGAGAGAGACAGACAGAGAGAGAGAGAGACAGAGAGAGAGAGAGAGACAGAGAGAGAGAGAGAGAGAGACAGACAGAGACAGAGAGAGAGAGAGAGAGAGAGAGAGAGAGAGAGAGACAGAGACAGACAGATATAGGGTGGGGTCTGCGCTCCAGGAGTGCTCTAGTTGTGAAATACTAATTGTTTTCCAAAACTAAAACCCTGTGCCTACAGTGAGTGGGATCATAAATATTGACAAGTCAAAATCAAAAGTGTAAGGAAAGAGTTTTGGAAGCCTTACTTTTGACAGAGCTGGTTGAAGAGGATCTTGGGATTAATGGGACCTTTTCCTGATTCTTTCATGTTTTGGAGGAAGAGAAACATGGCAGCTGTCAGAGGTTCTGGACCAGGCAGTGTTACCGTCAGTGAACTCTAGAAGAAAACCAGACCAAGTCATTATTAAACAGGGTTCCTACAGGTTCACACAGCTTACATTTAAATGGTCCATGTAGAAATGACCCGCCCACTTTTTTAAACCACCCACCTGCAACTTGGACCACAAGAAATATATTTGAAAAGGATGAACCTGGCCCGCTTCTGGACCCAACAGTTTTAAAAAGTAGTCAATAGTTTTTATGAACATCACATGACCTTTGACCTTACTCACATACCTGCATTTTTTTCTGTGTTAAAATTCCATGTCATTGTCTGTAGTCCAAACCCACTTCACCATACATTACATCCCAAGTAGTGAGTCAACAGGAAATGGACTGGAAGTTCATTTCCTGTTGACTGAATAGAATGTTAAGGTAAAGACGACATGAAATACATTTTTTGATCATTCATTCAAACTAGGGCTGGGCAATTTTCTCTTTTAAAAAAATCTCAGATTTTTTCCCAAAAAACTCAATTCACGATACGATTTTTTCCCACGTGGGCTAAATGAAAATGAAAACACTAAAAACGTGGTTTCTTTCGTCTTCTTTTTTTTAATTAAATAACATGTAAAACAAAAATACTTCTACAAATAAGTGTAAATAATAAATCAGTTGTGCAAAAGGTGCAACTACAACCTGAGACTTTACCTACATGAACTGTAGTAAGTCCAGACATATCCACCACTGTTACAGGAAAAACTGTGCAAAAAAAATAGTGTAAAAGATACATTTTGTTGGAAAAAAGAAAGCTTAAAATATTTTAACAACTAAAACAATATACATTAATACTCATATTATATGAAAAACATTGTAAAAAACGTAGTAGTGCAAAAGTAAGATAAAAATAAAACTAGTAACATTTTTACTTTGTAAGGACAAAATAAAACAAAACCTTATTATCAATCAAACTACTTCAATAAACCTGAACATGTTACCAATATTTTGGATATATGATGTTATTGTGTCCGTTATCGCTCCACATCGTGCTCCATGTTTATCATAAGGTGCAGAGTCCTGCACGGGTTCGGGTACCCGTGGGTGAACCGCAAATTTTCACGAAACGGGTGAAAAATGTTGTGCTATGTCGGATACGGGTTCGGTTCGGTTCACTTATAGCGGGTCGTTCGGGTGCGGATTTTTTTTTCCGTCGGAAAACGGGTCGGAGTTTAAACATGACGGGTACGGGCGGTTGCGGTATGTCAAAATCAGAGACATACCGCAACCGCGAGAAAAGCTTTCAGTCAGTGTTTGTTGAACATTTTGAAGAAGTGCTGGAAGCGCTAGTCTCTGCCTTTTCTAAGAGTTCTGCTTTTCTCCACTGGATGCTTTCGCTTCAGATTTTTAAGTGTTATTTATTTTTTATTATATTTAATTATTTCAGTTACAGAAGAATGTCACTTAAACATATGTTCAGTGTCAACCACTAATCTGTTTGAGTGTTAGTTACGACTCTTATTTACTACTGAGGATGTTTTTCATATTACAATATATATTGTAGGCTTCAAAAAATCTGCACTGTCAGTTTTTTCTAATATTGTGCAGCTCTAAAATGTTTTACTTCCCTTTTTTTGTGGTTCAGTGGTCACCAAGGGAAAGGAATTTCGTAGATAGGAAACTAAACAAATGTTCAGTATTATGATGGACATGGATTCATTCAAATAAGTTCTTCCACAGCAGTCACATGGCGACAGCAGAAGAAAAGGAAGACGTACCAGATTGGTGTCGACTGGGGGGCAGATCCTCAGTTTGTACCCTTTGTCCTTCACCTCCTGGATGAGGTCAATGAGCATGTGCGTCTGCGACAGATTCTGAAAAGGCACAATCAGATTTTAGACAAGAATAAAACAACAGCAGATGATTGGTATTTACCACCTGAGGATGCATGCTTCCTAAAACTCAGATTTTTACACAAAAAGGGCAATTCACTATTTTTTTGCCTCGTAGAGGAAATGAAGCTAAAGCTAGGCTAGTTATATTAGCACTAGTACAGGAAATGAAGCTAAAGCTAGGCTATAGTTATATTAGCACTAGTACAGGAAATGAAGCTAAAGCTAGGCTAGTTATATTAGCACTAGTACAGGAAATGAAGCTAAAGCTAGGCTAGTTATATTAGCACTAGTACAGGAAATAAACCTAAAGCTAGGCTAGTTATATTCGCAATATTTGGATATAAAGTTCAGTAAAGTGAGTAATATCGAGTAGCCTAGCAGTGTTTATCTTTATTCATTCCATCATTCCACTCTTCCAACTGAGCCACAGCCGCCCAATAGTGGTGCTTCATAGTCAGAGGAGGCGGGGCTAAAAGGTTGTCTTTCAAATCCTCTGTATGCAATAGGACGGTACTACAACCAATCAGTGTAATCTTTAGGATGATGTAGTTAGAGCGCCTGAAAGTTGACGGAGGAGTCCAGAGAAAGTTAGGAATGATTAAACAAAATGGTGGATTATGGAGCTGAACGACTGTTGTCGCTTCTGTAAAAAGAATTTAAAGATTGTTGACGTTTTCTCACATTCTTCACTCATCTGTGATAAAAGAAAATCTACACCTGTTGTTGTTCTTCTTCTATGGTTGTTTACACTTGTTTCTCTACGAATCGTCACAGCGTCACTTTGTTAGTCCTGCCCTCTAACTCTATACTTCACTGTGATTGGTCGACCAGTTTCAGGGAAATCTAGACAAAAGTTACATTGAGTGAAACTAGACTATTATGATAGAAGTGTGGCTAGGCTACTACGATAGAACATTAGATTTACTGATGCTAGGAGGAGCTAGTGTGGCTAGGCTACTACGATAGAACATTAGATTTACTGATGCTAGGAGGAGCTAGTGTGGCTAGGCTACTACGATAGAACATTAGATTTACTGATGCTAGGAGGAGCTAGTGTGGCTAGGCTACTACGATAGAACATTAGATTTACTGATGCTAGGAGGAGCTAGTGTGGCTAGGCTACTACGATAGAACATTAGATTTACTGATGCTAGGAGGAGCTAGTGTGGCTAGGCTACTACGATAGAACATTAGATTTATTGATACTAGGAGGAGCTAGTGTGGCTAGGCTACTACGATAGAACATTAGATTTACTGATGCTAAGAGGAGCTAGTGTGGCTAGGCTACTACGATAGAACATTAGATTTACTGATGCTAGGAGGAGCTAGTGTGGCTAGGCTACTACGATAGAACATTAGATTTACTGATGCTAGGAGGAGCTAGTGTGGCTAGGCTACTACGATAGAACATTAGATTTACTGATGCTAGGAGGAGCTAGTGTGGCTAGGCTACTATGATAGAACATTAGATTTACTGATGCTAGGAGCAGCTAGTGTGGCTAGGCTACTACGATAGAACATTAGATTTACTGATGCTAGGAGGAGCTAGTGTGGCTAGGCTACTACGATAGAACTTTAGATTTACTGATGCTAGGAGGAGCTAGTGTGGCTAGGCTACTACGATAGAACATTAGATTTACTGATGCTAGGAGGAGCTAGTGTGGCTAGGCTACTACGATAGAACATTAGATTTACTAATGCTAGGAGGAGCTAGTGTGGCTAGGCTACTACGATAGAACATTAGATTTATTGATACTAGGAGGAGCTAGTGTGGCTAGGCTACTACGATAGAACATTAGATTTACTGATGCTAGGAGGAGCTAGTGTGGCTAGGCTACTACGATAGAACATTAGATTTACTGATGCTAGGATGAGCTAGCGTGGCTAGGCTACTACGATAGAACATTAGATTTACTGATGCTAGGAGGAGCTAGCGTGGCTAGGCTACTACGATAGAACATTAGATTTACTGATGCTAGGAGGAGCTAGTGTGGCTAGGCTACTACGATAGAACATTAGATTTACTGATGCTAGGAGGAGCTAGTGTGGCTAGGCTACTACGATAGAACATTAGATTTACTGATGCTAGGAGGAGCTAGTGTGGCTAGGCTACTACGATAGAACATTAGATTTACTGATGCTAGGAGGAGCTAGTGTGGCTAGGCTACTACGATAGAACATTAGATTTACTGATGCTAGGAGCAGCTAGTGTGGCTAGGCTACTACGATAGAACATTAGATTTACTGATGCTAGGAGGAGCTAGTGTGGCTAGGCTACTACGATAGAACATTAGATTTACTGATGCTAGGAGGAGCTAGTGTGGCTAGGCTACTACGATAGAACATTAGATTTACTGATGCTAGGAGGAGCTAGTGTGGCTAGGCTACTATGATAGAACATTAGATTTACTAATGCTAGGAGGAGCTAGCATGGCTAAGCTACTACGATAGAGCATTACGAGTGCTGGAGAGATGCACGGATCACGTGTATTTTTATCTGCAACCGCTTCTTAAAATTTCTATCCACCCACTATCAATTTTCATGAACGATTTTCCCCCTATTTTCAGAACTGAACCCGCCCACCATTAACCGATTCATTTTTACATCTAATGAAGATGCCGCCGCTGTTAGGACTAAGACTATCATCTTTTTATAAGAGTTTAGTTCAGTAGTAGTTTATATTTTATAACAGTATAGTTCAGTAGTAGTTTATATTTTATAACAGTATAGTTCAGTAGTAGTTTATATTTTATAACAGTATAGTTCGGCTGTTCAACTGCGCATCTCTAATGGTACGGCAACACTGAATGTGAATTTTCACATTCGTGCGTCGACACAGTCAACAGACAGAGACGTGTTTGGACGCAGATTCACTGTGGGTGGTGCGTTGGATGAGTTGGATTATTGGATGCATTGCTGCGGTGCGTTGGAGTGTCCGGGCATTGGAGGGGCCCGTCTTGCTGCAAATACGTAGACACTGGGATTGAAAATATTTAACTTTTCAGGTGAATTGATGTGATGCCGGGCCGACGTCGTGATGGAATGATGTATGACGCTCAGACTGACCCGGAAGGTGGCAGAAAGAAAAACTGAGCCTGAAATACGGCTGAAAGAGGATGTTATCCAGACTACAGTTCCTGGAGGAGGTGGTGGAACTTAGCCTAGGATCTAGACTATCCCCAGTGGCCGCAAACTGCATTTGCTACGGGGACAGTCTAGAAAGTCTAGGCGAATTTGTGGGCGGGATAACCGCTGTCTGTCAAGTTTTCTCTTTACACAACGCCACGCTATTGGATAAATCAAACTTTTGCCATACCCGGTGGGCAAAACTCTGACGTCCCTTTTTTTCAAAAAACAGCTTAAGTGCCATTTTCTGGTAATTTTAAATCACCTAGCGTTGCTGCCAAAGCCAGCTCGAATGGTTGTTTCTGGTGATGAGCCATGTTGTCTAGCAGCTAGCAACTGGTGTTACGGCAATGTGTGCTAGCTAGCAGCTACGCCTTCTTCTTCTCTTTGGTGTGCTAGCTGCTACGTCTCTGCGACTACAACATTACGTGTCGTATTTGTGTCGTCATGAGGCAGGGCGGGCTCCAATCCCGCCCCTCGCGATTTGATTGGTCCGACCCAGTTGGGATTTTCAGATCCTAGGCTGTCTAGTCTGTCTCCCCGTAGCAAATACCATTTGCAGCCACTGGGGACAGACTAGATCCTAGGCTAGGTGGAACTCACTGTGCTGCAGGATCGGGTGAACCCAAAAGTGATGGCGCCTGGTTCTTGGACGTATGGGACCTCCAGAGCAGGTACAGAGCAACAGTCCAACTGATGTGAGCCATAGTTGAGGACAGACTGAACTGGAGGACACCTTTTGTTTGTCTATGTTTATCCAGCGTCCAGACTCAGGTGTTGCACGTTCGGAGTGGCTGCGAATTATACACCGTCCAAACTCGTGTGTTTATGTGGCACATCACAGGCGTACAAGCATAAAATCATGTTTGGTGTCGCCGTAGTATAACGTGCTGTGAAGTGATACTAATGTAAACATGGCTTTATTTGAAGAAAAGATCATGACAAGCCATAAGCATTCTAAGCTATAAAAGTATACGACACTTAGCTTGTAGCAATTCAACGCAGCTAATTAAAATACCCGTGGGAAATGATATCTCCATTTTAATAGGATTCGTACAACTTGTGGTGAGTTCATTATTCTCAAAGAGGCTTTTTTCAAATATATCCATGATCTGTGAGTTTGAAATGTAGAGAAGATCCTTGGTGAGGTGATAGCCTGAAGCAGTTATTGTCCCTTCATGTTAGAGAAGCATCTTTTTCTTCCCCTTTCAAGAGATATTTGTTTTGTCACATCCTGGCAATGAAGACAGTTGCTATGGAAAAGGCACAATGGGGCCGACATTGTGAACACAGACACAGCTCAGTCCTCTGACAATTATGTGTTTTCACCAAAAAAAGATTGCAATTTTCAAGGAGACAATACAAACAGACGGGGAGAAGGAGGAGGGAAACACATGTAAAGCACGCTCGCTCCAATTTCAATCACACAGGAAGGCCCTGAGGGTGATTAACAAAATGGCGGAAAAAAACAGCTTCATTGTTGGAGCGGCATGTCAGTTTGCAGTCACCATGACATGACAATAGAGAGAGTGTGGAAGCTCGACAGCCGTGTTTGTATGGGAAACATGCTGTACACCAACTGAGCGCCACTCGTGCTCAGACAGGTAAACATGTCCTCGTCTGCGTTACTTTTACCACTGCCCTGAATGTACTTCAAACTGACCTCCAGGTCCGTCCTGTTTACTGTAGCAGGAAATGGAAAAAGCGCCACATACTTCTGTATAAGTCGCACTTCCAACAGGAACCACTTGAGGGCATTTAAGGGACATTAATATTCATATTACACATAAAGAGGAGGCCGTAGCTCTGTTGGTAGAGCGGGTCGTCCAATAACCAAAGGGTTGGTGGTTCAAATCTTGCTTTTTTTCTATTCAAATGCTGTTGTGTCCTTGGGCAAAGACACTGCATCCTCCTGACCGCCAGTGCTCACACTGGTGTAGGGCTGCAACTATCCAATATTTTTGTAATCGAGTATAATTATATATAATTTATATTATATTACTGATGTGTCGATTAGCATTCCTTGGCCCGATCACAGATACCGATCACCTTAGCCCATGATGCAACTATCCAACATTTTTGAAATTGAGTATTCTGTCGATTTTCTTCATCCATTAATCGAGTAATCGGATTACTTACATTTTTTTTAAAACCCTTCATCATTGGTGAGTGTTCTAGATGTACGAGTTATTCTAAATATTCATAATTCTGAACATACAATAGAGCAAAACAAAGCAGTGAGTGAAATAAAAAATAAACACTTTGGGATTTGTTTATTTTTGCTATAGTTTACACTTTTTTGTTGTGATTTTTCCTCCACAGCAGCTTTTAGGACAAATTTACAGCAGAACATTGACCTGAAATAATGTCTGAGCAGTTAAAGGGTTGAATTAGATCAATCAAAAAATGGGGACAAGAGAAGCCTCAAGTGTTTTGAGTTGTGTGTGCGTGTGTCTGTGGGCGGAAGCACGCGCCTGGATGTGTGAAGCAGTTGTAGCCTAATAATTACACTACCTTGGTACATTTGCTAAAAATAATTACAATATGCGACGCTACATGCTAACAGATGCTAATACCCACCAGCAAAACATTGATGTTGAAGTGTGGATGCATTCTGTTCAGGTGTTGTAGTAAATAAGGCAGGGCTAAGCTAATGCTAATGCTATTTGGCCATTTTGTTGAGCACATAGACATGGCTGAGTGAACTGCAGACAGTTGTGTTCAGATGGACAGTACATCAGTTCAAACAGTCCATGTGAAACAATGATGGCAACTTATTAACTTTTGACATGAACTGATTGAATCTTCGAGGCAATCCATTTGCTAAGCAATCGCTTCTGAAGGCATAAACCAAGTTAACAAAATCCAATTTGACTTTAAAATCACAGAACTGCGTAGCTGTAGCTCAAATTTTAGTTTGATGGGACTTTACCTGCATAACGGCGTTGAAGAAGCAGGTGTTTCCCAGGTTGGTTATGCCTTTGACGGGAACCAATGAGCTGTTGATGATGGAACTTCTGCCTCTGGATGCGTCGCCATAATCGGAGGATTCCTCTCGTAATTTGATGAGCTTCGGTGATAACGCTGAAATGGAGAAAAATTAAACGGATCAGAGATGCAAGAAAGTGGGATGTGGAAGGAAATGGCCTTATTCATCTTTGTTTGAACATACAGTATTTTAAGATTCAAGATTCAAGATTCAAGATGTCTTTATTGTCACTGAGCATTTGCATGTCAGTGAAATTTTCAGTGCAACCCCCGTGTAAAGATAACAAAATGAAACAAGATAAACCAACTGGCATGCAATAAAAAGAGAATAAAATAAGATAAAATAAAAAGAAATAAATACAATGAGATAAATAGAATTATGTGCAAGTACGAGAGAAAATATACATGTCTGTATGTGTATATATACGTTGTGCATATGCATATATACACTAAGGTGCGGTTGCGTGGATGACGAAGTGCAGTGTGCAGTGATTCAGTCTATTGTCCTGCAGTGCCGGCGGAAGGGGGGGTGATAGCTTTGACCGCTCTGGGGAAGAAACTGTCTTTTAGTCTGTTAGTGGTGGTGCGGATGTTCCTGTACCGCTTTCCTGATGGAAGTGGAAGTGGAAGTTTTACACACTATAAGGGGCACTGTCAATGAATGGTTTATTTTTGAGGGTTTTTTCATTTATAAGGCGCATTAAGTTAAGTCAAATTCATGAGAAAAAAAGTCTAAATTATTCAATAAAGAGATAAAAAGGCAAGGCAAATTTATTGTACATCCCATTTCAAATACGGGACAATTCAAGGTGCTTTACACAAAACATAAGAAAATTAAAATGATTAAGATGCATTGAAATAATTAAAATGAGACATAAAAACATGTAAAAACAATTAAGAATCTAAGTCAAAGCTCCAGTGAACAGTAATGTTTTCAGTCTGATTTAAATGAACTGACACTTTTTCTCAGACCTCGGGTATTCAGGTAGTTTGTTCCACATGTGAGGAGCAGAACAACTGAATGATGTTTGGTTCTGTTTTGGTAAACCTGTTCCTGATGACCTATGACCTCAGGGCTCTGGATGCTTCATATGGAACCAGCAAAAATTATGAGACAAAAAGTCTCAATTCCCAGTAGTGTTGTCAAAAAAATCGATTTTAGATACTAAATCGATATTGACCCTTGGTATCTAATTAGATACTAAGTTGCTGGAAAATCGATTTTTGTTTTTATGGCACGTCGCCGCTTTTTTGTAGCGGGTAACATTAAGAATTGTAAACAGGCATCAACGCGGTCAGCTCTGGCACAGCCGTGATGCCGGCGTGTAAGTTAAAGTCTCTTTTTTTCTCCAGCTGCCTCTGACAGCACACGGGATGACGCCAGTGCGACCACAGACCTATACACTATTTCTATAGGTCTGTGATTGGACCATCCGATGCAACTTTGCTTTTAAAGGCCTCGATATAGTCGAACGTTTATGCGCGCGGGCGGCAGCGCATAGTATCACGTTACCACCACGGAGGCCACCGTGAGCATGTCAGCCTATAATTTTTGACGTGCGCACTGCTAGTCCCGCAAGGGGTCCGCGGTGGTCTCCGCGGTGGTCACATGATGCAATACGCTGCCGCCCGCGCACATAATCGCTCGACCATAAAGAGTCTTACAGTTAGCACTGCAGAAGGGCTTGAGCAAAAAGATAGGCCTACCTTAACCTGCCAAGAGATAGACATGCATTTATTCTGCACCCGCACTCACTACCTTTTTTTTAGCAGTCCATGGAGGACATTTTAAAAGGAATCCCTCACATCTCTAGTATCGAAATTAGTATCGAGTATTATCCTTAGTATCAGTATCGAGTTGGAAATTTCAGTATCGTGACAACCCTAATTCCCAGTCACTAAACACAACCAGAATGAATCCATATATAAGGCACACTGTGGTTTATGGACAAAAGTTAAGCCTTTTAAGTGCACCTTAACAGTGTGTTAATATGTAACCAGTCACACGTTATTGTTTTTCTCTCTCTGTGTGTAAACACAGACCGGTGGGTCTGACAAAACTAAGCAGCACAGTGACCTGCACACTATGACAGTCCAATTTAAAATACAACAAAAACACAAGCGTCATGCACAACATCTGAAGAGTCATCTGCTAGCTAACCTGAGTGATATGAGCAGCAGCGCAGACAACACGCATTAAAACAACACACTCTTTTTTTCCCCCCAAACATAATGTGGACGGCGTGGTGGCGGATGCTGACTTAAACTTTTTGCACTTCATGTAAGGTGACCACATGTCTGCATTTTGTCTGGACCGATGGCACTAAAACTGGACCTGGACTTTCTGCACGTCTGTCCCACGTCAGTCCGGGTTTAAAGCTGTCGGTCCAGACAAAATCAGGACATATGTTCACCTACCAATGTTGTTCAGTTAAATTTAACAGAAAACTCTTTGCTAACGTTAGCCTTTGTTTTGTTGGGGTTAAAATACTGATGCTTGTGTCCCGTCAGTGGACATTGTTACATTGCACTGAACTTTAATACCAGTTGGTCATTGCTGGACAGACGTGTGTCCGTGTTGTTCCTTGTGATGACATCATCATGTCCTGTCGACTCGACTTTATTGATGGATAAGTTGACTTGAAAAAACCCAAAGTCGTTAATACCTTAATATAACTTAATCAATACTGGATATATTATCATAATATTACACACACGGATGCATATATACATAGAATGAAATGGTCAATATTGCAAAAGGTCAAAGGTCAAGGTCACATTTAGGAGAAAGGTCAAAATCACATTATTGGCTGTAATTCAAGAACAGGTTGTCATAGAAACTGGAGATTGGCACAAAATAGGTGGCGAGATTAGACATTCTGTGAATACTACAGGTTAATTACTGATACTGACTGATATTTAAGGTATAACAGTGCTATTGCTCAGTTCTTTCTATCTATGTGAACAGTGGCTGGTGCACTGAGTTAACTGCTACTGAACACTGCATTGAGTCTTGCACTTGGAGAATGTCCAGCACTCAAAACTGGGAATGTGAAATAAATAAATATAAAAGGGCTTAAAAGGCCTTGAAGCGAGACTGCGGCTGGGAGCAGGGTGCTGGGACGGCAGCTGGAAGGAAAGCTGGGTCATTTGGGAAAGCAGATGACAGCTGTAGAAGTTTCCGCTGGTTAAGTGAGGAGGGGGGGGGGGGTGTCTGGGGTCAGAGATGGCTTTCCAGAGCCAGCTGTTCCTCATGATCACCAATGAAAACTCAACTTAAACAGACATTCACACACAGATGGTGATAATGTAACAGTGATCTACACAGATATTCTGCTGGGGACGGTCCCCAGTAGGTAGTGAAGCAGTGTGAGCTGATGGAGGAGCACAGGGATCACACATGAAAGGATTAGATTATACAGAGCTTTTCTATGGAAGGCATACTCAAAGCACACACTGAAACTGGGACTTTATAGATTAGAATTAAGACTTTATCTCATAATTATGACTTTTTATCTCAGTTTTATAAATGTTTTGTCTCATTATACCAGCGAGTCTAAGAACATAAAAAAACATACTCGACTCAGCCTCCAGCCCTGCTTAGGTGTGATCATTTTTTCTTCTTCTGACCAATTATTAAGTTGTAAAATAGAGGGGTTAAGGCAAAGACTGAATACATTTGAGGATGAAAATGTCAGAAGAACTTCACTTTGGAATGATTGCAAAAAGATGTTCTTTTTTTTCTGTAACATGGTACTTTTTGATAATTTTAATTAAAAAAAAATATTTGCCCCTTGACTTCGTTTAAGATGGCATTTAGACCTTTCCAATTATGTTTAATATTCATCTTAAACTCGTCTGGTTCAACAGTTATTAATCCAAAAGTAGTGGGCTGTCCATCTGTGATGCCCTTGACTTCACTCTTGTATTAACTATAATAATTGCTGGAATAAAGAGTTTCATCTTTTTAAATAATTAATTTCACCATGTTTTTAATACATCAAACTAACCAAGTGTGCGTTGGTGATAATAAATACTACTGGGGCAAAATGGCACATTCTTGTGGAGACTGACAGTGTTTTCTGCTCATGCCTCCAGGCTGTAAAAAAAGAAACGCTAATGCCAAACACAAAAAGTGCTGGGTTCATGAGCACTTCACCCACATGAGCCAGTCAAGAGTGTGGGCTGGCAGCGAGGTCACCGGCCTGAACCAGCTTATTCTCAAACTGAGGAAATTCAATTGAACCCGAAGCCGCCGCAATTATCACAACAACCTGCACCTATACTTCCAGCGTCGTCCTCCTCGACACACAATCGGCCTTGCCTTAACACACACATTCAATTGACAGAACTAATGCTGTACGCCACGCGCTGAAAAAGCTATTCATCCCTCGGCGGTGGCGAGCTTGGCTATGGCCGCCGCTACCCAGGAGCCGGGGCTCTCCAAGGCCAAGGACGGCGGTGGAAATGCCCCGGCCGCATCAGAATGTCAACCTTGTGCGGTTTTACTCAGACCCTGTCAATTTGCATTTATAATCAATTCTATGCGACACAAAAGGAGTTTAAGTAAAGGGCAACTTTTCTGTTTAACTCATTTCAGAGGTTTTCAAATAGTCAGGCGGAGCGTTCCCTGGGGGGGGCGCTAGAGGATGCACGGGAGACGTGGCTTGAGAATAAATAAACCTGAATAAAAAATAAAAAAGTATAAACCATTTTTTGACAGAAAGCTTCATGAATTTGGATGTTTTAAAACACACAAAGGTGTAAAACATTGGAAAAAATTCTGCTAAACACAGATGTGAAAATGTATTTAAAAACGGTAAAAAAAAGAACACACGAAAATGTTAAGATGTGTTTAAAAACATGTTAAAAATGCACAAAGATGTTCAAACCAAATTTGAACACCCCTATGATACGACACCATTTTTCTCCATGGTCATATCTTCAGGTCTTAGGGTGACCCTCTTAGTTTCCCCAAATAAGACATAGGTTTATATCTTTGTCACTGCGGGTCAAAGGTCATTTCTGGTTTACTCAATTTGCTTCAGGTCAAAATTTAATAAATTGGCCGTTATTGGTTTTTCCATTATTCATTTAAATACAAAAAGGAAAACTGAAAAACCGCATCGTTAATCCGTTTTTTCATTTTGGTTTTGGAAACAAATAATGAAGAAACAACTTGTTCCGTTGTCTCACTTTTGTTTAAATTTGAAAAGCAAATGAACGAATGATCCATGGAATATGGATCCTCTCTTAACGGTTTAGCATAATCTGTGTTATAACATTAATATGTGATTAAATCCATCATTAATTCATTAAAATACCAATTCATTTGAGGTAAAGAACATATATTATTATTTCCCTACTTTATTAATTATTTCATGGGGGTTATTTCATTGAGTTATTTTAGGGGAGGCTCACTATCACACAGTTTGAAAACCTCTGACTTATTTAAATAAGTAAAAATGCACCTTTTTTCCCTCCAACACGGCTACACCATTGTGTCTTTTCATGTTTTC
The DNA here is from genome assembly GCA_020466265.1 of Siphamia tubifer. NCBI lineage: Eukaryota > Metazoa > Chordata > Actinopteri > Kurtiformes > Apogonidae > Siphamia > Siphamia tubifer. The sequence continues at coordinate 54,774,895 of CM035798.1, read as the reverse complement.
CCAGTGAAAACACAACAGCGTGATAAAAGGCCACCACTGTGTCGCTCTGGTCATCTGAGACTAAGGCTGGATGAGGTTCAGCTTGTTGGGATGAGCGGCTGTCGTGGCGCTCCACCCAGCGGTGCTAAATACATCTGGCTCTGCGCCAGCAACATCTGGAGGCTCGTTTCCACCTCCATTGCTGAGCCATAAGGACGGCGATATGTCAACACGTGGAAAACAACAGCAGTAGTGAGTTAAACTGGAACAATAATACATGCACTGCACTTATATAATGCAATAATAATAGAATAATCTAGAAAGAATGATAACTACAAAATTGTTTGTACAAAAAAACACCATTAAATTATGAAAAGACTGACTTTTCTTGACAAAAATAAATACAATTTTTAACAATAATATATAATACAAAAATATACAAATAATGACAACGACAATTATTTCTCTGTTTTAGTGCAAAAAAACCTGATTAAATAATAAAAATCCATTTGGGCCCCAGGGTGCATGTTTGACACCGCTCACGTCAACACCGTCAGACCTGATTATTACAGTGATCTGATTACTGTTAATTATTTTATAATCATGTAAACCAGCTCAATGAGACAGAAGGATTTGGCCTGTGTGAAGGTGTGTGTTCAAACCCACGGATAGAATCATGTGAGTGGAGAACGAGCGACGCTGTGACTGGGACTGAGAGGCAGCGAAGGAAGGAGGAAGGTAACTGGGCGGAACGGGGGATGCCGATGGACACACTGCATCTGGGACCGTCACCCAAGGTAAACAATGTTCAGGGAGCCATCTGGTAGAGAGCGGAGTGGGGCAGGGGAGGGCGGGGGCAGTGGGTGGAGGGAAGGGTTGCAACGAGCACAAGCATATGGAAAAGCAGATTTTTCCTCTCCCTGCAGCGGTGGGCGAAGGCGAATGTCGACATGCGCTGCGTCTACGCTTGACTGTGCGGCGCTCGTCCCCAACCACCACCTGGCCCTTCCTCGCTCAGCCACCGAGGGTGGGCTGCACTGACACTGTGGAGCTGCTCCCCAGGGTGGAGGGAAAAAAGCAGCAGAGGGCCAAGGTTCGTCCATATGCACGTACGTACGCAGACACCCCCTGCACTCGCTGGCTTTTCACACAGGACACGAAGAAAAGTCACAACAGCCTCGTACAGGAAACCCGGGAACAGAGGACTACGTGCCGGGTCGTTCTGGCTCGTGGAGAAACTGCACCGAATAAAAACATTATCCCCGTTTACATCATAGCTGCCAACACTCCCGTTTTTCCCGGGACTCTCCCGTATTTCAGACCCATCTCCCACCCCACTTCTGTTTTGTAATTTCTCCCGGTAATCTCCCGTACTTTGTTAGGTCTAAATGTTTAAGGACCTCTGGATCTTATTCACGAGTGACAGAAGGATGGAGCGGGAGGAGGCAGCACCCACAGTAATGTGGGTGTTAAACCGATCCATTGTGGTGAACAGGGAGCTAAGCCAGAAGGTAAAGCTCTCGATTTACCGGTCGATCTACGTTCCAACCGTTACCTTCGGTCATGAGCTTTGGGTCATGATCGAAAGTACAAGTGGTCGAAATGAGTTTCCTTCGCAGGGTGGGTGGGGCTCAGCCTTAGAGATAGGGTGAGAAGTTTGGACATCCAGGATAAACTGAATAGAGCTGCTGCTCCTCCATGTCCAGAGGAGTCAGCTGAGGTGGAATTTCCAGCATTTTCTTTAGTCTTGATCTTAACTCTGAGTGTGTCATTGAATTCTGCTTATGTGAAAACATATAAGAGCACATTACATTCATGTTTTTCCTTCTATAGTCATAAAGTTAACTCATTCATTTGAATTTGACCTGGTGGCAGCCATATTGCCTTTCTCCATTTTGAGCCCACCATAAGGATTTGAATTCAGCACCCTTCAAAACACTGTATGACAAAAATTAACATGAAATGTCTTCAAAGTTCATCTGTTTTGAAAACTGACCCTGACTAATATAGAACAAGACTGGAGTTGAGCAGTTTTAACCATGAATAACTAGTTCCTAGGAGTACCCGTCCATGTTTTCACCCTGTTCTGTTTTATTGTTATCACTTTTTATTTGAGATACCGTCTCCAGACAGAGAAAGACATGACTTCAATACCATATTATTTTATTCTGAAAAATATATAATTTGGCATATGAAAATATATAAATGTAGCAAATGTCCTTTTATGTTGGATTTAGACCAGGATCTGTGTTAAATATGTGACCCTCCAGCACAAAAACAGTCACTGGGTCAAATTTCACAAATTCTGATTTTATATTTATCTTAAAGTTTATGTGACACTAATTCAACCAATCAGAGGCTGTTTTTCAACATCGCCATAGCAACAAGGGCTTTAGTTTAGTGCAGAAGGCTTTGTTCTGAGGCCTCCCATTGGTTCAAATCTATAATTCTGTAGATTTCTATTTAAGGGTTGTCTAGAGGGAATCCCCATCTTTCCAACGGTACCAAACATGACGGGGAAATACCTAACGCCAGCGCCAAGGAAAGTCGTGTTTGGAGTCGATTTGTCTTAGTTTTAGACTTAATTACTGTCAGAGTCAGTTGTTGTTCTTCCTAAAAGACATGATTTGAAGAAGTTACGCTAGGAATTTAACAAACACTCATAGTTAGAAGTGTTCAGGAGACATTTTACTGGGATTTTATCAATAAACTTCAACTTCGATAATTTTGACCCATATAACGTATTTGAGGCTAAAGTTAGAAAAACTGTTGTGACTGAAGCACTGCTTTAATGATGGAGGGACATATATATATATATATATATATATATATATATATATATATATATATATATATATATATATATATATTAAACATGCTGCCATTTTTTCTAATTTGGCAGCCCCTAACTGAGAAGGTTTTGCAAAATAACATGTAAACATATTGTGATAAAATGTCATCTCTTACTAATTGGCTCATCTTGTTTAGCGGTGCGATTGCGTGGACAGTGGGCTTGATGCCTGCATGTTCAGTTACAGCGGCAGCAGCAGCAGCAGCAGCAGCAGTGTGGAGAGCCAAGGCCAGCTCCCTTCATGCAGAGCGAGCAGTCAAGAGGAAGGCCAAGCAACACCAAATGTCTTATTAATTCGCTAATTTGTTGTGACTGCAGGGCATGAAAAGCCTGTTTCTTTGCCATCTGAGGCCAAGAGAACCCAGTGCCATGTTACTTACACACACAAACACACACAGATTTCTGCTACCCACTATGTGGCCTACTTTCATGTGCGATGGTGGGAATAAAGACAGAATCACCCTTGATTACCCCCATGAAAGCACCACCAGGGGACAAGCATCTGACTGGCTCCTGACTGGGCTGCGGAGCAGAGCTGACAGGAAACTATTGTTGAGTGCAGTAATCCTCCAGCATGTCCTACTTCACTGTGTGTGGACGCAAACACACTGGACATATGGACTCTTTCTGCTTTGCCACGGGACACCTCAGAATAAAACTACACAATATTTAGTTTGAACGTCCACATGGCAATATGCGTGTCCTGCAATCAATTTTATATATATATATATATATATATATATATATATATATATATATATATATATATATATATATATATAAAGTTTGATTCTACAAAAAAATTATAATTTCTTTATTATTATTTATTTTTTATTATTTAGCTTCATTTTACTTGTTTTTTATTATTAAATAACAATGCAATTACTTTTCTTAAATTTATTTTAGTTTATTTATTTTCAATTTTTTCTAATTTTTATTTAAATACATTTTAATTTTTTTATTTAATATTTAGACATTCTTTTTACAAATATTAAAAAAGTATATACAGATAAATAAAAACCAATAAAACGTATTGCAGGAATTGTCATGTGCCTATTGTGCACATGTACATTATGAAGTTAATGCTCAAACAATATACCGTGGTACCTCTACTTACGAAAGTCCCAGCTAACGAAAAACCTTTACCGAAATTTTTCATCTCTGAATACAAAACAAAATTCTATTTATGAAAAAAAAAACCCTGAGACCTAAACACTATGTACATTACTGTACGCATCATCCTATTGGCTATGAGGGAGCTACCTATGATGCTTTTGGTGACCTTTGACCCTCATTCATCACAGAGTTCTAACTATACACATGTAAAGGACAGAGCCACTGTTGCCCCCCAGAGTGCGTCCACCCCACCACAGCACACCCCCCCCACCAGCCCAAAGAAAGTGACTCCTGCTGCGAACGAAAAGAAGAAGCGTCTGCGTTATCAACAGAAGTGAAACAGGAGACGATAGAAAAGGAGGAGGAGCCATCATTGCACCAGCACCAACAAAAGATATGCTGGTGAAACCCCCAGAACCCACGGGGGAAAAAAAACATCTCGAAAAAATGTCTACGAGCCATGCCATCGCCCACCCCAACATCGCACACGCCCCACACACCCCAGGAAGATCACGAAAAGTCGTCAAAGTCAATGGTCCCTGGATCTACACCCCCCCAAACATCTGTCAACAAACACCACTGAAGGTGAAAGTGACAAAACAAACAATGGTATGAAAATGACCCACATGTCTGGTATGAAAATGACCCACATGTCTGGTATGAAAATGACCCACATGTCTGGTTCATTTAAATGGTTTAATGTTCAGTCAGTGAAGACATATTTACCCACTGACACCAATAAATTACATCTAAAATCTATATTTTCTTTTACTTTTAACACTTATTCTATGGCCCTATAGAACGTCCCGTTCACTTTGAATGATGTCAGCGGGCGGATTTTTTTCGATAATTTTTTTCGACAAAAGGCGTCGGGGTGTTGTTCGCCCCGTCGGGGAATATTTTTCTGATAGTAACTCGTGTTCCATGTATTATCCCTTGCATATTTCATACAAAATGTGTATACTTGTATCATTTTTAAAGGGTAGTATTTGGGGCCTTGGAACCAATCAGGCCTTTTACACATGTAAAATGAGACTATTTACGAAAAATTCACGGTACGAAAACACGTAAGTAAAGTTTCGTAAGTAAAGGTACCACTGTACTATGCAGCTCTACAGCAAATTATTACATGACCCAAAGCAAATTAATTTTAATAAAAAAAGAAAGAAACCCAAATACTCTGTTTTGAATGTCTGAAATTGCCATAAAAGTGTGATGTTAAAATAAAAAAAGGTTGTAGTGTAATGTGGTTGTGTAGCAGCCTACTGTAGCCTTCTAACCTATGGCGTCTTAACGTATAGAAAAGCCTTCTCACACTCATTAATTCTTAAGTTTCCTTTTATTCAATATAAGGTTTAGCCAAATAAAGCCACAGAAAAGATCTTTAAGTTGATAAATACATGGACATGTCACTTCTTTATGATCTAATGATTGAGCAACACGGCAACTGATACCAATCACTTCCAATAAAAGCAGAAAAAATAAATCACAGCTTCCAATTTGAAACAAGCTGTGATGTCTATTCACTCCTAATATTTTAATTTGTTACACAAAGCCTCCCCCAGCTGTGATACACGCTGGAGTCGAAGCTCCCTGAGGTCAATTTGCTTTTTACTGGGACTCTGGTACTTGAGCTGAAGACCTTGATGGTGAGAGAGCACAGTTAATCGACTTTCTTTCTTCTACTGAGCTGTTGTTGTACAAAATTATTATAGATTCTGGAAAAAAAAAAATCCTTGCTTGGGTGCTTTTTGTGCAACGGGGGTCTATAGGGAAACGGCACAACAGCAGCGTCTTCTGAAAAACCTGGCCTTCACGCTGAAAATGCAATTTCACAAGCTCCTCATCAGACAACAACTGCCCATTTTACTACAACAATGGCCGCCTGCTCCTGTCCCCATTTAGTCGACCGGTGTGGAACAATGTGGTGTCAGCAAAGGTGACAGGTAATTTAAAGAGGCAAAGGCGAAAAGCTGTGGGCGCCCACTGTCCGGCCCACCAACCACTAACACATGTTCACCTACAGCAGGGTTGTTCACAGTCTGGGGGAGTCAGGGCCCCCCCACTATCTTTATATTTATTTATTAGTTCATGTACAGATTTTAAACATCTTTATCTTCTTTTATATATGTGGTTAAATATATTTTTTCAACACATTTTAACATTTTCTGTGTTTTTACTAGCCTCGTTGCAGCAGTACTACAATAATAGACTAGTTACACTTGATTCAACTTTTGTCTAGATTTCCCTGAAATTGGCCAACGAATCACAGTGAAGTATGGAGTCAGAGGGCGGGCGTAACAAAGTGGTGCTGCAATGATTCAGACTCTGAGATGGGTGTTGATTTTAGTGTAATCTTTAGGATGACGTAGTTAGAGCGTCTGAAAGTTGACGGAGGAGTCCGGAGAAAGTTAGGAATGACTAAACAAAATGGTGGATTATGGAGCTGAACGACTGTTGTCGCTTCTGTAAAAAGAATTTAAAGATTGTTGACGTTTTCTCACATTCTTCACTCATCTGTGATAAAAGGAAATATAAATACCTGTACTTTATATTCTTTACATTTATTACCTCAGCCAAGGAGGTTATGTTTTTGCCAAAGTTTGTCTGTCAGTTAGCAAGATACCCCAAAAAGTTATGGACAGATCTTGATGAAATTTAGAAATTTACAGGGTAGGTTGGTAATGGGGAGATCTGAAAATTATTACATTTTGGTGGTGATCTGGATGGATTTTGAAATTGAAAATGTATTCTCCATTTACCACAATATAAAATTTCAAAGTGGTCCAGAATCCATGATCTTTTCCAGATCATCACCAAAATATAATTATTTGTTCCTTGTGAAACTCCCAACAGATCCTGAATATTACATATACTATACTAAATAGTCTAGTATATGTCTGCAAGACTGGAATCCTGCCTCAACGGAGATTTGTGCTTTCACAGTGCTTTTCTAGTTTATATAAATATCTGTACTTTATACTCTTTAAATGTTTATAAATATCTGTATTTTTTTACTTTTACATTTATATAAATATTCGTACTTTATACTCTTTACATTTATATAAATATTTATACTCTTTACACTTATATAAATATTTATACTCTTTACATTTATATAAATATTTATACTCTTTACATTTATATAAATATTTATACTTCATACTCTACATTTTCAGAGTAGAGACTTTTCAAACTAAACAGTTGTGACAGTATAAAGGCTTCAGAAGAAAATCAGTGGAGGAGAAAAATGTAAATTTTCTAAATTATAATGAATCTAAATTGTGACTATCTTATAATTATTCATTCATTTCTTATCTTATGTTTATGACTTTATTTCATTATTTTGACTTTTTATCTCAATTCTGCTTTTCTAAAATCTCAAAATGATGACTTCATCTCAATTGTGACTTTTTTTTCTTTTTCCTAATTTTTCCTACATTTCCACCAAACTGAGTAACTGACTTGATCAAACATCATCTACAATAACTCCCTTTTGAAGCTTTTATTATGGGGATACTTTTCAAACCTTTGTAAATTTTCATCCATTTTATTCTTTTACTTTATCACAGTTACGTTGTACTTTTTCACCTTTACTTCAGTAAAGCAGTTGAATCCTCTACTTCTATTTTTCACACCAGTAGCTGTACTTCTACTGCAGTATAGAATGTGAGTACTTTGACCACCTATGACCAGGGCTGTTCACAGTCTGGAAGAGGTTTTTTTTTGTGTGTCCCAATCTGTACGGAAAGTTCTCGCTTCACTTTTGAAGTGCACTCCAAACAAAATGAAGTGGAAGTGCTAGTAATGGGACGCAGCCTACATCTACTCTACACGCACTTCCTACGAGACAAGTTTGTTCGCCAACGAAAGGGCCCGATGTCGAAAAGGAGCGGGGATCCAGGTGGGAAAAAGGTTCCAGCGTTCTACTTTATTTATTGGCTAGAACTGTTTGTCAAATGACGTCTCATTTCCTTTGAGGGGTAAATATCACTTTGCGAGTGAGTGCCGCTTCCATTGTGGCGGTGAACAACCGCGCACGCCACGTACTCCCCACGCTGCAAAATTTGGCATAAATCACAAATATCTGCGACAAGCTAAGTGCGACACTATGCCGCCAGCGCATGCAAAGCTCTTTAGTAACCACACACAACGAGCTTTCCCTTCAAGGTTTTCTGGAAATGTGCACTAGTTAACAGCAGTAGATTCAGTTGCATTAGACGTTCAAAGTTTCACTCTGTTTGGTCCTGTTTGTCCCGATAAGTGCGAGTAAAAGTGTGCTTGAGTGACATGGTCTTTCAGAACGTCTCTTTCTCCAAATCTGTGGAAGTTCCTCAGGTATGTAATGTACTTGGCAAAGCCTTTTTTACCTCCTGGTTTATATTATAATTTTAATAAGAAACTCCAGAAAGGATTCAGACAAAGTTGATTTCTAAAAATGTAGAAACCTTGGTAGCTGTCATTTGAATGGTACTGAATAATGCAGTGAAATAAAGGTGTAATAGTTGAGGATTCTTTTCCACACTCTGGGTACATTTGAACCCCACACGCAGCTGCTCTTGTTCTTCAAAAATTCTGAGATAAAAAGTGTAAATTATGAGATAAAACTTCAGGGTTATACTCTAGCTAATGTGGCTCTATGGCTATTATTAGCTAAAATCTTCAACCCCATAACATTCAACCCCAGAACAAAAAACACTTATGGGGATGAATCATTGTTGTCCACCGCTGCCCAAGCGGTTGTTACGGTAGCCTCCAAAGATAAAGAGTCACATTTCTGAGATAAAAAAGTGTGTGAGTGGAGGAATCTTTTCCACACTCTGGGCACGTTTGTGCGTCTGTCTACATTCGTGTGCGTCCGCTGAGAGTTCATGCGCTCCAGCTGTGAAGATCCAGTGGCTTTGACTTGTTGAGGACCGTGGCTCCCACTAGTGCGGCGCACAGGCCCAGAGGTGGTGAGACATACAGCGACACGACAGACCAAGCCAGGGACGGAAACGGATAGCGATGGAAAGACAAAGAACGACAGAGCAGAGGATGAACCCCACGCAGCTGCTCTTGTTCTTCAGGGAACCCAGCCGGGAAATGTCGCTCAAGCGCCTAATTTCTCTAACGTGTGCAGTCATGCGTTGTGCAGGGTTGGGGAGTGGGTGGAGAGTCGCTGCGGCATCTCTCGTGCAACTCTGCAGCCGTGGCTGGAGAGTTTGGGGGGGGGGTACCAGCCTGACTGGACTGGGCGTCTGGACTCAGGCCACTGGGCACCGGGCACTGGGTAGGGGATAGGGGGGGGGTCTGAGCTCCTGCAGCCACTGACAATATATTCAATAATACCCACCACCCTGAAATGTCACAGACTAGTCAGAGTCCTTGACTGTGCCAAAGAGGTAAAGGAGGCATATGGCATATGTGCATGTAAGTACAGAGGAGGGGGGGCGGGGGGATACGTGCATGATTGACCGACTGAATGAAGGGGGGCTCAGGTGGCTGGAGGAACGTAGAAAGAAACAAGGCTGCACACTAGAGGATTCCACACTTTAACTGATTATAACCACACACAAAAAACACACACACAGCCATAACAGAAAGCAGATTAATATATTCATCAAAAGTACTTGACACACCAGAGTATTTAGTGCAGTTCAAACACACTTCACACTTACTGGGTTCACACTCCAAACTCAGACTTCATATTTTCTGACCACAAAGTAACAATTCCATGACCTTTCATAGCGACAAATGTCCAATTAAGTAACTGGGCAAAGTTGAAAATATGGGTCAAGTTTTGGGACTAATTTAAAGGCATACATATAGGCAACGTTGAAAAAAAAAAAATCCTGTTTTGAGCCAAACTGTGTTAACATGGAAGTGATTAGGGTTGTTGTATTTCATTCTAAATATAAATGAAGCTGTATGCAACAGCAGAGCTTAGCCTACTAACAGGTTATTGTTTTCAAAAAAGAATGCCACCAAATTGTAAATTTCCAAAGCGTGTCGGCAATCAACTATTTCAACTAAGAACCCAGAGGTCCATGTGTGTAGACCACTAACTGTGGACACACTATCTGAGGACATGAAGACCTCAGGACACTTGGCTTTGTCTTTACGGACCCTCTACTTACTACCACTGAAGTGTGATGTTGTTTACAACTTCAGAAGAGGTTTGATTTGATTTGATTTGAATGATTTATTTCGAACATGTGCAAAGTGCAACAATAATCAATACAGCAATAATAATAATAATAATAATAATGACATGTCCAAAAAGGAGTAGGATGAAGCATAAGCTTATTTAATTCTACCCCTTCTTCACTTCCCCAATAACCTAAATTCATCTTGTAGTAATATAGTGCATAGTACAAAAATGATGATAAATAAAATAATAACAATAAGAATAATAACAATACCAATAATCAATAACTGAAGTACTAAACATAGACATATATACAAAAAACAAACAAACAAAAAAAACTAAAAACAAATGAGCAGAGAGGAAAGTAGGTAACAAATAGTTTTTTTGTTGTTTATTGTTTTCTTTTTTCCTCCCTTCCTTCTTCTTCTTTTCCCTTTTTTCTTCTTCCACTTTTATTTCTTTCCTTTTTCTAAGTTGTCTGCATTTTGCTTTTATTTTTTATTTTATTTTTCTATTCATTCACTTATTTTATTCATGTATTTATTTTTTATATATTTTAACCCCACAGAGGGGGTGTCAGTGAAAAAGACATGTCCTACATGTATATATGTGTTAGGATTAGTGTGTAATATTATGATCATATATCCAATATTGATTAAGTTATATCGTAATATGTTTATGTTTGACACAAACTGTGTTACACAAGTTAATTTTACCACTTGTCACCTTTGACCTCCAGAGATCTCAAACAATATTGGTCATAGTAACTATAATTATTCGAATTCTGTAAATCTTCATTCTTCATCATTTGGTGCCACTATGTATATTCTGTTATAACCCATAATGTGATTTTGACCTTTTAGTTAATTGTGGCCTTGACCTTTGACCTTTACTTACATGGATCATTGCATCTGATGCGCATTATCGAAATGTATATGCCCATGTAATTTAATGCTGATATCTCAAATATTCATTGAGTTATAGCATGATATGACTGTGGACACAGACACACAGACACACACACACAGATATACCTGTAGACAGACAGACAGACACACACACACACACAGATATACCTGTAGACAGACAGAGAGACAGACAGACACACACACAGATATACCTGTAGACAGACAGAGAGACAGACAGACACACACACAGACAGCTTTTATTGTCATCATACAATCATATTTCAGCGTCTCCTTTCAATCAGTAAAACATAAAAACAATAAATGACTAAAATAAATAATAAGTAATAACCTATGTCAGTAAAGTGAGTGGCATCACATCCTTATTTTGTTCTTTGTTAGTTTAGTTTCTTTTTTTGTGCCTGAATGTTTTAGATCAGGGGTGTCAAAGTACGGTCCACGAGGGCCGGTGTCCTGCATGTTTTAGATGTTTCCTTCTTCCATTCCACCTGGAGGTCATTACATCATTATCAGTCTGATGAGGAGCTGATTATTAACTCTTTAAATGTCAGGGATGATTCTGAATGGATGATTTAGTTTTAAATATTCTGAAAAATTCTATTATTAACTATTATTTAAACATTTTTTAAAGGCAAAATTAAAATTGCTGGAACCAAATTTCAATACTAGTCTTCTTTCATAATTTTTTTTTTTCAAAATTTTCCACATTTGTGATTTTGTAAATATTTATTAGTTTTTGTTGCTCATTTTGTTTATTTTTCTTAGTATTGTTCTTTGATTTTCTATAATTTGTGTCTTACTTTGCTCATGTTACCAATTATTTTGTTAGTTCTCAGGAGTTAAAGGGTTAAAGTGAATCACATGGAAGAGGGAAATATCTAAAACATGCAGGACACCGGCCCTCGAGGACTGGAGTTTGACACCTGTGTTTTAGATGAACTGCTGAAATAAAGTAAACTGAGCTGAACATGAGTGAAGCAGCTCCAGCAGGGGGAGCAGGCGGACTGCACTCAACTCACTACATCTTATTTATGGGACTCATTTATTTTCATTACATCCATTATTATTATTATTAATGCATTTCAATCTTTGTGATCAGGTAAAATTTAAAAGTCATCTATTGTAACAGTCGATGCGTGGTTGAAAAAAAAAAAAAAGCCTCCTTCCTGTGAAGCTGCTGTGGGTGTCTTTTATCATCGGACATTGGATGAACCACTTCAGTTCCTGCTATTCACACATTTTTTTTTTTTTGGGAGTGAATGACGACACGGTTGCAGATTAACTGTAAAGATGTGCATTATTACTGCGGCATTCTCATCATTAGACATTGTGCTAAACCCAAGGCTAGCCTAAACTTTCTAAATTAAAGGAAGGTGTGAATGTAAAAAAAAAAAAAAAAAGGAAAGAAAAAATCAAAAATCAAGTGAATTTTAGCATTGTTGAAAACGACAGGAAGGATGCACTTGTTGAATAAAAGGCTGATTCCACAACATTCAACGGCCAGACCTTTGAGATGCTGCCAAACACCTTACCTGATGTTGCCTTGACAGAGTGCTTTTGTAGAAAGTCCAGGGTCTGAGCCAAAGCCTTCTTGTTACAGTGAGTGGAGAGCTCCTCGTTACATTCAAAACACCTGTTAACAATGACAGAAGGTCACACACACACACACACACACACACACACACACACTGGGAATTAAAGTTAACACCTCCAGGAGCAAGTGTCCAAATTAACAATTATTTGACCAAAGAAAGATGTGGCTTCAGTGGGAAAAACAAAAGAAAACATTTTAATTGATGATAATGGAATAAATAACCAGGTTATGGACTAGACTATTTAGACACCAAATGTTACTTTAATGTTACTTTACGTTTTGAAAACGCCTTGAACTACAAAGACATTTTCCCCCATTCTGTGACTGACAGGGACATAAGGCAGGTTTAACCTTTAACCCCGATGACACGTTCTGAAAGGATGGTTTAGTGTCAATATTCAGAACAAAGTTATTATTTTGTAAATATTTATTAGTTTCTGTTCATTTTGTTCCTTATTTTGTTTTATATTTCTATATTTAATATTGTATTTTATTATTTTTCTTCACTTTTGTGCCATTTGTGTCTTATTTTGTTCATGTTACTTATTATTTTGTTGGTTCATTAGACATTTTTTAGGCAGTTATTGTCTATTTTGTTGCTTATTTTATTCATTTTTGACTGGAACTGTTAATGTCTCAGGAGTTAAAGGGTTAAACTGAATCATGTGGAAGATGGATATATCTAAAACAGGGCTGGAGTTTGACACCCCTGGTCTAGATGTAATAGTGAATGTATACGTCGGGCTTCTCACCAGGCCTTCCAGGTGCTTAGGCTGATAGTGATGCAGTGAGACTCTGGATGGAAAGCTTGGTGGTGCTTCACAGCGTGTTGAATCCCTGACTGGTTACAGCCCTGGAACAGAAAAAATATTGATTATTTTCACTATATTTACATTCAACATTATCAACACAATCTACTAAATGTGTTGATGTTTTTGTCGTAGTCCACCTGTCATGTCATTTTAAAAACGTTTGTCTGTTGAATGACATGTTAGTTCAGTTCCAGACCAGTTAAATAATAAAAGAGTCAAATGACATTTGGACTTTTTATCTCATAATTTTCTTTTTTCTTTCATAATTTTGACATTTTATCTCATAATTTTGACATTTTATCTAGAGAACTATAACAGTGTGTGAGGTGCTTTAACATGATTGACAGGCAAACAGATCTACATAACTGTACTGTGAGTACTAAGAGGTGGCACAGTGTATATTTATACATGTATAAATACTAATACACACAAATACTTAGACCAGAGCCGTAGGCTCTGGTCTAAGTATTTGACATATGTACAGTGTGTATAAATAAATACTCACACATATGCACAGTCTATATGTAAAGCAAGTAACAAATATTACAATAAATAAAAAATACTATAATACTACCAGTAATGCAAATACTACTACTACTACTACTACCACTACTACAAATAGTATCTGAAGTACTACTACTAATATGAAAAAAAAATTGAAAAAAAAAATCTCCATATAAAATGGAGCACTGAATGTGAAAAATACACAAGTTGCCTACTTGTACACACTACTACTTTGCCGTACTTTGACTCAGCGACGTGATTTCAACTTTTCATCACAGATACCTTTGTCCTCTACACAGGAATGTAGCTTTAATGTCTCTATGATATAAAGAGGCGACGTGGCCCAGCACCGAACCCCGAGCCCCTTCCACAATTTCCACTTGTGGGAATTGTGTAGTTTTTGTTTGATTTTGTTCCTTTTTCATTATTTTACTATTTTATTTTTGTTTGATTTTGTTCTTTTTTGTTATTTTACTATTTTATTTTTTTGGTTAGATTCGTTTCTTTTCTAGAAAGATTTGACTTAATGTTTGGTTTTGGTTTTCTGATTTTTTTTGCATTATTTAAGTGAATCCTTGTTCAGTTTTGTTCCTTTTATATTCTGACAGTTGTTTTTAATTCCAGACTAAATACTGCGCTCGTACAATCAATGACACAAGTACAATTTTAACAATATTTTGCCTCATTTACAACTTTACATTTCCATTACAAATACACTAAACATTTAGTAATAGGCAGAACATTTAGAAAATCACACTTATTATAATCACATATTTATTCAGGTATTTGTAAAAGGATAATATAAAGATTTTCATGTTTTTTTTATTTTTTCCCATTAAAAACTGCAGTTTTTATTTACAGGTAATTATGATAATATTTTTCTGCTGTGACCCAATGTAGATGATTCTTTAGGTAAAACCTGAATTCTAATCATTTTTACACCGTTAATATCTTCATTGTTATTCATCCTACAGGCCAGATTGGACCCTTTGGTGGGCTGGAATTAGCCCCCAGGCCTTATGTCTGACACCTGTGTCTTTATTAACAAACAGTATTTGACAACGTTTAACACATTGTTACTGTGGCGCATTAGTTAAGATCAATTATATTATAATAATGGTGTTAAAAGAATTTTCTAGCAGATAAAGAAACTCCTCCAGACCTGGTATCCACACTTGAGGCACACCAGGATGTCATGTGACGCGGCTGGCTCTCCATCGATCATGGTTCTTTCCTTTAAACACTCGGAGCACACCGACCAAACGCAGGAGAGAACCGACTTCTTCACCGAGTTCAGATCCACCGCCTTACTCACATGTTGACACGTCAACCCTGATAAACAAACAAGATCATTAGGTGTGTTTTCACTAACCCAACCGCTCCGTCTGCGTGTGTTTCCACTTACCGGGCCGCTCCGACAGAACCACCTTACTAGACTAGCCTAGCCTATCAGTGCTAACTCTATTCATTCCATGTATGGGTCTAGTGGTGCTTCATAGTCAGAGGAGGCGGGGCTAAGATGTTGTCTTTCAAATCCTCTGTATGCAATAGGATGGTACTACAACCAATCAGTGTAATCTTTAGGATGACGTAGTTAGAGCGCCTGAAAGTTGACGGAAGAGTCTGGAGAAAGTTAGGAATGACTAAACAAAATGGTGGATTATGGAGCTGAACGACTGTTGTCGCTTCTGTGAAAAGAATTTAAAGATTGTTGACGTTTTCTCACATTCTTCACTCATCTGTGATAAAAGGAAATCTACACCTGTTGTTGTTCTTCTTCTATGGTTGTTCACACTTGTTTCTCTATCAATTAGGGATTTCTAAAAAATCTTTCCCCATCACTGAGCCTCATTAAGTCGATCACAGAGAAAAGAAAACAGTTGCTTTATCGGCTCTCTCTCTCACACACACACACACACACACACACACACACACACACACACACACACACACACACACACACACACATCTTTTTAAACACCATCACACTGTGAGGTGAAGTGATGTTCTGTTAACAGCTGATTTTAAATCATCACAGAGAAAACATCAGATGTTCCAGTAAATTCTGCTGCTAAATATTATGTAAACACCTTAGTGACGTCCACCAGCCTGAGTCAGTACTGAACAAACTGCTTTAGGGTTAAGGGTCAAAGGTCAGTTCGGATCAAACTGCTTCAGGGTTAGGGGTCAAAGGTCAGTTCGGATCAAACTGCTTCAGGGTTAGGGGTCAAAGGTCAGTTCGGAACAAACTGCTTTAGGGTTAGGGGTCAAAGGTCAGTTCGGAACAAACTGCTTTAGGGTTAGGGGTCAAAGGTCAGTTCTGAACAAACTGCTTTAGGGTTAGGGGTCAAAGGTCAGTTCTGAACAAACTGCTTCAGGGTTAAGGGTCAAAGGTCAGTTCGGAACAAACTGCTTTAGGGTTAGGGGTCAAAGGTCAGTTCGGATCAAACTGCTTCAGGGTTAGGGGTCAAAGGTCAGTTCGGAACAAACTGCTTCAGGGTTAGGGGTCAAAGGTCAGTTCGGAACAAACTGCTTTAGGGTTAGGGGTCAAAGGTCAGTTCGGAACAAACTGCTTTAGTCGTAGTCCACCTGTCATTTTCAGTCGGTCTGTCAGGTGTATAACTCAGGTTGTCATGGTAACAACTCACTGGCCCAGTCTCCAGCTGCTCTAGAAGTTCTATGACCTCACCTTTAAGTTTTTGGTAAATGTTCTAAACCACACAGATTAACTGAGCTCTATCTTGTATTCTACTGATAATGTTCAAATTCATCATTTTTAAATATATTCTATGTAGAGATCACAAAGCTTCCTGTTTATAACCTACACTATAATGATAAAGAGTTTGTACAGTGGAATGACTGATGAAGGATGAGGTTTTTTTGTAACAGACGACAGAAAATTACGTTGATGCGGTCAACCATGGGTCAAACAGTCATCAGTTAGCATCCCTACCTACGACCAATAGTTTTTAAGATCTCTGGAGGTCAAAGGTCACATGTGGCCAAATTAAGTTCTGTGTGTGTCAGACATATCACGCTATAAGTTAATCAATACTGGATATATATTCATAATATTACACACACTGACGCATATATATATACATATAACCAAATTATCATTATTGCAAAAGGTCAAAGTGTTCAGCTCCAGTCACTTACCACTGACTTCATCTGATGACTCCTCATCTCGAGGTTTTCGCGGTTTATTAGTCCGCTTAGTCATGTCGGTGGCTTTTAAAGAGAAGGGGTCTTTTAGCCGCATCTGGAGTGCTGCATGGACAACAGACAGATGGAAGTATTAGAGCCATAAGTGTGTACATATTAATACCATAATATTGACCCAGGGCTACATTCATGTCAGTTCTGTATGAGTTTAGAACCTTTCTTAAAGGGACAGTTGAGTATTTTTCACATGACTCTGTGTGTCATCAGTGTCTTTACTCTGGTGCACCCACAGTGACTTACCCCCAACAGTGTCCTGTGAGCCCAGTTCTGGTCGAGGTGTGAGTTTTTGTTCAGTGATGGTTTTGTTATATAAATAAATCACTCATTCCAACACATATTTTTTTGAAAAGAAACAGGTTTTATTTTGTTGACCCCAGGAAACCCGACTTTGGCTTTGACCAGAACTGGGCTCACAGGACACTGTCGGGGTGGGGGGGGGGGGGGTAAGTCACTGTGGGCAGTGTGTGAATGACCCCACCATATTTGGGGGGTACTGCTCCTTTACTACTTCTATGACCATCATGGTCAACTACCGTATTAATGCTCACCATGATCACAAAAACACAAGGTCTAAACATGTCACAATATGTCATTATTGATATTATAGACCCAAAACAGATCTGTTTGATCAACTTCCAAAAGATAGAAGTTAAAACACTAAAATACTATTCTAAGTCATACAAGTAGTCTACTGCTTATTTCATAAAATCTTGATTTGGTTCATTTTTAGATCTCATTTGACCTGGGGGGGAACACACAACTGTCTCATATCCATTATAAACACAAACCAATGTTCTATTATAATCTACGGTTGTTAGTGGCAGTAAACCAACACAATTACTCTGAGGTTTGTGACGCCTGATCAATTATTTTAATGTGATTAAGGAGCATACTATGAAAAAAACAAAAGAACAAAGCAGTAGTTACAAAAATCAGAAATAAATTGTATGGTTCAAAATAGAAGTTCTGAAACAGCAACATTAAAATGTTCCTACAGTCAAAACGGGAGTCGACTTGTCCTCTATTATTATTTTTCTACTAGTTTTTCCATAATATTAGCAAAATACCCCCCCCCCCTTCAAAAAATTATATTTCTGTCTTTTGGGGGGATACTGGGTCTTCAATGGGGGGTGTAGTACCCCCTGTAATTCGAGCTATGATGGAGATAATAAATACTAAATTATATATTCGCTAAATGACCGGTTACCTAGAAAAGCCCAGGAGCAGAGTCATGACATGAGGCCAATATTAGCTCCGACTTTCTCACTAACATGAGGGAAAACCACTTAAAGTGGTTCATCAGAGAATGGTAAACCCCAGCAGACGGTTATTTTCCCTTCGTAATCATTTTAATACAAATACATGACAAAGAACTCCATTACTCACCTCTTTACTTTAGCTCCTATGTTGACTGTGTTAGCTAACCTGCAGCCAACAGTGAACTGTTCCTGGCTAGTAAACTGGAGCTACATTAGCCTGTCAAATAAACCTTTCACGTATGGAATTCCTAAAGATGAGCAGAAATATGTTGATATTCCAACATTGAGAAAAGAATAGTGATAGGGAAAGGCAGTACCCCTTATAGTTAAATGTATACGTTAATATCTTTGACTTTCTCAATATAACAGGCTAACGTTAGCTTTCACGAGCAACACCAGTCAACATATGACGCACGACGGAAGCCCGGATTGTCCTGATGCTGCATTCACGGTTCGTGGGAATAAATACAAAAAATTACACGAAATAACAGCGGTGGCAGATTGAGTTGTTTGTGCTAACTTTATTTGATTATGGCTAAGTGATAATAGTTAATGCAAGTTTCTGACCAGAAACAATTACACTATTCACCTAAATCAAAAACTAAGCAGGCGATGTTGGATGCATCGCTATATTTAGTTTCAAGAAAATGTGGTGTTTTAGCAGTTTCCATGGCCATAGTTATTAATATATTCATGAGATTATCTATTTAATGTTTGTAGTGATTAGTAATTTAAGAGTTAGAGACACGAACAACCGCCCCTCGTTTTTCCTAGCGGCCATTGAATGTATCAAATTTGTTAGGATAATTTCACTTGAGAATTTTAGTCATGAATTACTGAAAAAACATGTATTGACTCTTGTAATGTCTGACCATGAATCATGGGGTGTTTACGGGTTTGTTTGTGAGGGGGGAAAAACAATTGTATTTTGTGTTACGTATCCGGTTCTTTTGCGCATGCGCACATATTGGTCAGCAGGTGAGTGTGTGTGTCAGTCCGGTCGATCTAAAATACGCAATTTTAGAGTTTATGTTGAAAAGCTGCACATAATCGGCGGATAGTGATCACATATGGCTCTGCGAAGGTGTTGGAGGTTTGCCGGTGTTGTCCCACGGCTCTTCTGGAGGACTCCCGGCCTTTGTGGGGTTTCTGTTCCGGGAGGTCAAAGCTTTGTGTCCAACCTTGTCAACAGTCACCCCGGATTCACATGTGAGTAGAAACTAAGTCTGATTTTAAGTCATTTGGCATCAACAGTTTCTGTTATACTATATATAACTGTTAAAGAGAGTTGATTTCCACTTTTCTGTATCTACTAGATCGGTCATAAAATAGTATAATTGAATCACCTGTCAGTCCTACTAAACAGATATAGATCTAGGCTAAGGAGGCAGTGGTGCAATAGTTTGTATTTATGTGTTTTTTTAATTACTCTTATTTATACTATTATACTATTTATATTATGTTACGTATGTGTATGGTGTGTGTAATTATGGACCTGGATCTGCAATAAAGTTTATTATACATTAAGGCCTGGAACAGTCTTCCTGCAGATACTGATCTAGTGAATGAATCACCTTTTTTTTTTTTAGTTAACTTTGGATACCAGTACACTGTAGTGGCCAGTGTGTATGAAAAAGTTAATCAGATGTGAGTGAAAACAAAGTCTGCAGCTGGGATTTAACACACGTGTCCAAACAAAACACACTTGACTTGTTGCTTGTGTTTTTTTCTGGTAGGTTCAGAGTTGGTGCTTCTTCGTAGGTTTAGTTCAGTGCCGTCCAGCACAGATGTGAGTTATGAGGAGCTGAAGAAGATCCTCGTTGCACGTAAAGCTGTGGTTATCGATGTCCGAGAACCATGGGAGCTCAGGGAGTATGGCTTCATTCCAGGATCCATTAATGTTCCCTGTGGGTACATCTGACTACACTGCTCTACACCTTTATAAAGTCTGTTCTTAACATATACTTTAACCACATGAATCATAAAACTAATGACTTTAGTGTTGGTTAGTTGATGTTTTTTAATATATATGATGGTGTTATTCCACATATATGCTGCTTTATGTACATGTATACAATGGATTAGTAAATATTCCACTAGACAGAACCTGTAAAGTGAATGGATCATAATGTGCAGACAGTGTTTGGAAGTAGATCTGACACCAATTTTACTTTTGACTAACACTATTTCTCTACTTCATTTTAACCATTTCACTTTTTGAGCCCAGACTGATCTGGGAATGTTGATCCAACGATCATTCAAGACTTGGGTTTTCTTTATCACAAACACATGCTGGGACATTTCATTAGTTTAATTCCAGAAACATTTTACTTGTCGGCCAATGTTATTGGATGGTGTTAAAGGCATAAAGCATAAAAATGAATCAAAATAATCAGCATAGGGAGCCTAAGTCTCCACCCCTTCCGGTCGGTCCACTGGGCCTAAGTTCGTAAAAAGTTAACATGAGAGTGGATGAGGAGAAAATAATTATTTTCTGCTCCACTTTACTTTATGCCCTGAATCACACATTTGCTGTACTTCAATTAAAATCATAACCAATGATGTGCGTTTGGAGTTTCTTTGATACGTGTTTTGTGATTTATTATTGTGTAAAAATATGTCATTATTTGGACTCTGTTTGGACTACATATCAGACGTCGCATAGATGACGTCACAGCAGAATATTTCCATACAAACTTTTCTAAACCGTATACAACCTTTTCTATTTTTCATTTGAAAATGCCTGTGTGCTTTGTGCCTCGGTGTAATCACAACACCATTTCCACATGTTCCCTCTACCGCTTCCCGGCTGACGAGAGCTTGTCCCGCATGCTGGCTCTCACTCGACCAACTATCTCTCCCCCGGAGTAGCTGCCACTTTCCACATGCCCCGATTTAAAGTGGTTTTCTCCACGTTTGATGCTCTTGCCTTCGTCCTGAAAGAAGGAGGTGAAGCTCGCCAAAGTCACAGCCATTTTCAAAGAGTTTGATGGTGAAGCTTGGTGATGACGTCATATTTGTGAGACGAACGTTGTAGTCCATTACTTACTCTGACATAAAACCTAACGTAACTTTGGATGCCTGTCCAAAGTGAGTGCTTTCTCAATGTGAAAATGTATCTTTAAAATTCACAGACATCATATGTGAAAACCGTAGCACATTTCAAACGGGACCAGAAAATTAATTTTATCCCTCCATTGACTCGCGTTCATTTTTTTTTATGGCACTTAGGTCCCATTGCCCGGAAATAAACCGGAAATAGAATTGCGTCATTTAGGCTCCCTATAATTTCAGATTTTCAGCCCAGATTTTAACTTGGTAACTTGATCAAACCATTATTTCAGACATTTTTCTTTATCACTAACACACACGTGGGGACATTTCAGTAGTTTGATTCCAGAAGCTTTTGACTTTAGACCAGTGTGAGGAACAGTTCTGCACTAACATCCTTATATTTATCAGATTTAGAAGCACATATGAAAGTGACCTGGGTCTGATTTGCGCTGTTCAGACTTGTCTTTAAGAGGTCAGATACAGGTCAAAGGTCAGATACAAATCAAATAGAAGTAACAAGTCAGCTTTGGGGACATTTACCTTCAGTCTGAACGCAGCTTCTAACGTAAGACTAATCCTGTTTGTTTTCTTCTTCAGTGGGAAACGTGAACGCCGCCCTCCAACTTCCTCCAGAAGATTTTGAGGAGAAGTACGGTGGCGGGATGCCCAGTCACACAGATAATATCGTTTTTACTTGTCTGGCAGGAATCAGAAGCAAGACGGCACTGGACACGGCTGCTTCACTGGGATACAAAGGGTGAGGGGGAAAAAAAAACTAAAAACAACCGGGGTTCAACGCTCCAAGTCACACTTAAAATTCAATAGTCGACAACGGAATTCAGTATCGACTTTGTATTCTCGATTTTTGTCGACATCTACTAATTGTTGCAGCTTAATGTGATTGTAATCGAATTTCTCCGTGCGTGTAAACACCACCCAACCTTAGCTCGACTAAAACTGGCCCGGACACGCCCCCTTCAGGAAGTGACCACAATCACCATGACAACATGTACGTTACTGTAATAAATATGACTTTAACAATACGTAGGAAATACACTGAGCTGCTGCTGCATCATTGTGGTCCGTATCCTCTGGGTGTCGTTGTCCTACTTCTACGATGGCTTCAAATCTACCGCTTTTGTTTAGTTAGCAGTACTTTTTCTCTCGCGCCAACCGCTAGCATGCTAATGCTAACAGGCATGTAGCACCACTTAGTATCTGTGAGTGGAATAGGGTTGCCAACCGTCCCGATTTGTCCGGGACATCCCGAATTTGAGGTGTATTTTATTTGCCCCGTGAAGAACAACTATCCTGCATTTCAATCAGTCCAGACAGCTTTTTTTTTTTTTAAACATAATGTTTATGAAGCATATCGTCCAATGATGTATTGGTGATTTATGACACATTCTGAACAGTGGTTTTTGATAGGCTACTCTGCACCAAAACTCATATTTGATTAAAATGTTTACAAGTATTTTGTCCAATGATAGGAGCGTGGTATTTGATGACACATTCTGATCAGGGAGCTGTGATAAGCTACGACAACTTAGGTGTAGCTGTTGCTATGGGAGACGGTAGTAGTCAAGTTTACTCAGGTCAGCTAAAAAAGAGGCTTTGCAGCTACAACAAAGCATGGGAAGTAAAAACATTGGGCCAAAGCCACAACCGACCTTAGGAGAGCATTTTGTACTTTGTGCCGCCGTGAAATTTCGATTGGCCACGGAGGCGAGCGCGACTTATCTCGCCACGAAGAGGCAGAGTGCCATAAAAAGGCTATGCTAGCCAAAGGAGCTAGCAAGGATCAGCATCAGGATTTCTGGCATAGGTAGGTTGACAAGATGTCCGTCTTTTCAATGCATTAAAATGCAGGAAATTGCATCTAAGGAACACCATTTTTTTTCTGGGGGAGGAACCCCCAAGACCCCCCCGTCCAAAAAATGTCCCTCTTTCCAGCTTCAGGGAGTTGGCAACCCTAGAGTGGAACAACATTTCAAATTTCTCTTACTAGCATGTGAATTAATATTTCTGGGAAAGTCCAGTTAAGTGATCAGAGTAAGTACTGTATGTTCTGTATTTTCCACACTATGACGTGCATTAAGTGAAGTCAAAATTCTGAAATAAAAAGTGACTATTATTAGATAGTGAAAATGATGAGATAAAAAGCCAAACTCATAATAACAATGGTTTGGATTTCGTGGTGGTGGTAGTAAACTACATTTGTATCCACAGTTGTCCTGGGACAGACTGACGTCCCTCTGACCATCACTGAACACTCATACACTAGTGTGAGAGACACAACAGATTTGAACCACCAACCCGCTCTACCAACTGAGCCATGACTCCCACTATAAAATGATGAGATAAAAAGTCAAAATTCCACATCACTAAGCACAACCAGAATTAATCCATATAAGGCGCTCTGGATTAAAAAGCACATTATTGTTTTTAGAGAAAATTAAACTCGTTAAGTGTGCCGTATATATAATGCAGTAGTTAGAATGTGTCAGTGCATGTGAACGTACTGTGTGTCTCATTGAACATTAAAATTGTGTTTTCTGTGTGTGTGTGTGTGTGTGTGTGTCCGTCTGTCCATCCAGGGTGCAGCATTACCCTGGTGGATGGCAAGACTGGGTGAAGAATGAGCAGAAGAACTGATGGAAGGACATGAAAGCAGAAGAGCAAACAGGAAAAGCACAGATTTTAGTCGCCACGTGTCCAGCTGTGAAGATGGGATGTTGTAAAGCAGAGGTGTCACTCTGGTTTCAGTTCAGTTCCACCTTCAGCCAAATATGATGTGAAAATGGACCCGACAGTGAAATAACAGTGGACTAAAAATCTAATGACATGATAGAAATGTTTCCTTAAAAATCTGAATAACATGAACTTTAAATGTCTTAAGAATAACAAGTGCAATTTGAACAATATTCTGCAATTACAAATACATCAAACATATAGAAACAGGCAGAAAATTGGTAAAATTACACTGACTTTTCTGAAAAATGTTCAGGTTGTTCAAATTTTTTGTAAAAACAAAAAACAAAAAACAGTTCATCAGTATAAAGACTTTAATTTTACAGTGAAACAAAGATAAAATCTGTAGTTTTCATTATTATGATCAGATTTTACTGCTCTGAGCCACTGGAGATCTAATTATTTATACACCATCGATCATTAATATCTTCACTGTTATTCATCCTACAGGCCAGACTGGACCCTTTGTCGGGCTGGATTTGGCCCCCGGGCCTGATGTTTGACACCTGTGCTGTGAAGGATTTGTAGGTATTAAAAGGAAGAGTCCAACAAGATGTTTTCCTGTAGGATTTTTTTTCACTGTAAGGCTTAAAATCCTCTTAAATTACAAACAATTAAATGGTGTGATGCAAAAATAAAAATATAGTCACTAGTTCTGTCA
The DNA here is from genome assembly GCA_020466265.1 of Siphamia tubifer. Classification (NCBI taxonomy): domain Eukaryota; kingdom Metazoa; phylum Chordata; class Actinopteri; order Kurtiformes; family Apogonidae; genus Siphamia; species Siphamia tubifer. The sequence continues at coordinate 54,750,033 of CM035798.1, read as the reverse complement.
AAATTTACACATTAGTACAAATTAGTCCATCATGATTATTCTGATTAAAACATTTTTAACGCAAATTAAATGTCAATTAAAAACAAACATTCAAACAGTTAATTGCATATATATATATATATATATATATATATATATATATATATATATATATATATATATATATATATATATATATATATATATATATATATATATAAAAAAAATATACATATACATATATATATATATATATATATATATATATATATATTTTATTTTTTATTTTTTTTGCATATGTTTTGGTGTTATTTTCTGTATTTTACAAGAGTTGTTAAATATATTTCTGATAGTTTATTTTTTTGTGCATTTATCATATTTTCTGCACTATAAGGCGCATTAAGTGAAGTAAAAGTTATGAGATAAAAAGTCTAAAAAAAATGATAAAAAAAAGTGTAAATTCCAAATCACTGAACATAACCAGAATTAATCTATATATTATATCATGAAAAAAATGCTGCAGGAAACATGTTGGACTTCACCGTTAATTGACTTTGCTGACTGTAATCACATGTTTTTCCTCATAAATCCTAAAGACTGATTGTTTTGCAGAGGACACAGTGTTGTTGGTGTGTTTTAATCTGCTGCAGTTTGTAAATGACACAACTATTAAAATCCTTTACACACTCATGATACTTAAATGATGTAAGAACCAGTGAAAATCCTCAACCTTGATGGAAAATGTGGTGTTAATTTCACTGTATCTATGCAAATGAGGTTAAAACTGTGGATTATTCAGAAGATAAAGTCTTAACTTTGCATATAACAGTTTATTGTACAGAAAGAAAAGCTTCTCGTCTATATATGCAAATGCACTTGTTGCCAATACTGTTTAATTAATAAAAAAATTAGTTTTGATTAAGTGTGATAATTTTTCTGTGTGTGTGTGATTATATCTTTATGGGGACATTGATCTATTTACACAGTCATATTATGGGGATGGTCCCCACAAGGATTAGTATAAATGTAGGTCCCCACTAGTAAAATAGAAATGTGTGAATTCATGCAAATGATGTGGTCCTAAAAATATATTAACTTTTTCTGTTTTATCTTTTTAAACTCATTCACTGTCAGGTGAATGAGATGAGAATATAGTCATTATATTATATAATATTATATTATATTATAATAAAAGACTAAGACTACAGAAGTATAGCACCCATCAAAATAAATTCTGGACTGTTCATTTGTACGTACACATACATACATATTTTATAAAGTTTTTTTTAAGCATCTTTATCTGTGTATATCATTAAATATCTTTTTAAAACACATTTTAACATCCATGTGTGTTTATATTTACATTTTTATTTATAACATCTGTGTATGGTTTTTACTTTTAAACATTTTCATTCAGGTCTAAGGCCACGCCCCCTCTGGTGCCCCCCCACCCCCCCACCCCGGCCTCAGCCCAGTGTCACATGTTGTGATAGTTTATGGTTTTAATAAAGCTACAGTAGAGGTGACAAACACTGGATGATCTACAGTGTTGAAGCTTGGTGTTTAACGTCACTGTGGCTCTGGATGAATTTACCACCGAGGCTCCAGGGAAAAGTAACACGCTCCTGACTTCTGCACAGTCCACGACTCTTTCCTTTTTGTCCACTCTGTCCACAGTGGACGTGTTTACTGGGCATGTTTTCCTTTAACAACCTGAGCCCAGGCAGAAGATCATTCCATCAGGTCAGAGGTCAAAGTGGGAAACATTCACTCACTGTCACTGAAACTGGAAAATAATCATCTGAATTATTGATTTATTTCAAATATGAAGTAATACAAGCTATCTGTGACAAACACTGAAATAACTATTACAATATACAAAAAAAACTAACAGGAAAGAACATTTGAAAAACTAACGTATTTTCTTCACTATAACAAGCACTGTCAATGAATGGGTTTTTTTCCATATATAAAGGTGCATTAAGCAAAGATAAACAGTCACAATAATTCCCAACTTTGTGGAGTTGTAACAGAACAAAATATACTCTTATTCTGCTAAACCAAACTGTAAAAAAAGTCCAAATTCAGAGATAAAAAGCCAAAATCCCAAGTCACTAAGCATAACCAGAATTTATATATTTATATACTGTATATATATTTTTTTTTAAATTGTGTGTAAGTATTGTAAAGTGTTACCAACAAATTTTAAAGGAAATCTATATTTTCTGAATGACTAAATTCTGATCATGATTAACTGAAATTAATCCATAGCAACCCTGTGATTAATCAGATTAAAAATGTTACTTTTAAACAGAAGATGTTTGTCCATTTTCTTATTTCCACAGACTGAGTCAGAACAGATTTGTTTAAACTCACTCAACTTCCTCCACGCTGTCACTTATCGTCCACATCTTCATTTATTTGACCTTTTTTTTTCCTTTAACAGCTGACGTTACTCTGTAATAAGCCTTTTAGACGAGAAAAAAAAACAGAAAATGATAGGAATTCCAGTGTAAAGAAGTAGATTAATAGTGCGTGGCGTCATCAGATCCACTTACGCCTGTTTTACTTAATGATAAGTGGCGTCGTCTTTGTTAGAATGTGAAGTGATGCTGGTGAATACTGCGATAGAAAATAGCACAAAGATGAGTGATGTTATTTCATTAGGACATGAAAAGAGCTGGTTAATGGCAGCAGATCGTTCACATGACTGAATGATTCCACCTCTTACCAAAAGTCCCACACGGCTGTAAGTTCTGAGGTCAATGGAACAAATAGATGTTTGTTCAATGCATCCATTTGAACTGAAATACTTTACACATGTCATCAGAGGTTCTGTGGATGAAGTCAATACCGTCTGCACTGTTCTTTTAACTCCTATATATTTAATGTTCAGCTGATTTGTATAATTAATTATACATATTATAAGTTGATATAATTCATATTAATGTAGTAATATCATAAGATGTGTTTTTATTTGGTCAGAATCTAAAAGTCACCAGAGCAGGAAAGTTATTGTTGTGTTTACTGTCCCCCACTCATGGTGCTGTTCCTAAAAACACAAAAAAAAACAACAACACTCAACAGGAAATACAGTATTTTCAGACTATAATTAATTTTCTCCAAAAAACCCCCATTGTGCCTTATATATGAATTAATTCTGGTTGTACTTAGTGACTTGGAATTTGGTTTTTTTATGTAATAATTTTCACTTTTTTAGGGTTAGTTTTTTTTTTAATGTTTACAGTAAAGGTCATATAAGGGCAGCACTGTGGCATCTGACCTTTGACCCTGAAAATGTGGTTAAAGAAGCTCCTTGACCCTGGACTGACGGCTGCATCCACCATTAACCTGCTCCTCTTCCTGTCCTTCTGAATGAAGCCGTTCATTACTCTGGCTTTTAGATTTTATATAATAAGTAGTTCTGTCAAATGATTAATAATTAATTAATAATTAACTAACATTTTAATCAGATTTGGATCATTAATTCATTTGCATTAATCATGATTAAAATACTTGATATCTGTCGACTGTTCAGTCTCGGGGGGGGGGGGTTGTTTTGGACTCAAACTTCACACAAAATGCACAAAAATACACTAAGAAACAAAAAAAAGTCTAAAACATATTCACAAACTTCTGAAACTCAAGGAAAAAACACCCAAAAAATTGGATAAAATAATTAAAACACAGGAAAAAATGAATATATCAAATTAACATGTTTATCCATCATGTCTGTTGTAGATTAACTTTGAACAATTAGGAATCAATATTCATGTTTGATCAATGTCATGGTTTTATTTTTCATGAGAAAACACATTTTATATATATATATATATATATATATATATATATATATATATATATATATATGTAGATGTGTCTTTTTATTTGTGTGTTTGTCATTCATATGAAATAAATATCACAAATGAAAAAAACAAGTCAAATGATCAGCTGATCGTCCAGCTCATGGATCTAAAACCTGCAGAACAGCAGCTGTAGAACCAGGGTTCTAAGACCTCTGCTTTAGGAACCCTTAAAAACCCTGTCAGGGTTCTAATGAAGACGTATTGGTCCGGTCCATGATCAGATCGTGGTTGTTGGTCAGTGCGTGAACATGTGACCTCCTGGTGTGGTCATCCTCAGCCCAGGTCTGAGACTCACAGGCTGACGACACATGTCAAACTGGTGCAAACGTTAGAGATTCCACAGGTGTTGGTTCATGCACTGGACACCAGGGGTGGGGGTGGGGGTGGGGGGGAGGGTATAAATCTGAGACTGGGTGCTCAGTTAAGCAGCAGCAGCAGCAGCAGCAGCAGCAGCAGCAGACTCACCACAGGTCTTTCCTTTGTATCTTCACTTCCACAGCTTCAGTATGAGTCACAGTCCAGACAGGATGTCCTCCTACCGTCGTCACTTCGAGGACAGCAGCAGCAGCTCGTCCTACCAGGTCAGGGTCTCCAGCCCGTCCCCCATTAGGAGGGACGCCCGCCATGACTCCCTGGGATACTCCTGCAGATCAGGACCAGGCGGCGTACGTGTGGAGGCGGCAGGACGAAGGGCCGCCTCAGCTGCACGCCGCTCTCGCACGCTGGGAGGAGGAGTAGGAGGGTAGGTGTGGTCCAGCGAGAATGAATGAGAATGAATGAGAATGAATGAGTATGAATGAGAATGAATGAGTATGAATGAAAATGAATGAGTATGAATTACTATGAATGAGTATGAATGAGAATGAATGAAAATGAATGAAAATGAATGAGAATGAATGAGAATGAATGAGAATGAATGAGAATGAATGAGAATGAATGAGTATGAATTACTATGAATGAGTATGAATGAGAATGAATGAGAATGAATGAAAATGAATGAGAATGAATGAGAATGAATGAGTATGAATGAGAATGAATGAAAATGAATGAAAATGAATGAGTATGAATGAGAATGAATGAGTATGAATGAGAATGAATGAAAATGAATGAGTATGAATGAGTATGAATGAGAATGAATGAGAATGAATGAAAATGAATGAGTATGAATGAGAATGAATGAGTATGAATGAGAATGAATGAGAATGAATGAAAATGAATGAGTATGAATGAGAATGAATGAAAATGAATGAAAATGAATGAGTATGAATGAGAATGAATGAGAATGAATGAGAATGAATGAGTATGAATGAGAATGAATGAGAATGAATGAGAATGAATGAAAATGAATGAAAATGAATGAGTATGAATGAGAATGAATGAGAATGAATGAAAATGAATGAGTATGAATGAGAATGAGTATGAATGAGAATGAATGAGTATGAATGAGAATGAATGAAAATGAATCAGTATGAATTAGTATGAATGAGAATGAATGAGTATGAATGACAATGAATGAGTATGAATGAGAATGAATGAAAATGAATGAGTATGAATGAGTATGAATGAGTATGAATGAGAATGAATGAAAATGAATGAGAATGAATGAGTATAAATGAGAATGAATGAGAATGAATGAGTATGAATGAGAATGAATGACAATGAATAAGTATGAATGAATGAGTATAAATGAGAATGAATGAGTATGAATGAATGAGTATAAATGAGAATGAATGAGTATGAATGAATGAGTATAAATGAGAATGAATGAGTATAAATGAGAATGAATGAGTATGAATGAGAATGAATGAGTATGAATGAGTATGAACGAGTATGAATGAGAATGAATTAGAATGAATGAAAATGAATGAGAATGAATGAGTATAAATGAGAATGAATGAGAATGAATGAGTATGAATGAGAATGAATGAGTATGAATGAGTATTAATGAATGAGTATAAATGAGAATGAATGAGAATGAATTAGAATGAATGAAAATGAATGAGAATGAATGAGTATAAATGAGAATGAATGAGAATGAATGAGTATGAATGAGAATGAATGAGTATGAATGAGTATGAATGAATGAGTATAAATGAGAATGAATGAGTATGAATAAGAATAAATGTTTGGTGGTGGTCAGAGGGGCAGGAGGCGTCTGCCTCACAACAACTGTGGATAAATATGTAGTTTAGCACCACCAGAGAGAGCATGTGAGAGTGAATGAATAATGGATCCACTGTGTGCTTTGACTATGTGGGGACATAGAAAATCAAATCCACTCTCACTCCAAGTGCGTCAAAATCTGACACACACTGACGCGCTGACCAAATGTCTGTATGGGACGCACAAGGTGTCCCTCAGTGTCTAATTGAGACGCAGTGGGTTTGTAAACAATCTGCTACAATATGTGACACTCAGAGCCCCGACCCTAACCCTAACCCTGACCCTGACCCTGACCCTAACCCTAACCCTGACCCTAACCCTAACCCTAACCCTAACCCTGAGCAAAAAAGTGTTTTCAACCAGAGCGTCTCATTTTGTGGTGGACGGGTTAGAAACTCACTGTGTCTGAATTAGACGCTCAGGGAAACATTGTGCATCAGAAACCAACGTTTGGTCAAGGGGTCGGAGTGCGTCGGATTTTGAGGCACTGGGAGTGAGATAGTGTTGAGAAAAGTGTTCTAGGAATAGAATGCATTATTACTGTCAGCAGGATTACACAAAAAGTTCTGAACAAATTTAGATGAAACTTTCAGGAATGATAGATAATGGGTCAAGGAAGAACCCATTAGATTTTGAGCAATAAAGGTCAAAGGTCAAGGTCACACTAAAGGTCAACATTTAAAACACATCACTGGTAATATCTCAGGATTCAGACAAAATAGAATCTGGTGGTTTTTTTCATTCACATGGTCTGACCTTTGACCCCTAATCTTCAGACATCAGATGGGTCAACACCTATAACCCTAACCTTTGACCCCTACCCTTTAGACATCAGATGGCTAATCCAGCTACAATGGGTGAAGGCGGGGTACACCCTGTATGAGGCTACATCCAGATGACTTCGATACGGGTTTAGTTTTGAAAAGATATGACATAAAAATGGAAATGTTTCAGAAACACTGCTGACAACCATGCAATTCAAATCACGCACCACTATGAGCGCTGTAAGCCACGCCCCTGTGAGCGCTGTAAGCCACGCCCCTATCAACACTGTAAGCCACTCCCACTGGATACAATAGCAGAAGTGTACATGTGCCCACATCCGTTTTCTACTGACGCCACACACACACACACACACACACACACACACACACACACACTTCTAACATTAACCCATTCACCATTGTTACCGTCGTTCACCATTGTTACCGTCGTTCACCATTGTTACCGTCGTTCACCATGGTTACCGTCGTTCACCATGGTTACCGTCGTTCACCATGGTTACCGTCGTTCACCATGGTTACCGTCGTTCACCATGGTTACCGCCGTTCACCATGGTTACCGTCGTTCACCATTGTTACCGTCGTTCACCATGGTTACCGTCGTTCACCATGGTGACCGTTGTTCACCATGGTTACTGTTGTTCACCATGGTTACCGTCTGTGACCAGAATGAATGATACGGGTACAAGGCTGCTGTTTTTTCAGGTCATGTGATCATGTCGTGGGTGTGAACACACACCTTTTATTCGTCCAGATGGGTACAGAAACGGCACCATCTTCAGATCTTCCCACTCTGGGACCCGTTTTCTAAAGATATAATTTTGGGGTACCTATGACACCAGTTCAATTTTTATGAAAGGACAATCCGTTAAGAAAGTCAGTTGTTTGTTCATTTCAGTGCAGATTGGACCCGAGTCTGCAGTTCATCACAGGACTGAACATATAGATTAACCAGTTAACACCTGGGAGGTTATTCAGAAACAGATATTTCATAATATGTGTATTGTTGTGGTGTGTTCCAGGGTGGGTGTGGGAGCCCTGGTGTGTGTGGGACCCAGTGGAGAACCGGCCATGGACCTGGACGCTGCTGCAGCAGAAAACCAACAGTTCCTGAACACACGCTCCAATGAGAGACAAGAGATGATCATCCTCAACGACAGACTGGCAGTTTATATTGATAAGGTACCAGACTAGTTAACGAGTGGAGGACTAGTTAACAAGTGGAGGACTAGTTAACAAGTGGAGGACTAGTTAACTAGTGGTGGACTAGTTAACTAGTGGAGGACTAGTTAACTAGTGGAGGACTAGTTAACAAGTGGAGGACTAGTAACGAGTGGAGGACTAGTTAACAAGTGGATGACTAGTTAACGAGTGGAGAACTAGTTAACAAGTGGAGGACTAGTTAACAAGTGGAGGACTAGTTAACTAGTGGAGGACTAGTTAACAAGTGGAGGACTAGTTAACGAGTGGAGGACTAGTTAACGAGTGGAGGACTAGTTAAGAAGTGGAGGACTAGTTAACTAGTGGAGGACTAGTTAACAAGTGGAGGACTAGTTAACAAGTGGAGGACTAGTAACGAGTGGAGGACTAGTTAACAAGTGGAGGACTAGTAACGAGTGGAGGACTCGTTAACGAGTGGCGGACTAGTTAACGAGTGGAGGACTAGTTAACAAGTGGAGGACTAGTTAATGAGTGGAGGACTAGTTAACGAGTGGAGGACTAGTTAATGAGTGGAGTACTAGTTAACGAGTGGAGGACTAGTTAACTGAAATGTAATGTTTGACAAACCTAACGGCTGAGTCCTGTCTTTATTTCTGTTTGTTGTTGTTTATTTTTCCTTTGTTTGTTTTTTTCTCTGTCACATCATTTCCATATCGCCCAGGCTGCTTTTCTTCAGACTCAAAGCCTGTGGTTTGTTTTGTGGTTTCAGGTTCGATCCCTGGAGCAGCAGAACAACCTGTTGGAGACGGAGATCAATGCCTACCAGAACCGCTTCCAGAAGCCCACAGGTCTGCGCCTCTTATACGAAGAACAGCTGAAGGAGCTGAAGAAGATCGCTGAGCAGATGAGAGTCCAGCGGGTGAGGCCAACATACACTCAACTGTTCCTCTGTTACATTTCTAATGTTCCAAACAGATGGAATTCTGAGTTTCCAGCAAAGTTTTATGCTTCAGTGAGTCTTAGAAGGAGGGACTGGTCTGCCTTGGCGGAGTCTGCGCTCTCCAAGTGCTTTTCTAATTAAAAATATTTACTTCAAATAAGAAAATACAACAAACACTGAGATCAACTCATTTTGATGCCATTACAGTGTTTGTTTTATTTAATACTCTGGCTAACAACAATGCTAAGTGGCTAGCTGTCAATCATTCACTTCATGGCTGTCTGTGTCTTGCTCGTCGCTACATCATTAACTGTGACAAATATGAGCTAATTATGCTAATAAAACACCAGTTACAGATTATTTAATTTCTTTTAGGAATAATAATAAGTCATAATAAACACATGTTATAGCTACAGATAAAGCTAAGACACTTGAATTTTCCTTAGCAGAGGCTAAAAATGCAGCTTTTGGGGGCCCCTGTACATTTGCCTACTTAGCCTATAGGAAGAACCGGCCCTGTCCAAATTACTTCCATGACTAAATTACTTGTGGCTTCTTGGTGTCCAGGACATTTCAGTGGCGGCAAAAGACTCCGCTGCCACTCAACTCCAGCTGATTAAAATCAAATATGAAGAAGCCATCGAACAACGCAAGAAAGTGGAGGCGGAGATCGAAGCCTTCCGTCCTGTACGTAACATCTAAATACTGAAAAGAATATTTAATTCCCATATTTATTCCAGTCACAACCCCAGAGTTAATGCTAATGCTAACGCTAACGCTCTCCACTTGACAGGATGTTGATGCAGCTACGTCCTCACGTATCACACTGGAGAAGAAGCTGGAGCAGCTAGAGGTGGAGCTGGAGTTCCTGAAGAGGGTCCATCAGCAGGTGGATGGGGGGGGGGGGTCTGGGAAACAGAACGATGGGGGGGGCAAGAAGTACATCTGGAGAATTTAGTTTCTTTCGTTTGTTCCATTTTGTTGTTTTTTGTTTGTGCTGCTGGACACCTCATTTATAAAGATTAGTGACCCCCCCCCCCCCCCCCTACACACAGGAAATAGATGAGTTGATGCAGCAGATCTATGCCGCTCATGTCTCAGCTCAGAGCGCCTTCACGTTGCCTGATCTGGCCACTGCGCTCAAACAAATCCAAAAACAGTACGATGACATCGCAGCCAAAAATCTACAGGTAAAAAATATTCTGCTTCATAAAAGTCTGGAAACAAAACATTTAGATGTGTTTTCCTCTGATGGAAGTTTGGTTTTTAATGAGGGTTCATCTGTCTGTCTGCCTGTCTGTCTGCCTGTCTGTCTGTTCACATTGAGTCAAAAAGTTAAAACTAGATTTTCAGGAATATGTTGAAACTGATACAAGGAACAAAATGTTATATTTAGAGGGTGGTGGTCTGCCTTTGTTCTTTATTATTATTTATTTATATTTGTAATTACTTTATTTTTTTAATCCAGGTGTGTATGTGTGTGTGTGTGTGTGTGTGTGTATGTGTGTATGTGCATGTGTGTGTGTGTGTATGTATGTGTATGTGTGCGTGTGCGTGTGTGTGTGTGTATGTGTGTGTGTGTATGTGTGTGTGCGTGTGCGTGTGCGTGTGTGTGTATGTGTGCGTGTGCGTGTGCGTGTGTGTGTGTGTATGTGTATGTGTGTGTGTGCGTGTGTGCGTGTATGTGTATGTGCATGTGTGTGTGTGTGTATGTATGTGTATGTGTATGTGTGTATGTGCATGTGTGTGTGTGTGTATGTATGTGTATGTGTATGTGTGCGTGTGCGTGTGCGTGTGCGTGTGCGTGTGCGTGTGTGTGTGTGTGTGTGTGTGAGGGGGGGGGTGATTGACCTTGTTTTTTGAAATTATTAATAATGAAAAAATATTTGTATTTCTCTTACTTTCATTTATTGATTATTTTTTTTATTCAGGGGCGGGGGTGTAATCTGCTTTGGTCATTTATGTTTTGGTCAAAGTGTCATTCTTCATTTCCAGGAGATGGATTCATGGTATAAGAACAAATTTGAAGACATAACTAAGAAGACGTCCAAACATGTGGACAGAGTTCGAGGGTTTAGAGAAGAACTGGCCGGAGCCAAAAAGGACGTGAGTGAAAACACTGACACAGTCACTTATGTTGTGAGAAGTGGAGAATTAAACCGTTAACGGACACATAAATGTCATCAGATCCAAAATAAAGAGCGAGACCTGGACACCCTGAGGACAAAGAACCAGGCTCTGGAGGCGCAGATCCTCGAGAGACAAGATAAATACAGGATGGAATTGGAAGAGCTGCAGGTGAACATCATTATTATTTACAGCTGAACGTCAACACAAACACAACCACTCACTTCTGCTTCTGTTCAACTCAAAGGCTCGAATCGAAGCTCTGAAGCTGGAGCTGAAATCCACCAAGGAGAAGATAGCGCTGCACCTGCGAGAGTACCAGGAACTTCTGAACATCAAGATGGCTCTGGAGATAGAGATCACAACCTACAGGTGAAGCAGAGTCAGAGCTTCACAGCTTTTACAACATATGACTTTAAATTATGAGTGATTTATTCTGAAGAAAAATAGTCAAAATTAAAGCCATTTCCTTCGTGTTTTACATGGACATGTTAATTCCAAATAAGGGTTTCCATGGAAACGGGTGTATTCCACTCTAGTTAATTGGTCTACAGCTGGAGCTACAGAAGGTTCTGATTGGACAGAACGACCGCTTAACGTCTGGATGTCTACTGGAAGAAAACCATGGCGTCCACTTCCTGTTTTGCATTGGTTTCAACTATCAACATGTTAGAGCAGATACTACATGTGATGTTAGCGTTAGCATTAGCATTAGCCTACCCTAACCCTATCAACATGTTAGAGCAGATACTACATGTGATGTTAGCATTAGCATTAGCATTAGCCTACCCTAACCCTAACATGTTCAAGCAGATACTACATGTGATGTTAGCGTTAGCATTAGCCTACCCTAACCCTATCAACATGTTAGAGCAGATACTACATGTGATGTTAGCATTAGCCTACCCTATCAACATGTTAGAGCAAATACTTCATGTGATGTTAGCGTTAGCATTAGCACTAGCCTACCCTAACCCTATCAACATGTTAAAGCAGATACTACATGTGATGTTAGCGTTAGCATTAGCATTAGCCTACCCTAACCCTATCAACATGTTAGAGCAGATACTACATGTGATGTTAGCGTTAGCATTAGCCTACCCTAACTATATCAACATGTTAGAGCAGATACTACATGTGATGTTTGACTTTATTTTTACGAAGCAGCCGCTCGACCCAATCAACCATAGGAATCAAACTAATGCCAGCAGTGGAATATGTGCATCGTCATGGCGACCAGACCAGGAGCATGTGCAGAGCATGTGCAAAACAACAAGAATAATGTCATCCTTTCTTTTTTTTCCCCTTTTTTGTTTTATCTTTTCCTTTCTTATTATTTTCCTTTTTTCTAGTGAGTCAGAATGATCATTTTCAACAGGAATTATGCGTTTACACGCTTCATCTTAAAATGGAATCAACCTTTATTCTGAATTAAAAAGGAATTAAAACTCATGTAAACAGCTTCATTGACATAGAAAGTGTTTGATGCCTTTGCTTCATCTTCATCATTCTTGTTTCATTATAGTTTTTGTGTTTTTTTTTTCCAGAAAACTGATCGAGGGAGAAGACCTGCGCCTCGCTGGCATGATGCAAACCTTGTCCCTCAGCAGCTGTAGCGTGAGCGCCGTTGGTTCTGGGATGAGCTTCGGTGGAGGAGGCGTAGGCGGTGTAGGTGGAATGGGTGGCGGCTTAAATGGACCTAGTGGTGGTGGTGTTGGGGGAGTAGGTGGAGGTACAGGAGCCACGTCAGGAAGTTCTACTGGGGGAACGGGGGCTCCTGGAGCAGATGACTGGAAGAGTACGGCTGGAAGGGGAGGGGCTACAGAGGGTGGAGGTCATGGACTGGCTGCTGGAAATGGGCTCATAGGTTCTGGAGTAACTGGTGTGGGTGCTGGTTCTGGCCCTGGAGGGGTGAGGGGTGGAGGAGGAGCTGAGGCCATGGGTCCTGGAGGGGTGGGAGCTCATGCTGGAGGTGGAGGCTTTGGTTCTGGAGATGGAGGCAGTGGTCTGGGTGGGGTAGGGTTTGGACCTGGAGGTGTAGGCGCTGGTCTGGAAGGTGTAGGAGCTGGTCCTGGAGGTGTAGGGGCTGGTCCTGGAGGTGCCGGGGCTGGTCCTGGAGGTATAGGAGGTGTAGGGGCTGGTCCTGGAGGTGCCGGGGCTGGTCCTGGAGGTGTAGGAGGTGTAGGAGCTGGTCCTGGAGGTGTAGGGGCTGGTCCTGGAGGTGTAGGGGCTGGTCCTGGAGGTGTAGGAGGTGTAGGGGCTGGTCCTGGAGGTGCCGGGGCTGGTCCTGGAGGTGTAGGAGGTGTAGGAGCTGGTCCTGGAGGTGCCGGAGCTGGTCCTGGAGGTGCCGGGGCTGGTCCTGGAGGTGCCGGGGCTGGTCCTGGAGGTGCCGGGGCTGGTCCTGGAGGTGCCGGGGCTGGTCCTGGAGGTGCCGGGGCTGGTCCTGGAGGTGCCAGCGCTGGTCCTGGAGGTTTAGGAGCCAGTCCTGG
>CM035798.1:54725993-54731426 GCA_020466265.1 Siphamia tubifer | reverse complement strand
AAAAAAACAACAACAAAAAAACCCATGAAATTATCAAAATAAACTATATAAAACAAGATAAAAATAATACATTTTATTTAGAAATCACTTCATATTTTTAGATAAAAAGCTACATTTTTAGATTAAAAAAACCTACAAGACAGTGTAGTTAAAAAATTATTAAATAGGATAAAATAGAATAGAAAAGTTAAAAGCAGAAGGGACAGGCTGAGGCTGTGGGTAGACCTCCTGAAAGAGAAAACTGACATTTAGGAATAAAAATAAGTGTGGTTTTGTTTTTCTTTTTAATAAAATAAAATAATATTATTATTATTATTATTATTACTATTACTATTACTAATAAAAGCTAAAATTAAATTAAAAGTAAAAAATTAAATAACAATTAAAATAAAATAAGTGCTTTTCTAAAAATAATAATACATAATTACAAATAAAATTAAAAAATTTATTAAAAAATGTAAATTACACAATAAAAAATAAAGCACTTTTGAATGAAAAATAAAAATAAAAATACAATTTAAAAAATAAAGACAAAATAAAGGAATAAAACATAAAAATAAATGAAATTTAAAAAAAAATGTTTTTTTAATTATTTAAAATAAAAATAGAATGGAAAAATAAAAAGATAAGATTAAATTAAAAATTATAAAAAAGATAATTTTCTTAAATAAATTAATTAAAAAGATAATGAGATAAAAAATAATAATAAATAAATAAAAATAGTGCAGTTTTAAAAATATTCTGCCTTAATTATCATCATTATTTGTTCTTTACATTAAACCAGTAGAAACTTTGTGGTCATTATTATATGTTACAGGTTTATTCCCTTCATATTTGACAGAAAAAACTGGTGAATTTGTGTTTTTTTTTTTTTTTGTTTTTTTTACAGACGTATCCCAGACCAGGACCTGAACCTTTGGGTGGGCCGTCCAGGGTTTAGCCCTCGGGCCATATGTTGGACACCCCTGGCGTAAATAGATGTGCGTCTAAATGCGTTGGACAGCGCAGAGAATGGGCCTGACTGATACTTTCATTCTGAGGCGCTGGACTGAGAAAAGGTATGAATTTATAAGGTGCAACCGAAACATATCAATTCAGTCAAACTTCACAGGCTTTATCTGAAACTCCTGAAGCGAAACAAAGAGCGTCCCAGCCAGAGGAAGGCGCGTGAAGAAACTTTAGACACACTGAATACTGAGATGGTCCAGCCACTCCAGAAAAAAAAAGAGAGAGAGAGAAAGAGAGAGAGAGAGAGAGAAAGAGCTTTCAATGACATCACGCATGAACTGCTGCAGTTTCTTCTAATGTGACTTTGAATATTAGTTCAAATCCACATCATGTCATCTGGTGGGAGTCCCATACAAGCATCATTACTATTCAAAGGCTAATGCTAATGTCCCAAAGGCTAATGCTAATGTCCCAACCCCGCACCCACACAGCTGGTCCCATGGGTGCACACGCATACTAACACACACACACACACACATTAACGCACTAACACACACACATACTCACACACACACACTCACACACACACACACACACACAAACACACAGACACACACACACTCACACACACACACACACACTCACACACACACTAACACACATGGGCATAAAAAATTGCATATAGATGCTATGGACGTGTGTCCAGACCAATATTTGAATACAAAATTACATGACATTTAGGAAACAAACGGTTACTGTATTTTCCAGACAATAATGGTGACACTTAAAATACTTTTCTCCAAAAGCCACAGTGCATCTTATATATGGATTAATTCTGGTTGTGCTTAGTGACTGGGAACTTAGACGTTTTATTTAATGATTTTGACTTTTGTTTCATAATTTTGACTTCACTTATATATGAAGAATCTAAAAAATAAACCATTCATTGCCAGTGCGTCTTATAGTGACTAAATATCATCAACAAACCTTTATCACTGACATAAACCAAACCAAACTAGACGTAAATGTGGGTCTAGAAACGATAACTATAAATAAATATATAATGCAGTTACAGATGAACAATGAAAAACAGACAAAATGTGACTGAAGAAATAAAAAAACATTCTTAAAATGTCTTAGTTTTTGTTGACAAAACAAAATTGGATGTTATTTTAATTACTTTCACCATGTTTTTATTTATTTATTTATTGTTGCCGTCTCTCACGAGGAAGTCATCAAAATGTCCCCACTATTGTCAACATAATAATTAGTCCCATGCTAACAAACACACACACTAACACACACTAACACACACTAACACACACTAACACACACTAACACACACTAACACACACTAACACACACTAACACACACTAACACACACTAACACACACTAACACACACTAACACACACTAACACACACTAACACACACTAACACACTAATTTCCTGTGTGTGTGCATGTAATGGAAGGCACACAAGTATATTGTTCGTCATGTTTTATTATCATTTAAACTTTAAAACACAGCATTTTTGTCCTCTCTTTAGGATGGGACCCCCATGGCTCAGTTGGGAGAGCCGGTCTTGCATTGACCGAACGGTTGGCGGTTCAATTCCTGCTCTGTCCTAGTCAGTCCGTTGTGCCCTTGGGCAAGACACTTACTCTCCTTGCCTCCAGTGTCAGTCACACTGGTGTATGAATGTTTGGTGGTGGTCAGAGGGGTCTGCCCCAGGACAACTGTGGCTACATATGTAGTTTTACCACCACCAGAGGGAGCATGTGAGAGTGAATGAATAATGGATCAATAATGTAAAGCACTTTGGGTGCCTTAAAAAGCACTATAGAAATATAATCCATTATTATTATTATTATTATTATTATTATTATTATTATTATTATTATTATTATTATTATGTGATTGTCATGAGGGTGTGATTTACGGTTGTCGATAGAGAACTCAGTAAATCCACCCTGAAAAGACAAAATCTGACTTTTTATCAGTGGGTGATGTCATCGCTAGAGCACGAGAGAAGAAAAAATTAAGCTGAAAAATGTCTCAATAACTCGTCCTCACGACAAAACCATAAATAGTAGACAAACAATCTTTTCCACAAATGTTGCCATGGTTGTGAGAATTCAAACAAACCAGGGTTTGAAGATCTAGCTCTTTTTAAAGTGAAATGACAGGAACCTGTTTGGGATGATGTCAGGGATTTCTGTCAATAGACTTCTATTGGAAAAATCATTTCTGTCTCATGTTGAGTTCAGTGTTTTTCAAATTGTTCTAACTCACTTATTTTTCACAGTACACACATCAGACACCAGCAACTACAACGATCTGACCAGAGACAACACAAGGATTACATTTCCTTCAACTGATGGATGGACTGTTTTAAATGTTACAGGGACTGTTTTAAATGTTAGTTGTTTTTCTAATTGAAGCTGGTCCAACAGAGGTGGTGCTGAACCCTGAACCCTGGCCCCCCTTCTCTCCTGCAGTAAGGGTGGTGCTGCCCCCCCACCCTCTGCAGTATAAGTTTGAGCCCATGAATGCAGCTCCCTGGTGGGGCATTGCTCTGTGGATTTACCGCTTGGCTTTGCAGACAGGTTGTTCCTCTATATTCATGGCTCATTAATGGACAACCAGTTCAATCAACCCCCCCCCCCCCCCCCCCCTCTCCCTGTTTAGACAGTAAATACCCCCCTCACCCTGTCCAGCTCCAGGCAGAGCTGACCATAAAAAGTCTTTCTCCTGTAGAAAGTGTGATTGTTCTCACTTCATTCCACTTTAGACCAAAGTGTTAGTGAGTTAATATTGTCCTGAATAAAGATTCAACCTGTAATTAATGTGTCTTTTTTTACTTTTATCAAAAGCAGCAGCAACAAAAGGCCACGGTCAAGCCCTTTAATTTCATTTAATTTTCCATCCCATTGCCTTCTAACACTGACACTCTGAGTCTGGAGAGAGAGAGAGAGAGAGGGAGAGAGAGAGAGAGAGAGAGAGAGAGAGAGAGAGAGAGAGGGAGAGAGAGAGAGAGAGAGAGAGAGAGAGAGAGAGAGAGATACAGAGAGAGAGAGAAGAGAGAGGGAGAGCGAGAGGGAGAGAGAGAGAGAGAGATACAGAGAGAGAGAGAGAGGGAGAGAGAGAGAGAGAGAGAGAGAGGGGAGAGATACAGAGATACAGAGAGAGAGAGAGAGAGGGGGGGGGGGGAGAGGGGGAGTGAGAGTAGGAGAGAGGGGCTGTTTAAAACAGAAGTGTTAATAAATAACCCTGTGAACATTCAGACACAAACACTGAAATCTATTGATGAGATTGTTCGTGTGTCGTCTCTGAATGTGTGTGGACGAGAGAGAGAGAGAGAGAGAGACATAGGAGGAGGGGGAGAGAGGGAGAGGGGGGGTGGCATATTGATGAATAAAGTTTAAAAAATTAAATTAGACAAACATAAGCAACAAAATGGAGAGAAAAATAAAGTAGCTGCAAAATTAGTGAAAAAAGAAAATAAGACACAATTACAAAAAATAACAAAACAGGCAAAAAAATGGATAAAATATGCATCAAATGAATAAAAGCTAAATATTCACTTCAATTTTTTGAAAAATTAACAAAATGAGACAAAATTAATTACAAAACTGAGGCAAAAAAAATTAACAAAATAGGCAAGAAATGTGTTAAAGTCCCTGTTATAGACTATAAGTGACATCTAATAAAAGTGAGGTAGTGAAAATTATAAATAAAAAGCAAAATAGAAATAATAAAAAAAAAAAAAGAAGAAGAAAACCAAATAAAATACACAATAATAAATAATACACAATCAAATATAATAATTACAAGGCAGGTGAAGCAGCTCAGTTTTGTGGAGGTTCAGTATTTGTGACTGACAGACGTGGGGTCGACGGTGGAAAGGTCAAAGGTCAAGCAGTTATTGTGAAGCGTTGGCCTACAGGTGGTTGTTGTTGTTGTTGTTGTTGTTGTTCTCACTCAAAATACAGGATGAAAAGAACTTCTTCATTTTAACACTTTACAAACTTCAAATTTAGGAACATAGAGTTTTCATCAACACTTATTATTAATGTTTAGTTTGTTTGTTTTACAGATTATATTAATGTTTAGTTGTTTGTTTTACAGATTATATTAATGTTTAGTTTGTTTGTTTTACAGATTATATTAATGTTTAGTTTGTTTGTTTTACAGATTATATTAATGTTTAGTTTGTTTGTTTCCAGACTATAAGGAGCACTTTGAGTTATAAAAAAAAACTTGGTGATTCATCCAAATGAACCCAAACCATCCCTGTAATTAATGTGATTAAATATGTAATAAAACTTGCTGAAATAAATGAGCCACGTGTGTTGTTGGGTTTTAGAGTAGAAGACAAAAAAGGGAGAAAAAAAATCAGTGAGTGAGTGTGTGAGTGTGTATATATATATATATATATATATATATATGTGTGTGTGTATATGTGTATGTATTTGTGTGTGT
>CM035798.1:54703493-54720993 GCA_020466265.1 Siphamia tubifer | reverse complement strand
TTATGACAGTAATTAACTAGTTGTGATAGTAATTAACTAGTTGTGATAGTAATTAACTAGTTGTGATAGTAATTAACTAGTTATGATAGTAATTAACTAGTTATGATAGTAATTAACTAGTTGTGACAGTAATTAACTAGTTATGATAGTAATTAACTAGTTATTATGATAGTAATTAACTAGTTATGATGATAGTAATTAACTAGTTGTGATAGTAATTAACTAGTTGTGATAGTAATTAACTAGTTATGATAGTAATTAACTAGTTGTGACAGTAATTAACTAGTTATGATAGTAATTAACTAGTTATGATGATAGTAATTAACTAGTTATGATGATAGTAATTAACTAGTTATGATGATAGTAATTAACTAGTTGTGATAGTAATTAACTAGTTGTGATAGTAATTAACTAGTTGTGATAGTAATTAACTAGTTATGATAGTAATTAACTAGTTATGATAGTAATTAACTAGTTATGATAGTAATTAACTAGTTATGATAGTAATTAACTAGTTATGATAGTAATTAACTAGTTATGATAGTAATTAACTAGTTATTATGATAGTAATTGACTGGTTATTATGATAGTAATTAATATTTTTTAATATTTTTTTAAAGTAAACTAGAATAAAAGAAAAAGGAAGAGTAAAAGAAAAGGGGGAGAATAAGAGAAATTGTCACGAAAGAAAAAGGAGAGAAAATGGGTTAAAAAAATAATCCATTGGCGGGCCATATCTGGCCCCCGGGCCTCATGTTTGACACCTGTGCCCTCTCCAAACCACCTTACAGCATCAGCTTTGCGCGCACCCTCCTCCCAGTACGCGCACACACATACTTGCTCGTCCCATCCCGACTCGGGGAAGGGAGGTCGCGGGTGTGAGTGCGCGCGCGCGCGGCCGGGTGTACGCGTGGAGGAGGGGGCGGGGGGGCTACCTTCCACGCAGCATCAGTAGAAAAGCCGCAGAACCAAACGCCCCCGCGTCACTTTGAGGGCGGATATCGTCCGGTCCTCATCCTCTCCTCCTCTTCTTCCTCCTCCTCCTCCTCCTCTTCCTCACTCTCCCACTCGGGCTCCATCAGTCTTCATGGTTCTGATCTCAGCCCACGCCATGCACGCCACCCGGCCGTCCACCACCCTCAGTGTGTTTGCGGACTGCACCATCCCGGCCGGGCTCCGGATCGGACCGGTACCGGGAATCTTCAAACTGGGGAAGTACGTGACAGACCGAAAAGAGGTTGGACCCAAGAAAAAGGTCAGTTCCAAACTTTTTATTTTTTCTTTAAATTAAAAAACACGATTTTACTTTGACATAAAAAAACAAGTGGATGAGCCTTTTCGTGCGTAAAATAAATAAAAGCGACTTTTACGCACGGAGTTAGAAGTTATATTTCGTTATTTATTTGTGTTTTTAAAGCTGCTAGGAAAATATATTATTGTTATAAATTATTAATATTATCGGAATTTGTGTGTATTTAACACAAAAACAGTGCAACTAAAATAAAAAAATATCAAATAAATCTTTGTTACTTTTCCAGTGAAAATAGGTGTGATTAATAATAAAGCATCGAATTAAGTTTGTGTTTGGATTCTAAAGCTGCACTGTCAAACTCCATCGATAACCTTCACTTATTAATTGCTTTGGCCTGTCAGGTTGGAAATAATTGCGCACTATTAGCGGCCGCCTTGTCAGTCTGCGCCTGTCCTTTAACCGGCCTAATGGTCTGCGGTGCGCGCGCGGCATTTCATGCACATTTCACTGCCTGCCGGGCTAGTTATCCCGATGAGCCGTTTAATTTTAATGGAATCCGGCCACAGAAAGATGCCTGCAATGGTAGAAGAAGAGGCCGGAGGACAGTGGGAAATATAAGGAAGGAAATAAAATTTAAAAAATCATCGAATTAAATTAAAACGAGGTTTTACGCACGGGCAAAAAAAAATAAATAAATACAAAAATAAAATAAAAATCACTTTAAATTAATTAAATTGAAGAAAATAAATATCTTACATACATTGGGAATAAATAAAGTGGCCTTCTGAACCGCACCCTGTTATTGTTGAAGCTGTCAACGGCTGTGATTGATGCGTCTAAATGCGTGGCCCGCGGGCCTCAGCGACGATCATCAGGTGCAATTCTCTGTGTCAAATGTCACGCTTGGATCTTTAATGTCCTTGAACAGTTTAGAAACGCTTTGACACTCCTCAAATTCGTTTCCCATATCAAGTCAATTAGGCCCGTGTGTCAGTTCCTTCAGTAAATTATCAGCAGAGCGGATAAAGAGGCATTACCCGCTCTGTGCTCATGCGTGTCCAGGTACCAAGAACAAACACCAAGGGCCAAGATTCCTAAACACTTATTTAGATTAAAAATAAATACAAACACAAAGACAATAAATGGAGATGGATATTTGTATAGAACTGGGGTGTCAAACTCATTTACTTCTAGACCAGTTTTAAATAATGAAAATAATAACTATAAAATACTTTTACAAACTATTCAAACAAAAAAAACATCTGAATAAACAGAAAAACTGAAATATAAAGTTAATTTGACCAATATTCTATGTGTTTTATTATGGTTCAGTTCTATAAAGATATTCAACTCTTAGTAACAGAAGCAGAAAATGGTTCAAAATTCTGCTTAATTTCACTTTGTTCACATTTTATTGTTAGAGGATAGTTTATAAATGTCAACATTTTCATCATTTAAGGAAAAATAGCTTAGTAACCTATAAATAATGACAACTCCGGATTCATGTTTCAGCTTGAGAGTAAAAAAAAAACAACAACATTAAATTATAAAAATAATTACTTTTATAAATTATCCAAACAAAAAAAAATTAGAAAAAACTGAAAACTGAAATGTCTTCAGAAAAAATAAGTATAACTTTAAAAATTTTCTGTTTTAAATGATCATTACTCCTTTTTTTTTGTAAATAAATAAAAACATTTCAGTTTGCTCACATTTGTTCAGGTTTTTCATATTTTATTGTCACAGGATAATTTGTTAATGTCAATATATTCATAATATAATGATGGTTTTTTGCAGTAAAAGAAAGACAAAAAATAGGATTTTTTTTCAGTATTTATTTAAACACATGAAGATTATTTTCACATAAACTATGAAATGATTCATTTTTGTAGGGGTTTTTTTTAATAATTTTTTTGGGGGGATGGGGGGTGCAAAATTGATCCCACAGGCCGCATTGGAACCTTTTTAAGGGCCACATTTAGCCCCCGGGCCACATGTTTGAAACCCCTGATATAGGAGATAAATATTTGATGGAAAATGCGTGTGAATATTGTTCTGTTCTGGGCTTTTAATCATTATTATTATTATTATTATTATTATTATTATTATTATTATTATTATTATTATTATTATTATTATTATTATTATTATTATTATTATTATTATTATCCTCGTGACCCGTTCAGATCCGCCTCGTGCGTGGGGAGTTCGTGGATGAGTCGGGTTGTCCCGTGCCAGACTGGATCGGGTTGATCCGAGCAGCCAGAAACAGCCAAGAACAAAACCTGGAGGCAGTGTCGGACCTACCTGGCGGACAGGTGAGATTTGACTGATCACACACGCACGCGCAGACACGCAAGTACGCACGCACGCACGCGCACACACATCCACAATACACCCACGGACTGAACTAGAGCTTCACGAGCCTCGAATTTTAACTTGTAAACTCAGTTACAATCTTTTTTTACATTTTCCAGATTTTCTACCGCGTTCTGAGAGAAATTCCAGCAGGAGAAGAGTTGAGTGTTTGGTACAACAACACTCTGGCCCAATGGTACGACATCCCCACCACGGCCACGCCCACCCACGACGAGAGAGGTAAGACATTTAAATTATACATGAAAATTAAAATTAAAAAAATGACTGATGTTCACTCATACTGTTCTGTCTGGATTAAAACATGTTGGAGGCTGAGGAATAATAATAATAATAATAATAATAATAATAATAATAATAATAATAATAATAATATAGAAATAATATATTTTTGATTTGATTAATTTGAACATTAATAAATGAAAAAGAAAAAATACAGTAAAAACCAGTGGATGGAAGTTAATATATTTCCAGTTCTTCTGTCTGTGTTAAACCTTTAACTCCTGATGCGTCAGCGATGACGCGCTGTCAAAGGTGCTTTAGTTTAATATTAAAAAAAAAAAAAAGACTGTTTTTTACTAAGTTTTGTTTGTGGATCGAATATATGAAAATAAACAGGTGTCAAAAAACAACCGATTTAGAAAAAAGAAAAAGACTAAACTAAAACTACTGGAACCAAATTACAATATTTAGTTATTTATACTATAGTTTTAGTTTATTTTAACTAAGTTAATTTATTATTTTGTAAATATTAGTTTTTTTCCTTACTTTATTTTACATTTCTACATTTAATATTGTATTTTATTATTTTTTTCTTCACTTTTGTACCATTTGTTTCTTATTCTGTTCATGTTACTTATTATTCTTGTTGGTTTATTAGACATTTTTTGCTGTTATTGTCCATTTTTTTACTAATTGTATTCATTTTTGACTGAAACTGTTAAAGTCTCAGGAGTTAAAGTGTTAATAAGGGTATTTCTAATGAAAATACCCTTAAAAATACACTGTATAAAGTACAAATTTAATCAACTTCTAAAGTCTTGATAACCAAATTCAATTTAAGTAAGTCCAACCCTCTCATTTAATTTGGTTCATTCAACTAGTTTTTTTTTTAATATGTGACCTACTGAAGAAGCATTATTAAGTTGATTCAATCTTTTACTTTTTTTCAGTGTAATAATAATAACAATAACAATAATAATAACAATAATAACAACAACAACAATAATAATAATAACAATAATAACAACAACAATAATAATAATAATAATAATAATAATAATAATAATAATAATCAGGCCTACAGTCCTTGCTTGTCGTTTCTCTTATCGCACACAGATAGAAATCAATTAATATTTTCCCCCGGCACAGTATTATCTATTTATTTTCTGTCAATATTATAATCAGCCTGTTAATTATTATTAAATGTTTTTAAATCCTCCTGACACTCCTGACACTTTTGTATTTATTTTTTTTACATTAAATCATTATTTTCATTGGACACAATGCAACAGATTTTTCAAATTTTTTTTTTTCAAATATTTTTTATTTATTCAGAATTAATTTTTTAATGGAATGTCATTTACATTCTTATATTGTCTTTAAATAAAACTGTGAAACCTTTGTCCACTACAGAGGATAAAACTCATTACTGGGTCTTAAATACAGAAGAACTAAAGCTCAGGCCGTGTTTAAATTTAACACATTTATTTACCCATGTGAATTTACACACAAGGTGACGCAGCTTTTGACTCCTCGTCTGGATCTTAAAGACTTTTAATCTGCTTGTTTGGGTCAGAAATGACAGTTTGACCAAAGATTAATAAAAATAATCCACATTCAAAAACCAAACACCAGCTCCCTACAGACTAATCCCTTTAAGGGGGAGGATTTAATGACTATCAAGCGACCATTGGCAGGAAATTCCTTTAATCTGCCATATGTTGGATGGATATTAAGTCAGGAGGTCTTAAACATGTGGCCCGGGGGCCAAATGCGGCCCGCAAATGTTTCCAATTCGGCCCATGGGATGAAAAGCAGGTTAAAAAATGTTAAAAAATGACTCCAGATTTTCTTCTCAGTTTTTTCTTTGTCTATAAATGATCATGTTTTATTGAACAAAATCTTAAACTATAAAAATATTGACATTTACAAAATATCCTGTGAAAAACCTGAACAGATGTGAACCTGAAATGTCTAAAGAACATTAAACTCAATTGGAACCATTTTCTGCTTCTGTTAGTAAGAGTTAAATGTCTTTGTAGAACTGATCCATAATAAAAAATGTGGATTAATGACAAACTGAGGCACAATATTGGTCAAATTAACCTGGTTTTCCTTATGAACTTTAACTTTTGTTGCATTTGGATCAAAATTATTTTCAAGATTTCATTTTTTTTTTTGCACTAAAACAATGACATAAATGTGTAGTTTTAATTATTTATAGATTATTATGTTTTCATTTTACCCATTGGAGATCAAATCAGACTGAATGTGGAAAATTAAGAACATGAGTTTGAGAGTCCTGCACTAAAATGCAGTAAAGACAGAGTACAATATAATAAAAATACATTAAAAATCTAGTAAAATGTAGTAAAAAATATACTAAAAATTGACTAAAATGCAGTAGACACTAAAATCTGCTGAAATTAGACTAAATTGTCTTTAAAAAAATACACCAAAATGCAGTAAAAAGACACTAACATTCACTTATCCATAATAAAACACATTTACTCATCATAAACTGAAACGGAATATTTGTAAAATCACCTTATTTTCACCTAATAAAATTGTACTTTTTTGCATTTTGGATAACTTCTAAAAGTATTTTCATTATTTAATGTTTGCACTAAAACAATGACAAAAATGTGTAGCTGTCATTATTTATATTATTATTTAATTTAGAGATCAAATCAGACTGAATATGGAAAATGAAGAACAGGAGTTTGATGTTTCTGTCTTTAACAAAAATGACAAAAAGCTTCCAACGAATTAATGAAAGGTGATAATAATAATAATAATAATAATAATAATAATAATAATAATAATAATAATAATAATAATAATAATAATAATAATAATAATAATAATAAAGTAAATGTCGGTGCTTCTTTAGTTGTGTGGCTGCTGATTCAAGTCGCTCGCGGGAGGTGAACAAATGTCACTGCGTCATTAATATTCATGTATTCAAAAGCAAATAAATTCAAAAAAACAAGTGCTTCACGGTAAATTAGGTGGGTGCGTTAAGGTATTGTGGTGTAATGAATGCTAACTTTTATGTGGGGTGTATTATTGCCCCCTGATTCTCCGGCCCAACACATCGCGCGCGCTCCTGGACATACGCTGCGTCCTATTATTTGGCGCCAACAGATGGAACCGCGCCATTGTTTCTGCAGACTCGCGATTTCAAGCAACAGCTGCTGTCACTTCCACGGGAAAAAAAAAAGAGTCCACAGAAGGAAGAGCCAGAGAGGGAAAGTCCACGCAGTTGAATAGTACTGCGCCAGATTGGGCTGGGCGTTTGCGCTTTTGATGGGGGGGGGGGGGGGGGGGTAAAACAAAAGACCCGTATGAGGATTACAAAATCATTACATCTATATTAACCTCTGAATACTCTGCTAGAGGAGGGGGTCATTAAAAAGAAGACTCATGTGTTTCTAATACCATTTGGCACCAGATCTTACAAAAACAGGATCTTATCCATTAAGGCCAGGGGTCTCAAACATGTGGCCCGGGGCCAAATGTGACCCGCAAAATAGGTTCTAATGCGGTCCGTGCAGGGTGAGTTAAAAATAAATAAATAAAATAAAACCTACAATCAAAATATAACATCATAATATACACAAATTAAATTGTCTTCTTGGTTTGATGTGAGAAATAATAACATTATTCTTATAAATAGTGATACATTTATATTTTTCTGTCTTTCTTTTAATGCCAAAATTATTATATTATGAAAATATTTTTTTATTTCAAATATCATTTATCACCAGTTCTTACAAAAACAGGATCTTATCCATTAGGTATCCATTGTGTTTTTTTAAGGATTCTACTCATTTGTGTTTCTCATTGGACAAAAATGTGACAAAATAAAAGTAAAAGGTCAGGTTCGATGTGAATTTTTAGAGGTGGAAAGTAACTTAAGTAAAAGTACTTCATTACTGTATTTAAGTAATTTATTTGGGTATCTGTGCTTTACTCCCTACATTTTTTATAAATATCTGTAGTTTTTCAAACTAGATAAATGTGACAGTATATAAAATTAATCCTGAATCAGAAATGGTGGTTTATTATATCATAGTTGTGACTTTTTATTCTCATAATTATCCATTTCGCATCTCATAATTGACTTTTTTTTTTGCATAATTTTGACTTTTTTTCCTCATAACTTGCACTTTTTTTGTTATAATTCTGACTTTTTTTCCACACATAATTTTACTGTTTTATAATAGGATTATTTATTTATTTTAGCTCACAATTATGATTTTTTTTAAATCTCCTATTTATGACTTGAGTTGTTCCTAAATGTTCTGTCCATATCCACTAAAATCAGTACCATGACCCAATAAAACACATCATCTACACGCTAACTCACTTTTAAAGGCTTTATTTTTGGATATTTTTTTGACATATTTCTGCTTAAATCAGTATTATTTCATTCATAGCAAAAATAAAAAGCAGTTTTATTTTTCACTTTATTACAATTAAGATGTTGTACTTTTATACTTTTACTTCAGTAAAATAATTGAATCAGTACTTCTATTTTTACCAGAGTATTTTTTCCACACCTTCTAATGAAGTACAGAATAAGAGTCCTTTGACCACCTGTGCACATTTTACGCACGAGGATAAAACTGATTCCATTGTTTTTTTAATGATGTTGCCGTTAAATCGTCTTTATGGGGGTCATTAATAGTGTGTGTGTGTGTGTGTGTGTGTGTGTGTGTCCACAGGTGAAGAGCGGTACATCTGCTGGTACTGCTGGAGGATATTTAAATACCCAAACACGCTCAAAGCGCACGTGCACTTCCACTGCGCCCTGAGCAACGGCCGGGGGTTCGTGAGCAGCGAGCAGGCCAGAGGTACCGAGACCTTCAGCCGGTCCCCAAAGTCCGGGGACATTCCCATCACGTCCACGTCTCCCAGAAGCGGACACACCAACACCTCGTCCATGTCGGACTCTCGGAGGGCGGTGTCTTCTTCTTCTTCACCGTTTTTAAATAAAGCCGCGCTGTTGTCAAAGAAAATGGGTTCAGAGGACCAGGACCGGGCCCTGGACATGAGCGTCACCTCAGCCAGAAACCAAGGACACCTCCTGGGCCTCGGAGCCACCACTTCTTCCGTGCTGAGCAGCATGGGCTTCCACCCGGGCGTGCGCTCCGCCTTCAAACCCACGGGCGTTTCCAAAGTCCCCGGTTCGGATGCGTCGAGGGATGACGTCACCGGGAAGCTGAGCGGCCTGGGCTTCAGTAAACTCATAGGAAACATGAAGCCAATTCGCAACGTAGGTGAGGGCCTCAACGGAAGCGGAGGGGGCCCCCACTCCCACCCTGTCCACCCTCCCAAGTGTCCACCTGCCATCATGGACTCCGCATCATCTCCCATGGTCCCGTGCGCAAATACTATCCGAGGTTTTCCGTTGCTGCCCCACGTGGAGGAGACGCCGTCGGCCTTTAAGCATGTGGAAAGCCGTATGCACTCTGGCCTGTCCCCATCCCGGTACCCCCAGATCCCACCCGGACTCCACTTTGAGCGGTTCTCCTTGTCTCATTTTGACGGTGTCAAGTCTTACGGTGGAGACTCGTGTAACATCCCGCTGATGCCGTTCACTGTCTATAACGGGGAGCTTTTGTACAGCTCTCCGTACTACCCGCTCAAGTTCCACTTCAGCAACCTCCTCAAGTACCCTGAGAACATGTCCTACTTCGGGGCGCCGTCCCTGTCCAGTCAAGACCTGGGTTCCATCACCAACATCGACCGGGAGATCGCCATGCACACGCAGCAGCTGTCCGAGATCGCAGCGGAGAAGAACCGGACGCGACTGGACTCGTTGCCCGCCGGGACCTCTGGCAACACCGGTACCGGGAAACCCAAAAAGGGACACCTGTGTCTGTACTGCGGCAAACTGTACTCCCGGAAGTACGGGCTGAAAATCCACATGCGGACTCACACGGGTTACAAACCGCTCAAGTGCAAAGTGTGCTTCCGACCTTTCGGAGACCCCAGTAACCTGAACAAGCACATCCGGCTGCACGCGGAGGGCAACACACCTTACAGGTGCGACTTCTGCGGGAAGGTTCTGGTGCGGAGGCGGGACCTAGAGCGACACGTTAAGTCCAGACACCCGGGACAAACAGTCAAGAAACTGGACGACAAACCGGGAGGAGGTCTGTTCGAGGAGGACGCGGAGCAAAAGAGTGACAATGACAGTGACGTGGACGTGTGCTTCACTGACGACCCGAGTGACCAGGAGCTGAGCAAAACCACGGACTGACACGGCTCCTCTGCTGCACGCGCTCATTATTATTGTCTAGAAATACCGCAGTTATTGTCTCATCGTGCGCGCGCAATAATAAAAACGTGTCTTTTTAAGTCTTGTATCAAGTCTGACTTTTCCCCAGCGCACGCGGCGTTAATCATTGGACAGTGGCAGACAGAGGTCACGCGCGTGTCCAGAGAAGAAGATATTTGGCACGATGCCAGACCACACACTTCCAAAATAAAAGTGACAGGAAATGCTTCTGCAGGAAAAAAAAACTCAACACCCTGTGACCTGTGGAAGTTTTATTGCATGGTTTTTGTTCCTGCAAAACGAAAGAAAAAATATTTATATTTTATGCTTAAAGTCTTTCTCACTTTTCAATAAAAAAAAATCTGGATTTGAAACCAGTTAAATAAATAAATAATAATCCATTTAGGCCGCACGAGACTAAATTAGTCCTTTAAGTTATTTTATAGTGCCCACTTTAATTTAAATAAATACCTTCTTTTTCCCAAATATAGCACTATATTATCAAGGCATTTATGGAAATCATTGCAAAAGAATGCAATTGTTAATAATAATAATAATAATAATAATAATAATAATAATAATAATAATAATAATACAAATTCCACTCCCATTTCTCCTTCTTCTACGCAGCCAGTTGCACTTTAACAACAGCAGGGGCTTAATATACATTTAATTCCAATAAACAGAAAAAAACACTGACTCTGGTTCAGATTTATTTTGCCCCCCCCCCAAAAAAAAGCCTCTGACTTTTAACACTGGATGAATTATTTGCACTTTTCCCCGAAGAGGCCGAGCTGTTAAAGAAGCAGCTGAGTTCTTTTTTTTTTCTTTTTTAAATAAAAAAAAAGAAAGGAATTATTTCTAGAGAAAGAAAAAGAAATGTATTGAGTGCAGTTATAGCTTCATATGTAAAGTGTAAAGTATGATATTTGAACATTTCAGTGGAGAAGTGTTGTTTGTTTATAGTACGTCATATTGTCCACGATGGCAATATTTTATTCATGTCCTTTGAGTTGTTGTTTTTTTAAATAAATTAATTTTAAAACATGATAATGAATGTCTGGTCCTTTTTTTTATTTATTCATCTAATTATTTATTGAATTATCTGTCGAGAATACGTTTCATTTTCCAGAGATCGTTACTCCTCAGATTTACAAAAAAATTATTAATAATAATAATAATAATAATAATAATAATAATAATAATAATAATAATAAAGCTGACATTTTGTGGAAATGTCAAAATACAAATTTAATGGACAATTATTTAATTATAATAATAAGCTGTTGATTATTTTTGTGTCGTATTTCTTGTCAGGAATGAAATCTGACAGAAGAAATCGCAACGGATGCACAGGCACAAACCATTAATAACATTATTATTTAATCAATCACATTTTATTTATGAAGCATCTTACAATACCAAAAATCTGTACAGACGCTTTTTAAATGAGATAAAACTATAAAAAAAACTATTATAAAACAAGTTATAAAAACATATTATGATTATTATTATTATTATTATTATTATTATTATTATTATTGCATTGACTAATTTGGCTTTAATTTATGCCTTTCTTGATCATTAACACAAGTAGTTTTTATTCAAATGGAAGAAACTTTTCAACAATAATGTGAACATTTTCTTAAATAATGATTTACTTAAAATGTTCAAACACTACTTC
The DNA here is from genome assembly GCA_020466265.1 of Siphamia tubifer. NCBI lineage: Eukaryota > Metazoa > Chordata > Actinopteri > Kurtiformes > Apogonidae > Siphamia > Siphamia tubifer. Next base: position 54,709,170 of record CM035798.1, on the reverse strand, counting down.
CTGAGATTCTAACAAAAAAATCTAAACATATATAAAAATATGAAAAAGGTTCATTCAGATCTTTTTCAAACATCTCAAAAATTTATATTAAATTCCTTCTGAAAATGAAAATTCTTACTCTTCTAATTCCCACAATCCTTTGCAGCTTTTGCAGTTAAAGCACAAACATGGAAGTAAAAAAAAAAAAAAAAAAAAAGAATCTGCCACCTCCTATTTTGAAGATTGAAACCCCATCAGACTGTGACAAGGATGAACAACAACTGCAGTTATTTAACAGGCGTCTGTGTGACATGTAGAAAAAAAAACCTACAGCCTCAGAATGTTTCCTTCTGCAGCGTCTACAGTCACAGAAAAAACGACTCAACATTAAATATACAGCAATGATTAAACACATGTGAAGAGAAAACAGCCTCCAACATCCAGAAAGTCAAGAATATATATAGAATTTTTATCATTATTATTATTATTTATTTTTTTGTATTGTGCAATGCAATATAAATAAGGTAACTACTGTATTTATGTAAATATGCCTGCGTGTTTTTTCCAGTATTTTATCCATGCGCTTGTTTTTTTCCTGCTGTTACAACATTTCCTCAGGGTGACATGAATAAACTACTATTCTATTAATAACCTGTACAAATATTTTATTTTTAGTGTAGCTTTACTTGTGCAGCTCAAGTAATACTCTTCCTAGAATGACAAAAATATTACGATACTAAGGAATTCCCCAATTGTCAGATCAATAAAATTCTTATATTTTCTACGACACTTAAAAGGGTTTAAATGTTACATTATAGGAATACATTAGTTCCAATAAAAGGTTAATAAATTAACTTAATTTAACTAATTGTCTGTAATATTAACAGTAAAGCCCAGAATATTTAAAAAAACAAAAAACTTAATACTGTTGAATTTCTGCCGTAAATTTACAGAAATTATTAACAGTAATTAATTACAACTGTTTAAATTCTACCTATTTGTAAACGGTAACAAATGCTTCTTAAAATAAAAGAATAAAAATAAAAAATTGTAATCAGATTAATCACAGTGTTGTTTTGGATTCAGTTCAGTTAAAAATTATTCTATATTAATTTTTAATCCACATTGTCACTGAGAAACACAAAAAGTAGAAAAAAAAAACAAAACATACAAAAAAATTCACCAAAAAAACAAACAAACCTCAAAACCTCAAAACATATTGAAACATTAATCTAAAATGCAAATAAAAACACCAAAAAATGTGATATCACAAAAATATGAAAACAAATAACCTTAGCATGTTTATTCAACAGAACAATAACTGTAAACAACTTTTCCATTGAATTGAGTTCATTTTTAATCAGATTAATAATTGACGATGGATTTTTGAAAAGAACTTATTCTATTTCCTATGACACTTAAAGGGTAAAGTGCTGCATTATATGAACACAACAGAGTTCCATTAAAAAAGACAATACATTTACAGTCATTTTCTGTAATATTATGAGTAAAGCACTATACATTTGTTTTATGTGTTTTATAACTAGTGGCGTTTCATATAGTGGATATATTTATATATTATATATATATATATATATATATATATATATATATTATAATACAGTTCATATTCTTCACACGTTTCTAATGGTTAGTGCACCCTGATAAAACAAATATATGGCAATATATAGAAAAATTATAATAAAAATATATTCCCATATATGGAAAAGTAGTGCATATATAATCCAATATACTGTAATATGTGATTTGATCATATATTGACAAATATAAAACATATATTACACTGAAGACAAAACCTACCCTTATGAAACAAAAATATATTTATCTATATATTGACTATCAATATATTATAGCCTGAAACTGAACATAATATATGTATATAATATACAGAAAAATATATTGTCAATATTGTTAAAACACATAATTGCTGCTTTCCATATATTGAGACATATGACAATTTACTCATATTTATTAATATTTTTTGTTAAGTGTATTAGTTTAATTTTATATTTAATAATATATTTCACAATATATGTTGAAACAGTTTTATATATGTCAATATATGATCAAATCATATATTATAGTATATTAGATCATATATGCACTACTTTTCCATATATGGGAATATATATTTCTTAATATAATGCATTATACATTTCTATATATTACCATATATTTCAGTTTCATAAGGGCCCACGCAGCAGTGATGTGCAGGCTGAGCTGAAGTGAGCGGCTCATTGAAAAATACTTTAATAATATTGGGGTCGATCGTTTGTTGTTTGAGATAAACTTTAAAATAACCTGCAAATACACTTTATTAACTGAATGTCCATTAAAGTGTCGTCCATGGTGGTCAGTATCCTACGGTATGGAGGGAGCGAGAGAAGAAACAAACAAACAAACATAAACACTAAGGTTTGGACACATTGGCTGAGATTTTTAAAGATGATGAGCGCCTCCCAGTGTTTACGTTTCCATGGAAACCAGGTTCAAATGTGTCTTTGGGTGTTACAGGTTGTCGACCCCTGGTTTAGATGCTGCGTTAGTGTTGATAACTTTTAAATGATGAAGAAGAACAAACATATTTATAAACATATTAACTTACAAACAATGACATGGAATTTAAACAGAAATAAATGCAGGTATGTGAGTAAGGTCAAAGGTCATGTGATGTTCATGTATGTGAGTAAGGTCAAAGGTCATGTGATGTTCAGGTATGTGAGTAAGGTCAAAGGTCATGTGATGTTCAGGTATGTGAGTAAGGTCAAAGGTCATGTGATGTTCAGGTATGTGAGTAAGGTCAAAGGTCGTGTGATGTCCAGGTATGTGAGTAAGGTCAAAGGTCATGTGATGTTCATGTATGTGAGTAAGGTCAAAGGTCATGTGATGTTCAGGTATGTGAGTAAGGTCAAAGGTCATGTGATGTTCAGGTATGTGAGTAAGGTCAAAGGTCATGTGATGTTCAGGTATGTGAGTAAGGTCAAAGGTCGTGTGATGTCCAGGTATGTGAGTAAGGTCAAAGGTCATGTGATGTTCAGGTATATGAGTAAGGTCAAAGGTCATGTGATGTTCAGGTATGTGAGTAAGGTCAAAGGTCATGTGATGTTCAGGTATGTGAGTAAGGTCAAAGGTCATGTGATGTTCAGGTATGTGAGTAAGGTCAAAGGTCATGTGATGTTCAGGTATGTGAGTAAGGTCAAAGGTCATGTGATGTTCAGGTATGTGAGTAAGGTCAAAGGTCATGTGATGTTCATAAAGACCACTGACTACTTTTTGCAAATGCGGGTCGGGACCGTCCTTTTAAAATATATTTATTGTGGTCCGAGTTGCAGGTAGGTGAGTTAAAAAAGAGGTCAGTTGTGCATCGTTCAAACAGCGACCCGCGCGTCAATGACACTTTTTGGAGCAGGTTATGACAGTGAAAAGGTTTACAGATGACAGGACACAGTTGGAAGACTGTGGACTGTGGACTCACACTCACTGAGACCAGTTACAACCAGCAACAAATTGAACGTGTTTCCACGACCCCCACCGTGCGCTGATCCACAAACACACACGTATAACAGAAAGGGTAAAAGAGGAGCCCAAATGTTTACTGAATAAACAGGATTATAAATCACACAACAACATGTTGATCTTCCCAGAGTGATTCATCTCATCTTCTGCATGAAACAAGTCAAAGGCTTTTAATTTGGAAATCACAGTAACTTCAGCCAACGCTATATTTTATTTAAGTGTCTCGGTGGAACCGGGTCAAACAGCTGATTTAGCTACAATGTCAAACAGATTTAACAATAAAAGTCACATGAATCTACGCCAGGTTTTTATATAAAAATTTTTTAAAAATAAAGTCAACACGTCCACATGTTCGGGGTGGAGGTGGGGTCCCGAGAACACACGCTCTGACGGCACATACGTTGTGGGAACACAGCGGTACGTACTCGCTCTGCTTCGTTTCTGTTATTGCAACATTTTCCTCTTAAATGTGTTTCATGTGTTTGTGTTTTTAGTTGTTCATCTTTCTTGTGTTTTGTCGATGTGTTGCGTTTGCTCCTGTTGACCACCGTACAATGACAGTCAGTACGACATTCTGTCTAAATGAAACACAATACAAGTAATGCAGCATTTTTAATCAGTATTCTATATTCGAGCGTGTATTCAAATATCCAAAAATCATGTCCCTAGTTACAACTAAAGTCAGTTGTACCCAAATTCAACAGTAAATCAGTTTTCTCTCCAGACCTAAACCTTTTGTCCTTGTCCTCTGTCTGTCCCACTGCAGTCCTTCAAGGTCAAAACCCAGGAGAGGGACTGACAGAAGGACCTGTCTTTATATTTGACACATAAACTCTTTCAATGACTTTGCACTATATACAGCCCCCCCCCCCAAAAAAAAAAGTCCAGTCTGTATCTACCTTTGAACCCTAACATTTCTGTATGTTTTTCAAACCAGAATCATTTCCAAAAAGTCCCATAATATGTCCATGTGTCCAGTGTCTACAGTGTGTTTTATTGTTTCTGTATTCCATGGAAGTCTTGTTTGGCACCTATGGTGAGAAAACTGTTACTGCAGCTCTACTGCTGTAGGAACCAAGTCATTTCCTGTAACGGATCAATAAACCGTTTATCAATCAATCAATATATCAATCGATAGAAAGTCAAAATTGAGAGACAAACTCTAGTGTTGCGTGGGCTACCCACTGGCCAGCGGATATCCGCGGTGACCCGCGAGTCGGGCGGGCTGGGTCGCAGTATTAATACATACTGCGGATGCGGGTGGGGTGGGTCAGGGACGATCAATACCTGCTGAGGTGTGTGTGTGTGTGTGTACAAGCCCGTCACTTCCTGTTTTGAATGCTTTTTTATCCCAACTTTTTGTTATTTGTTATTAGCGCCAAATCTCCCTGAACACTCAGAGATAAGAGTGAAAATGTGGGACTTGATCAGGGAGAAGATTAAAACAGGCGATGCGAAGGTTGTACGGAAACGTTGTATGTGTTGGCTTTATAGAGTGATGATGTGGGTGGAGTCTATTTTATGTGCTGGAGTGCATATTGAGACGTTAGAAAGGAGGCAAAAATGATGCTTCATGACTTTTAACATTAGAAGCACAAGGTAAAGATGCTGCGAATGTACTATGTGAGTTTAGAGACAAATTTAAGCGGGTTGGGTTTATCGATACGTGACATCATTCGGGTTGGGCGGGACGGGCCGAGCCACGTCTTGGGTTTGGGCGGGGCGGATTTCTGTAAAACCCCCTAACCGCGCATCACTAACAAACTCATAAATATGACATAAGAACTGCAAAAAAAAAACCCACTCAACTATTTATAGTCAGGGTCAGTTTTCAAAAACCATGAAGTCATTTATTAATTTTTGTTTTTAGGGCTTTTGAAAGGTGCTGAATTCAAATCTTCTGTATGTCAGGCTCAAAAATGTCCCATAAAACCTTAAAATGGACAAATCCAATATGGCCGCCACAGCCAGGTCCAAATCTAATGAACGAGTTAACTTTATGACTGTAGAAGTAAAAACATAAGTGTAATGTTCTTTTCATAGTTTTTCACAGATGGAGAATTCAATGACACACTCAGATTTAAGATAAACACTAAAGAACCCCCCACCCCCTCTCTCCCTTCCTCTAATCAATTAGTGCCGTTCATTAGTGGGAACATTG
>CM035798.1:54608493-54698493 GCA_020466265.1 Siphamia tubifer | reverse complement strand
GCGGTTCAAGAGTGTGCGGTTCAAGAGTGTGCGGTTCAAGAGTGTGCGGCTGAAGCGTGTGCGGCTCAAGAGTGTGCGGCTCAAGAGTGTGGGGTTCAAGAGTGTGGGGCTGAAGCGTGTGCGGCTCAAGAGTGTGCGGCTCAAGAGTGTGGGGTTCAAGAGTGTGGGGCTGAAGCGTGTGCGGCTGAAGCGTGTGCGGCTGAAGCGTGAGCGGCTCAAGAGTGTGCGGCTCAAGAGTGTGCGGCTCAAGAGTGTGCGGCTCAAGAGTGTGCGGCTCAAGAGTGTGCGGCTCAAGAGTGTGCGGCTCAAGAGTGTGCGGCTCAAGAGTGTGCGGCTCAAGAGTGTGCGGCTCAAGCGTGTGCGGCTCAAGCGTGTGCGGCTCAAGCGTGTGCGGTTCAAGCGTGTGCGGTTCAAGCGTGTGCGGTTCAAGCGTGTGCGGTTCAAGCGTGTGCGGTTCAAGCGTGTGCGGTTCAAGCGTGTGCGGTTCAAGCGTGTGCGGTTCAAGCGTGTGCGGTTCAAGCGTGTGAGGTTCAAGAGTGTGCGGCTGAAGCGTGTGCGGTTCAAGAGTGTGCGGCTGAAGCGTGTGCGGCTGAAGTGTGTGCGGCTGAAGCGTGTGCGGTTCAAGAGTGTGAGGTTCAAGAGTGTGCGGCTGAAGCGTGTGCGGTTCAAGAGTGTGTGGCTGAAGCGTGTGCGGTTTAAGAGTGTGCGGCTGAAGCGTGTGCGGTTTAAGAGTGTGCGGCTGAAGCGTGTGCAGTTCAAGAGTGTGCGTGTGCGGTTTCAAGAGTGTGCGGCCTGAGAGTCTGCGGTTAAAGTGTCTGAATCGTCTGAAGAGTTTGTGGTTGAAGCGCGTGCGGTTGAAGCGTGCGCGGTTGAAGCGTGCGCGGTTGAAGCGTGCGCGGTTGAAGCGTCTGCGGTTGAAGCGTCTGCGGTTGAAGCATCTGCGGTTGAAGCATCTGCGGTTGAAGCATCTGCGGTTGAAATGTTGTGCAGTTGAACCATCTGCCATTCAAGCCCCTGCCGTTGAAGCATCCGCAGTTGATTCATCTGTGATTGAAGCCCCTGCGATTGAAGTGTGTGCGGTTCAAGTGGTTGCAGTTGAACTGTCTGCAGTTCAAGCATATGCTGTTGAAGCGTCTGCAGTTGAAGCGTCCGCGATTGAATCCTCTGCAGTTGAAAGGTCTGTGGTTGATGCATCACCAGTTGAAGTGTCTCCAGTTTAAGTATCCGCAGTTCAAACGACTGTGGTTGAAGCCTCTCCAGTTGATGTGTCTGCAGTTGAAATGTCTGCAGTTGAAGTCTCTGCAGTTGAAGCGTCTGCAGTTCAAGCGTCTTCAGTTGAAGCGTCTGCATTTGCAGCGCCTTCACTTGAAGCGCCTCCATTTGAAGTGCCTGCAGTTGATGCGTCTGCAGTTGAAGTGTCTGCAGTTGAAGCGCCTGCAGTTGAAGTGACTGCAGTTGAAGCGACTGCAGTTGAAGCGACTGCAGTTGAAGCGACCGCAGTTCACATGCAAGAGGGTAAGGCATCTGCGAATGAAGCATGTGCAGAAGTGCCTGTAGTTGAAGCAGGTGCAGTTGGAACATCTGCAATTGAAGCATCTGCAGTTGACGCCGCTGAGGTTGAAGCATCTGCGGTTGACTCATCTGCGGTTGCAGCGGCTGAGACGGCTGCGGTTGAGGCTGCGGTTGCGGCTGCGGCCGCGGCTTCAACCGCCGTGGTGGTTGAGGCAGCTGCGGTTGGAGCATCTGTGGTTGAGTTGGCTGAGGCATCTGTGGTTGAAGCATCTGCAGCTGAGGCAACAGCCACGGTGGGTGAGGCAGCTGCAGCTGGGGTTGCGGCAGCTGCAGCTGGGGTTGCGGCAGCTGCAGCTGGGGTTGCGGCAGCTGCAGCTGGGGTTGCGGCAGCTGCAGCTGGGGTTGCGCCAGCTGCAGCTGGGGTTGCGCCAGCTGCAGCTGGGGTTGCGCCAGCTGGGGTTGTGGCAGCTGCAGCTGGGGTTGCGGCAGAGGCAGCTGGGGTTGCAGTTGAGGCATCTGTGGTTGAAGCATCTGCAGCCGAGGCGGCAGCCGAGGCGGCAGCCGCGGTGGTTGGGGCAGCTGCAGCTGGGGTTGCGGCAGCTGCAGCTGGGGTTGCGGTTGAGGCAGCTGGGGTTGCAGGTGAGGCAGCTGGGGCTGCGGTTGAGGCAGCTGGGGCTGCGGTTGAGGCAGCTGGGGTTGTGGTTGAGGCAGCTGCGGTTGAGGGGGCTGCAGTTGGTGCATCTGTGGTTGAAGCCGGTGCAGTTGAAGCTGCGGTGGTTGAAGCTGCGGTGGTTGAAGCTGCGGTGGTTGAAGCTGCGGTGGTTGAAGCTGCGGTGGTTGAAGCTGCGGGCGTTGAAGCCGCAGCGGTTGAGACAGCTGCTGCTGAGGTTGCGGCAGCTGCGGTTGAGGCAGCTGCAGCTGGTGTTGAGGTAGCTGCCGCTGCGGTTGAGGTGACTGTGGTTGAAGCCATGGTTGTTGAGGCGACTGTGGTTGAGGTGACCGCGGTTGAGGTGACTGCGTTTGAAGCCATGGCGGTTGAGGCAACCGCGGTTGAGGCGACCGCGGTTGAGGCGACCGCGGTTGAGGCGACTGCAGTTTAAGCCGTGGCAGTTGAGGCGACCGCGGTTGAAGCCGTGGCAGTTGAGGCGACCGCGGTTGAGACGACCGCGGTTGAGGCGACTGCAGTTTAAGCCATGGCAGTTGAGGCAACCGTGGTTGAGGCGACCGCGGTTGAGGCGACCGCGGTTGAGGCGACCGTGGTTGAAGCCATGGCGGTTGAGGCGACCGCGGTTGAGGCGACTGCAGTTTAAGCCATGGCAGTTGAGGCGACCGCGGTTGAGGCGACCGCGGTTGAGGCGACCGCGGTTGAGGCGACCGCGGTTGAAGCCATGGTGGTTGAGGCGACCGCGGTTGAGGCGACTGCGGTTGAAGGCATGGCGGTTGAGGTGAATGCGGTTGAGGCGACTGTGGATCAGGCAACTGCGGTTGAAACCATGATGGTTGAAGCCATGGCGGTTGAGGTGACTCCGGTTGAAGCCATGACGGTTGAAGCCATGGCGGTTGAGGTGACTCCGGTTGAGGCGACTGCGGTTGAAGCCATGGCGTTTGAGGTGACTCCGGTTGAAGCCATGACGGTTGAAGCCATGGCAGTTGAGGTGACTCCGGTTGAGGCGACTCCGGTTGAGGCGACTCCGGTTGAGGCGACTCCGGTTGAGGCGACTCCGGTTGAGGCGACTCCGGTTGAGGCGACTCCGGTTGAGACATCTGCGGTTGAAGTTTAATCAGTTACTAGTAATTCCAGACGACCTGACAGTTGAACCAGACTGACTTATGAGTTTACATTTTCATTTGGAAAAAGGGAAATTGTGTTAAACCTTAACGTCTTTAAGCCTCAAGTTTTTTCTCTTTTATCCATTTTCCTTGTTTTTTTTGTTTTTCCACCTGCTGTAATACTCTGAATATTTTATTTTTAAGTACGTTTGTCTTTTAAATGAAATGTGCTACTTCTCATTTTACTAAATATTTTGGTCATTTTTATTCACATTATTCATAAATTTGGTCATTTTTGTTAATTTTATTCAATATTTTGTTTATTTTACTGAATATTCTGGTCTTCAATGTTCATCCTTGTTGCATTATAAATATTTCTTCTTCATATTTCTGGTCTAAAAATTTTAAATGTATTCTTCCTCCCATGGTTTTATTAGTTGTTTGGTGAGAATTCAGAAAAATATAATTAATGGTCACTAATGGTTTTGAGTCAAGACTGCTAATGTAAACTTAAATAAGTCCAAGTCGTCCAAGGCTACGTTCACACAGCAGGTCACTTTGGGATTTTTTGGTGAAATCCTATTTTTCATATGCTTGTTCATATTACACATTAAATGCAACTTATCAATCTTCAGTGTGAGCGGAATGCGTCCTGTAAGTAACACCGCATGCGCAAGATGCTCCGATGTAACGGCCAATGAGGATAGAAATCATAGTACGTGATGTATGTGGAAGGCTAAGGTGGTAGCGGTTGCTATGGGCAACAGTGCAGCGTTGACGTGCAGAAGACGGCCGAATAAAATACAATTATAATTTAAAAATGTAAAAGGCGGAGGCGAAAGCAAGAGGTTCATATAGAGAGAAGATGAATGAAACTGATTTGATTTGGAAAAGATCAGAGATATGAAGAATGTTTCTATCATATAAACCCACGGTTCTCAAACTGGGGTCCGCGGACCCCTAGGGGGACGTGGCGCATGTCCAGGGGGTACGCCAAATTATTCACGGGTTTTTTTTGTTTTTGTTTTTTTTTGGCATTTTATTTTGAAATGCGGAAGTAACAGCGCTGTTTGACGCCAGCTTGACTAAATTGAGACGGAGCGAGTCACAGGCTATTTTTAGCCACCCTGCAGCGAACATGGATCGATTTTTCAGTCCGCCAAGTTCCTCAAGAAGTGGTAAAAGAAATGACAATGAAAATGACAATGACAAAAACAAACGCCCTAACCCTAAAAAGAGAAAGTACATTGATAGTTATATTGAGTTTGGCTTCATTGAGAACAATGATGGGAGACCAAAATGTCTCTGTCTGTCTGTCTGTCTGTCTGTCTGTCTGTCACACACACACACACACACACACACACACACACACACGGTTTTGTGTGTCTTTTGTTCCGTTTATTATTTTAAAATTATTTAAAATTGTTGTTTCTGAAGTGTTCATTTATATTATAATACCTGAAAATGTGGCTGGTTTGCACAAAAGCACTATTAAAAAAGGTTATCATTGTTTCATAATAATCATTGTTGAAGTGGTTTTTTATCATTTTCAGTATCGCGACGATGAAGGGGGACATGGAAAAATGTCACCCCTCCAAGGGGGACCTGGACCAAAAAAGTTTGAGAACCCCTGATATAAACTATCCAGTGGTCCTGCCCCCTGGCCTGTACCCACTGGCCCCGCCCCCTGGACTTGCATCAGTTCCTACACTGAAAAAAGTAAAGCATTGAATCAACTTAAAAATTCTTCTTCAATTGGTCACACATAAAAACATATAGTTGAGTGAATCAAATCAAATAACCCTAACCCTCTGCAATTTAGTTTGGTTCACTCAAATAGACTTTTTTGTGTGAGATTAAAAAGTCAAAATTGAAGAATTTTTAAATTGATTCAGTGGTTTACTTTATCAGTTACACAGTTGAAAAAGTTTTTTACAAGATATGAACCATTTTACTGAAGGTTCAACGTTTGACTGAAAACACTGTAGTGTTGAAGGTCAAAGGTCAACCTCTGGATAGTCACATGTTTACATGTGTGTGTCAATTGTAAATACATTAAACTAGTGGTAAACTCATAATATCGTACCTCTGGGTCTTTACGTTTGTTGTGTCAATTACAGGAGTAAATGGAAAAGTCGAATAAATGTTACATGGCTGTTCCGAATTAAGTCACATAGAAAAATATCAGATATGTATCGGATTCAGTCACACATATGAAATACGCCTGGGTAGGTTTTTTTTTATTTTATCATATTTGTCCTGTTCAGACCGTCTTTAACAGGTCAAAGGTCACATACAGGTCAAATGGAAGCAAAGTCACATATGGGAACATTTACCTGCAGTCTGAAGGCAGCAGTCAATACAATGGAAACTATTTAACTATATATATATATATATATATATATATATATATATATATATATATATATATATATATATATATATATATATAAAATATATATATATATATACATAATATATATATATAGATATATAATATACATATATATATATAATATATATATATGAAAAAACGATATATATATATATATATATATATATCGTTTTTTCAGATTATAAGTCGCACCAGCCAAAAAATGCATAATTGAGAAGGAAAAAACGTATATAAGTCGCACTGGAGTATAAGTCACATTTTTGGGGAAAATTTATTTGATAAAACCCAACAACAAAAACATACATGTCATCTTGAAAGGCAATTTAAAATACAAATAAAATAGAGACGAAACAGGATGTTGTGAACTTACGACATATCCGGTTCTAATGTCTGGCATTTGCGAGAATTACAGACTTTTGTTTATTCTGTCTGAATGCACTAGACAATAACAACAGAGGTACGGGGGTAACGGCAAATTACCAGTGATCCACAGATAATACTTCTATTAATAATCATTTGGGTTTCGGGTGTACGACGTGTACTATTGAAAATCCATCTTTCATGTGGTAAACCCAACTGGTTGCCTACTGCCTTAAAACATCAGATTAATACTTAAAACTAGACGGTAAGACAGGAAACCAGAAACACTTTAGTCTCAAGGACAAGGAGCCAGTGCTTGGAACCCTCCATCCTGTCTGTCAGTACTGATCAACAGAAACAGGCTGAATAGTCCTTGTTCAGAACCAGTATTGCATGTTCAGTCTGCTGCTGTAGCACCTGTTTTCACAAAGCAGCGCAGACAAAGGGTGAGGAAAAACTAGTAAACATGAAGCTATTATGCTAGCTGTTCCAAGGACACTGTCCAACTTCTGTTCAACTGATTTAGAAAAAAAAAACAAGAAAAAGAAACAGCTGGATTTCTGGGTTTTGTTTTGTTTTTTCTTCACATGCAGCACAAACCTTAGCTTTGCCTTGTGGATAAATGTTTCCTTTTACTCATTTCATCCAACTCCATCTTTATTTTGGGGTTAGGGTTGACCGGAGGTTGTGCCAGACATTGTTACTGTTCGTCAATTTAATCTTTTTACTCTTTTCAAAGTACTGATTTAAATACTGTTTAGGAATGGATACCGTTTCGAAAATACAGTAATACCTCAATTACGAAAAAGACCCAACTAATAAATAATGCACGTTACGTAACGCCTTTACGTAAAATTTTCATCTTGGAATAAAAAAGAAAATTTAAGCTATGAAATTAAACCCCCGAAATGTAATCACAGTAATGTACGTACTGTACAAAGATACATATGTTCAGGGTCTTCTGCACATTTCTGACAATTTTGTTTTTAAGACCATTGAGTATAAAAATAAGACCACTACTGCATAACAAATATGTACAATAAAACAAAAAGCACATTCTAGGTGAAGCATATGGTGTTAAGAACCCACAGTATTTCAACCGTTAGCATAGCGGTTGAACCCACAATATTTCTACCTTTAGCATAGCGGTTGAACCCACAGTATTTCTACCTTTAGCATAGCGGTTGAACCCACAGTATTTCTACCTTTAGCATAGCGGTTGAACCCACAATATTTCTACCTTTAGCATAGCGGTTGAACCCACAGTATTTCTACCATTAGCATAGCGGTTGAACCCACAGTATTTCTACCTTTAGCATAGCGATTGAACCCACAGTATTTCTACCGTTAGCATAGCGGTTGAACCCACAGTATTTCTACCGTTAGCATAGCGGTTGAACCCACAGTATTTCTACCGTTAGCATAGCGGTTGAACCCACAGTATTTCTACCTTTAGCATAGCGGTTGAACCCACAGTATTTCTACCTTTAGCATAGCAGTTGAACCCACAGTATTTCTACCGTTAGCATAGCGGTTGAACCCACAGTATTTCTACCGTTAGCATAGCGGTTGAACCCACAGTATTTCTACCGTTAGCATAGCGGTTGAACCCACAGTATTTCTACCGTTAGCATAGCGGTTGAACCCACAGTATTTCTACCGTTAGCATAGCGGTTGAACCCACAGTATTTCTACCATTAGCATAGCGGTTGAACCCACAGTATTTCTACCTTTAGCATAGCGGTTGAACCCACAGTATTTCTACCGTTAGCATAGCAATTGAACCCACAGTATTTCTACCGTTAGCATAGCGGTTGAACCCACAGTATTTCTACCGTTAGCATAGCGGTTGTGGTGAATGCAGCTAAAGCACTAGTGTTTGGATCCACAGACACTAAAGTCAAAGCTGTCATCGTCATTTGTGTTCGTTGTGGTGAATGTCGTCATGGGAACCGTTGTCAGACTAGCATCTTAGTGTGTCTGCGTTAACCCTTTCATGTTAGCGTCATTGTTGCCAACGTCATGTCTTTACCACATCCTTTCCATATCTTTTCATATTCACACCTTTTTTTTGACCAACTGTTGTATTTGTTTTCCTCAAACACACTTATCACTGAACTGTCACTTCCTGGTCTGGGTTCATGTTCACGTATGTTTGTTCCAAACACTTCTTTTTCATCTGTTTGAGTCAATGACGTAAATGCTGATAAAAGGACACACTGCCCCCTGCAGTGGGATTCCTGTTCTATTAGACACAGCTCTATGATAGAACTAACATCTACTTTTTCAACATCTTCATAACAAACGACGCTAGCTAAATAAACTAGTGCAGGAAAAAAAAATCCAGACCTACATTTTTCATTAACCGTAGGCTACCCAGATGACATTTAATACCTCCTATGTGAAATTTAATGATATACTTAAAAATAGTGAAATATGCTTTTTAAGACCTTAAAAACCACATATTGTGAATAAGACTTTTTAAGGATCCATGCAGACCCTGATGTACTGTACACGTGTGCGTAGCATCATATTTGCTATTTGATAGAGTTACTCTGCCATTGGCTAACTCCCAACACTCCACTGGCCTCCCATTGGCTAGGACGAGGCTACCCATGATTCTTTTGGTGCGTTTTCAACCCTCATTCTATATTTATGTTATTTTCTGTATTTTTCATTCATTTTTTTATTTGTCTGAAACTGAAATAATGAAAAATAAATTTAAAAAACCCCAATACAATCAAGAAGTCAATGACATATACACTCGTTAGTGGTCAATGACAGAAAAAAAAAACAATGATTCCAGTAAATGTAACAAGTTTACATGTAAATGAATTTATAAACACAGTTTGAGAAGCAAAAGCTGATCCTAGATCTGCTCCTTCTGTGGTTTAGTGTCACATTGATTAGATTTCCATCACTGGTTATCACATTAAAATAGAAAAGGAGGAATAACACACAAGACACAGGAACTTTATATTGATCCTATCACCAATGTGCAACCACTCTCCCATTAAATATTTGTGAATGAAGGCCAAAGGTCAAGGTCACCAAACGTGTTCTGACAATGATAAGAGGATGCGCTAAAATGTTTGTTGTGCCTGGAATATAATATAATATAAAATATAATATAATATAATGTAAATAATATAATATAATGTAAATAATATAATATAATGTAAATAATATAATATAATAAATATATAATATAATATAATATAAATAATATAATATAATATAATATAATATAATATAATATAATATAATATAATATAATATATATAATATAAATAATATAAATAATATAATATAATATAATATAATATAAATAATATAATATAATATAATATAATATAATATAATATAATATAATAAATATATAATATAATATAAATAATATAATATAATATAATATAATATAATATAATATAATATAATATAATATAATATATATAATATAAATAATATAAATAATATAATATAATATAATATAAATAATATAATATAATATAATATAATATAATATAATATAATATAATATAATATAATATAATATAATAAATATATAATATAATATAAATAATATAATATAATATAATATAATATAATATAATATAATATAATATAATATAATATAATATAATATATATAATATAAATAATATAAATAATATAATATAATATAAATAATATAATATAATATAATATAATATAATATAATATAATATAATATAATATAATATAATATAATATAATATAATATAATATAAATAATATAATATAATATAAATAATATAATATAATATAATATAATATAATATAATATAATATAATATAATATAATATATATAATATAAATAATATAAATAATATAATATAATATAATATAAATAATATAATATAATATAAATAATATAATATAATATAATATAATATAATATAATATAATATAATATAATATAATATATATAATATAAATAATATAAATAATATAATATAATATAATATAAATAATATAATATAATATAATATAATATAATATAATATAATATAATATAATATAATATAATATAATATAATATAATATAATATCTTATCTTACCATATCTTACCTTAGAGTATCTTATCTTTCAGAAGAGGAGCAGTTAGTGCTGCTCTCTGGTTCTTGGGGAGGTTGAGGTCTGACAGAGTCGATGTCAGGTGACATGTGCGCCGCCGGCTGCCAGTTACCGGTATGTTCTCCTGGAGCAGGTAGAACAGGAAGTGAACACACAGTCAACCAGCACAACTGGTCAGAACAAATGCCTCCACACACACAGACTGAACCAGGACTGAGCGTGTTCCACTCACGTCTGTGCAGATCTGAAGGTGGACGTGAAGACGTTCCTTCGGGGGGGGGGGGGGGGGGTCCCTCAGCCTGGATGAGAAGTGACAGCGCTCCCACTGGCTTCTGCTGAAGCAGGTAAAACCAGGTAGAGTAAAGACACACAGCTGGTCTCACTGAGCTGCAGAGACGAGGAAACAAAGATAGAAGAAGACCCACTGATGAATGATCCATGACATGAACGTACACGAGTGGACGTGGAGACGCTGAAGGACACCAACAAGGACACGCAGGCCGCCACCACGGCCAGGATGGAACATTATTAAAGCACAAAAACAACTAGAATAGAGAACAGAATAGATGTCGGGTTCCCCCAGATATCTGGCTAACCCTGGTGGGAGGTCCGCTGGTGAAGCTCATCCATGGCCCACCATGTTTTTGTAAAAAAAATAAATACATTCAAAAGGTTAAAAGTTGACAGGTATGAAATTATATCCATTATGTGTCATTGTATAATATTTATTAATATTTACATCAACTGCTACGAAAAACACACACTGAAATACACCCTAATCATATTGTTTCCAGCGCCAATAGAACCAGTGACTGTTTTTAAATCTGAGTTAAAAACATATTTATTTAGGCGAATATTTAACATGTAGTCGAACGTCCATGTCTGTTTTTATGTTGTTGCTGCGATTTTGTAACTTGTTTCATCTTTGTTTTTATCTTGGTTTTATAATTGTTAGTTGTGCATCTTTTGGTGTTGTAAGGTGCTATATAAATAAAATCTGATTGTTTGATTGATTTAATAATGAATAAATAAATGAATAAAATGAATGTCAATGACAGAATCCACAACGTGGAATAAATAGAATAAAGATTTGTTATATTGACACTTGACTATGATTTTTTTAATAGAAAACAAATAAAAAATAAAGACAATTTTAAAAAAGATTATACAAAATTTAAGTAAAATTAACCAAATAGATTAAATAAATGGAAAAGATCAATAAAAATACACAAAAATAAACAAGGAAAAAAAACTATAAAATAAATAATAATAAATAAAATAAATGAATGAATGAATGAATAAAAAAAAGAATCAATCAATAAATAAACTATTAAAAATACAATAAATAGATCAAATAAAAATTAAAAATAAAATGATAATAACAGGACCTGTCATGTGACTCTTTCCACATAGATATTCAGACAGTTTCAAGTCTGCCCTTCTACCCTGGGACAGGGTGGGTTTGGGTCAGACTGACCCCGGGCTGTCGGTCAGGAGGCAGTGGGTGTGTGCCTTGCCCGGTGGCAGCGGCAGCAGCAGGTAGAGGGTTTCAGACTGTGTCGCACCAGTCATGTCCCCCCCCCCCCACACACACACCCCTTCCACCACCTCTGCAACACAAACACATGCTAAACAGGCCACTGTCGCCACCGCCTCCCACATTCAGCTGCAAATGAGGCCGCCATGGGCCCCAGCCTCGTTTGATGTCATGAATAATCTGCATGAATCTTCAGTGGCGCAGGTCGCTGAAAAAAAAGAATAACTATTGTCTGCAGTGGAACCAGGGTTTATGACAAAATGAGAAGAAATATGGAAATATTCAGTCTGGGATTGACGAGTGAAGATGTGACTTTTTACAAACACGACGATTGATAGAAAGAAAAAGTACACATGTGTAGAGTTTAAGTAGAAGTACTTCATTACTGTACTGAAGTAAAAGTACACATGTGTAGAGTTTAAGTAGAAGTACTTCATTACTGTACTGAAGTAAAAGTACACATGTGTAGAGTTTAAGTAGAAGTACTTCATTACTGTACTGAAGTAAAAGTACACATGTGTAGAGTTTAAGTAGAAGTACTTCATTACTGTACTGAAGTAAAAGTACACATGTGTAGAGTTTAAGTAGAAGTACTTCATTACTGTACTGAAGTAAAAGTACACATGTAGAGTTTAAGTAGAAGTACTTCATTACTGTACTGAAGTAAAAGTACACATGTGTAGAGTTTAAGTAGAAGTACTTCATTACTGTACTGAAGAAAAAGTACACATGTGTAGAGTTTAAGTAGAAGTACTTCATTACTGTACTGAAGAAAAAGTACACATGTGTAGAGTTTAAGTAGAAGTACTTCATTACTGTACTGAAGAAAAAGTACACATGTGTAGAGTTTAAGTAGAAGTACTTCATTACTGTACTGAAGTAAAAGTACATGTAGGTATCTGTACTTTAAGATGTATTTTTCTGTCAACTTTGGACTTTAATATCTGTACTGTATTTTTCAGACTATTAGGCACATTTAAAATACTTTAATTTTCTCCAAAAACTACAGTGCACCTCATATGTGACCCACCACCACCAAACCAGGCATAAGTGGCGCTGAGCCGTTCAGAGCTACAGCCAAATTTAGGCTGGAAGGTGATTTGTTATTAGTGTTTACACCTTATCAAAAAACGGTACCTTAACACCTCTATGTTCACTTCCTGTGGTCATTACATTGAAATCCAATCAATAAAGGTGTTTATTGAGTCAATTATTTAAGCGGTGACAAAAGTTCAGGTATTGCTGAGCAAAGACAAAGACGACTTCCACCTCTTTTCGCCGAACAAAACGATCTCCGTTCCGTGGGTAAACACCCAAGTGTTTGGTACGAGGTAAAAGCTTATATTGAATGTTCTGTCCAATGGTGTAAGCCAAATGATTATAATACGTCACACTTCTGTCCTATTATTATAATATATAAAACTTCTGTGACATGTCCATCAGAGTGTCCTTTAACATCTGTCAACAATTTGTGTCAATCGGATACAAATTATTATGCGTTGCTAAGGACTTCCTACCCCAAAACAGTCCAAAACTTTAACGGACAATATCTAAAAATATGCAAATTGTAAAATATGTCCAAATGTGGATATTAAAATGACCATAACTTTGGTTCTACTTGTGATAGAAACATCATTTTTTCACCATCTTAAACCTTAGTTTCCACTCTACCAAGATACACACATAACTCTGTTTGGATTTACACACACTTATGCCTGGTTTACTGGTGGTGGGTCATATATATGGATTAATTTACCTCCTCCAACATTAGTTGGGAGGGATTATTGTAATCACTTTGTGTGTGTGTGTGTGTGTGTGTGTGTGTGTGTGTGTGTGTGTGTGTTCACACAGACATATCATGCTATAACTCAATAAATACTGTAGATATCACTATGGAATGACATGGGCATATACATATAACTAATGCGCATCAGTCGCAATGATTAATTTGAATAAAGGTCAAAGGTCAAGGTCCCAACAAAAAGGTCAAAATCACATTATCAGTTCTCACTCCAGAACAGAGGGTCACAGAACTTTCAGATTGGTACCAAATGATGCAGAATGAAGATTTATATAATTCCCCTAATAGATGTTATCACCGACAACCAATAGTTTTTCAGATCTCTGGGGGTTAAAGGTGACATGCGGCCAAATTAACTTGTGTAACACTGTTTGTGTGTCAAACATAGACATATCACACTATAACTTAATCAATACTGGATACATTATCATAATATGACACACACTAATAGATATATACATATCACAAAATTTATATTACTGCAAAAGGTCAAAGGTCGCTTTTAGCAGAAATGTCAAAATCACATTATTGGTTCCAATTCAAGAACAGGTTGTCATAGAAACTTGATTTGAACAAAATAAGGACGAGATCAGACGTTCTCTAAATACTAGTTATCTTATAATTTTGACTTTTTAATCTTATAATTTTGAATTTTTAATCTTATAATTTAGATTTTTTTAATCTTATAATTTTGATTTTTTAATCTTATAATTTTGACTTTTTAATCTTATAATTTTGACTTTTTAATCTTATAATTTTTATTTTTTAATCTTATAATTTTTATTTTTTAATCTTATAATTTAGATTTTTTTAATCTTATAATTTTGACTTTTTGGCTCATGATTTTGATTTATAGTCCAGTGTGTTTTATAGTGCAGAAAATACGGTACTTTTATAAACTACCCAAATGAAAAAGACGTGAATAACCTGAAAAAAAAAAAAAAAAAAAACTTCAAGAAAAGTGCAATTTTGACAATATTATGCCTCAACTCATCATTTATGGTCATTTTAGGTCAGATCTAAAAACAAAAAATACTAAACACTTAGTACCAGGTGCAGCAAATTATTAAAGTTGTGGTTCATTTTCTTTAGACATTTAAGGTTGTTCATATTTGTTCAGGTTGTCAGATTTTATTGTTACTTGACAGTTTGTAAATGTCAATATTTTCATCATTTAATGTTATTTTTTGCACTAATATCCATTTATTTATTTATATGCATAGTGTAATTTTTTATGTCAAAATGAGACAAAAATACAGCCACTTTTTTGTAGGTTATTCTGTTATTAATCTGCAGATCATGGGTCTCAAACATGTGGCCTGGGGACCAAATGCAGCCCCCCAAAAGTTCCAATCCGGCCCGTGGGATGAATTAAGTGCAATAATTCCACAGTCAAAGCTGTGGAATTGATTTCAGTTTTGGTTCCACATACAGACCAATATGATCTACAGTCAAACAATAATAACAGAATAAGATACAAAAAATAATGACAAGAGACGGACAAAGAAATTATGACAACTTAAAAAATTTGTTTTAGTGCAAAAAATAACATTACAGTAAGAAAATATTCATATTTACAAAGTAGCTTGCAAATAAAATGTCAATAACTTGAACAAATGTTAACCTGAAATTTAAAAGAAAATGAGAAAATATTTTAGCAATTTTCTGCTTCTGTTCCGAAGATTTTTTTTTTTTTGTGTTTGTAGATCTGATCTGTAATAGACATGTAGAAATGATAAGCTGAGGTAGAATATTGTTAAAATTGTATTTATTACATTGCATTTTTGGACAGAGCACCATCAGCCACAGAATGATCCATTCAAAATGTAAGATTGAACCTTTCTGCTGCAGTAATTACACTGTTCAGTATGCAACAATGAGCATGTGCAAAAGAGATCTTTTTATGGGTAACCGAGATCTTTTTATGGGTAACCGTGATCTTTTTATGGGTAACCGTGATCTTTTTGTGGGTAACCGAGATCTTTTTGTGGGTAACCGAGATCTTTTTGTGGGTAACCGAGATCTTTTTGTGGGTAACCGAGATCTTTTTGTGGGTAACCGAGATCTTTTTGTGGGTAACCGAGATCTTTTTGTGGGTAACCGAGATCTTTTTATGGGTAACCGTGATCTTTTTATGGGTAACCGTGATCTTTTTATGGGTAACCGTGATCTTTTTATGGGTAACCGTGATGTAACCGTGATCTCTTTATGGGTAACCGTGATGTAACCGTGATCTTTTTATGGGTAACCGTGATCTTTGTATGTGCAATAGTGATCTCTTCGTGTGTGTGATCTGTAATCATAAACTATCCACATGTTTTCTGCTGCTGTAACAAAAACTCTTTCCTTGAAAAAGGATTATAAAGTTTCTATTTTTCTAAGGAATTTACTTTAAGGTTATTGCCTTTTTGTTTTTTTTGGATAGTTTATAAGTTAAGTATTTTCAGAATTTAATGGAGGGTGGTTTTTTTTTGCACTAAAAGACAAAATTTGGAGTAGTTATCATTTGTAGGTTATTATGCTAATATTCGACTGGTCCGTCCCACTGGAGATCAAAATAGGACTAAATGTTGCCCCTGAAAGAAATTGAGTTTGAGAGCCCTGTTCTACCGTCTTCTGTCTGAGACCATCTCAGCCTTTGTTTCCTCCTCACCCTCCCTTTCTTTCTTTTTAAACTCCTCTTCTTCAGTTACCATGAATTGGCTTTCAATAGGAGCAAGGGTTTAGATAGTTTAGCCTTTGTAATGTTTGGTAATGATTGTCCCCTGAGGATGTGAAAGACAGGCTGGACCCAGAAGAAAATACTTTCTTTCTTTAAGCGCATCCATCCTTGCCTACAACAAGAGGTTATTAACAAGGATATTATATAAAAATGTTAGTTAGACCTTAAGCAGAAGAGCTCAGGCAGGAATTCAATTGAATTGTCTTTGCTTTCCAGTCCTAGTTTCATGCCAATGGGCTGCCCACACATGATTAAAATAATACATCTTTATATATTGAATAACCAGGTCAGCTCAGTTAAGAAAGTCACAGAAACTAAAGCCGTTTTCAATTAAAAACGCAAACTTTTCCTCCCAACAGGAGAGATCTGTGCACAATGAATGTTTTTCTAGTTTTGATTTGGGAATGAAAGCTAATCAAAAGCTTATTGGACTCTGAATTAACAGTGAAACCTGTTCTCTGACCCCAACCTTTCTAATGCACAGATCCACCGTACAATAACACAGTTGTGCATATATATACGTGTGTCCTTGATGACTGTAGATTGCAGTCAGAGACTTTGCCCAGTAAGTTGAATGGTAATGACTAGTGCATTAGCAGTCGCCTGGTTGTTTAGTAGGGTGAGTGTAATCAGGAAATCAATGGAACGCATTCATCACATCTATAGCAACAGACACTACTGGAAGATCAACCGCCGCTAAAGATACGGTTCAGCCTTGTACTGACTGACGAGGTCCTTCTATTGACCCGACCCCACAACAGAATAACTTCAACCTTCCTGCTGCTGCGACCAAGCAAGCCTCACCGCGCCTCCGTGGTGTCGGCGAGGATGCAGAATTCCACCAATTAAAGTGTTTTTCTGTTATAGACTGGAATAAGCCGCCCGTCAATAGCAGCTAGTCACAGCCTGTGGGCTTCAATTAAAGCACACTTTTAAACCCGCTGTTCGCTCCATGAGGACTAGACCCACTCGATCAGTAGTAGACCTAACCCACCGCTCTTACTTTTCACATCCGTGCTGCCATGACGATAAACTCCATGTTGAGCCGCATTTTGTAATAAACATCTAAAATTTAATAACTTTTTTTTTTTTTTTTATTTCATTTTGTAATAAACTTCCACAACGCATTTTGTAATACATTTTGCCACATTATATAATAAGTCATTACATTTTAAGATTATTACAAAATACACTTGGAACTTTTTTATTCTCCAGAAAATGTAATAACATGGTGCATTATGTAATAATTCTAAAGCATAGCTTATTTGTTAATTGTATTTTATTTAGCTTTAAAGTATTGGTACAAGCTAGGCCTATTATTAGGGTCATTTACACCAGGACGATTGCAGCTAAATACGACAGCATATTTTATCATAAGTTTTTTTCATTTGCACGAACCCGACGTCATCAGGGTGTGAATACGCACAAATCTTCAGAATCCTTTCACAGTACGGATGTATCGAAGACGTGCTGGTTCGCATCTCCGTCAAGAAACGCACAGGTTCACGTCGAGCCTTTACGTCACATACACTTTCATGTTACATTCACACACTGAGCAGGTAAAGCAACAAACATGTGGGACAACCTGGACTCCACAGATATTCAAGTTGCATTAGCATTAGCATTAGCATCTCTAATAAATACGGAGGAGTCGGTTCAGTTGTTGTACAGACATTACACACATTCAACAGAGAAGGGGGGGACAATTACATACGTCCAAAACAGAAGAGGACATAGTGGCCTGTCAGGACTATCCAATCATATTTCTCGTACTGTTGCATCTTCGTATAAACAAGGATTTCCTCCTGAATACACTCGTCTAAACGCGGTTGAAAAACTGAAGACGAGACGACACTTTTGCGTCTTGTGTTTTCATCGTCTCCATATAAATGTAGCCTCAGTATCAGTGTATTATCCTAGTAACAGTACTTAACAATTACTATCAGTACACTATTCAAAGGTTGAATTCATAGAATATTCTGTAAATTCCAGGAGATTTTTTTTTTTTTAATGGAACCAAAAATCACATCAAGAATACTTATAAATAACAACAATAAATACAACCAACACATGCAGGCTTGTGGAAAATTTTAAATAATGAACCAATGAATATTTGTTCTACCTTAAACAATGTCAGAGCTGCTGTGACCACATCATTTATCCACTAACATTCATTTAAAATAATATGAAATTAACTCAAAAGGTTAACCACAGGACCACAGAACATATTCCAGGTATGTTCTTTTTTTTTATTAAAACAAAGCGATAGACTGGATGTAAAAACATTTTTTTTTACCTGAATTTTCTTCAGATCAAAATTGGATAAAACGGGAGATGGCCGTTATCCTGTTTTTTTTTCCCCATTATTCTTTTTAACACAAAAAGGAAAACTGCATCGTCATTGTTTTAGTTTTGGTTTTACTTTGAAAAATGAATGAATTAATATTACACAGATTCTCGCTCCATGGGTACTAGACCCAGTCCATGAGTACTATACTACTTTACTGTCGTAAAAGTGCTCCCATTCTGTACTGAAGTATAAAGTACATATATTTATGTAAATGTAAAGAGTATAAAGTACATATATTTATATAAATGTAAAGAGTATAAAGTACAAATATTTATATAAATGTAAAGAGTATAAAGTACATATATTTATATAAATGTAAAGAGTATAAAGTACAAATATTTATATAAATGTAAAGAGTATAAAGTACAAATATTTATGAACAAATATAGGGAGCAAAAGTAAAAACTTGCCAGAAAAACAAATACTCCAGTAAAGTACAGCTACTTTAAAACTCTACTTAAGTACAGTACTTCATTACTTGCCCCTCTGTATATAGTTTATTATTTTACTGTTCTGGTCAAATCAGGCTGAATGTGGCGCCTGAAGAAAATGAGTTTGAGACGAAGATGACGGGAAGGACGCACCAAGAAAAAGAGTCGGACTGGAGATGTCCCAGACCGGGTTCTTTTGGGGTTCAGTGGGCTGTGAGACAGGTCCATTGACCGCGGGCTAAACACCGTGTCCCACTGCGCATCAACGCTCTCACCCGGGCAGCCGAAAAAAGCGTCAGTGGCTGCGGACTCAGAGTTAACCAGTCAACTCCATTACAGTGCAGGGGGCGTACACAGACCTGCCACACCAAAGGGATCACGCCAGCCAGCCAAGAATATTAATTGCTTTTAAATGGAGTGGAAGTCTCTTTATTGGGTGTCTGGTGTTGGTTTGTTATCTGCAGCGCTGAAAAGGCCCCGCTGCTCTTTGGTCTTGCCGACTTTAAAGGAAAAACTGACTTTGGATGAGGTCATTGATCTGCGGGGGCTGTATACTCCCAGTGGGTTTTTGTGTTTTTGTGTGGCCTGCCCCTTTAACTATCCCCATTGTACCCTGTTCATTCACTCCTCAATGCACTGCAGTCAATAAACATATTTGTTAATGACGCTTCCTCACTAGCCCAGGCTCGGGCCAAAGCGTGTTTGTTTCCAACTCTGGACCCCGGACAATCAATTGTTCTGAGGTGTAACTTCTACAGAGGTGGTAAAAGTACTCGTATTCTGTGAAATTAAATAATACTTCACCAGTAAAAACAACAAAAGGTTTCAAAAGGTATCTAAAAAATAAAACTTTTACAAGTGAGTTAAAATGTGTTTGATCAGGTCAGTTATTAATTACATTACATTTTATTTATAAAGCCCCACAGTTTAGTGGGTATGGACACAAAATGTAGTTTTAAAAAAATGGGTAAAAAGTCACAATTGGAAATAAAAGTCATCATTATGAGATTAAAAAAAAAGCATAATTATGATTTAAAATGTTAAAAATATGAGATAAAAAATGACAATCATGAAAAAATTAATAATTATGATACAGAAAGTCACAGGTTATCTCCAGAAGTGGTAAAAACACTCACGTTCTGTGAAATAAAGAAATAATACTTAACCAGTAAAAAAAACAAACAAACCAAAAAACATTATTGTGCAGAAAATGTGTTTGACCAGGTCACAGTTATGCAATTGAGTGGGTATGGACACAAAATTTAGGAAAAAAAAGGTAAAAAAGTAATAATTGACATTAAAAGTCATCATTATGAGATTTAAAAAAGCATAATTATGATTTAAAATGTCAAAAATAGGAGAAAAAGTCACAATCACAGGATAAAAGTAAATAGACTGTACATTTGTAGTTCATTTTTTTCACCAGTTTGTGCCCAAAGCGCTTTGCAATTCCTTACATTCACCCATTCACACACACTAATACACCAGTAGACGGCTACTGCTTGACCCCTGACCCCACTGGGAGACACTTTGACATGTGGACAGAGAGACCCCTCGATCATTGGACGACCCGCTCTTCCAACTGAGCCACAGCAACCCTGTTTAATTATGATTTTTAATTATGGTTTTTGGAGAAAATTAAAGACTTTTCAGTGCACCACATAGAATAAAATACAGTAAATAAATTAAAAACATTTACATTTTAGTGGCATCAAACATAGAGACAAATGACTACAATTCCAGATACTAAAGCCCCGTCCCATTTGTCCCCCTTAAAACTTCCACTTGGTTTTAAGTGCCCCTAAAAAGTAAATTCCACTCATCAAGGGGAAATAATTCCCCCTGAAAATGGGACACCACTCGCCAAGTGAACGTAACAAACGTGCTGACGTCACACGCTGACAAGTCTACCCCGCCAAATATGAAACCACCCCTCCGCGAGACTGACATCAGCTGACTACTATTTACACGGAGGACAAATGGCGGTCCCAGCTGTGTTACCTGTTGTGTTGGTTCTGTTTATTTACCTTCGGGATGCGCAGAGAAGAAATGCGGCAAACAGAAGACGCATTCGCCGTCTACTTTGTCTTTCAGTCTTGTCTCAGGTATGTTGATTTATTTAAATATTTTGATGTATTTTTTCTTCAATAGTTGGCGATTTATAACATTAACGTTAGCATTACCGCTAGCTTGACATGGTAACATTACCGGTCATAGCCTCTGTGTGGTAAACTCGCTGAGCTCGCAGTGCATCATGGGTAATTTCATCTTCCACTCCAAACGAAGTCCGCAACCAACCTCACTACATTTTTAGGGTTGATTTTAAGGGCAAAATCGCACTCCCACTTGCTCCCCTAGGTAATGGGACACCCTACCCCTACACATGAACGCGCAAAATCTAGGGTTAGGGGAAATTTTAGGGTTAGGGGGAGAAATGGGACAGGGCCTAAAGCTCAGAACTTTTCCTCAGACTGAAGACTATCTCCTCATCAGATCGTTTCCATTCTCACTAAAATTACCGGCACGCTCACTCGACTTTTATATCATGTGACTTTTCTGTCTGGTAGACTTTTCGTGGCCGCCCGCCTGAGCGTGAATACGTTTCCACCTGTGAGCCCTGTTGGGATGACAATGGCTGCTGTAGCTCAAATCATGTACAGTGCGTCCACCTCCTTTGGTCCCCACTGAGATCTGTGTGTGAGGCCTAGTGGGCGACCAGACGCACAGGAGAAGACCACATTATTTATAATTCCCTGCACCGTCTCGTCTCAAAAGGGGCTCGGGCACCAAACAAAGCCCTGCTGCTGCTCTGAAGATGAAGACGAAGCTGAGGTTTCACATCCCACGTGAATAAGGTTAGATATTAATCCAGCTACGAGAAGAAAAAAAACATGCTACAGGTTGCTTTCTAAGCTTCCTTTGTGGGAGTATTTCTTTGTGTTGCTGTCTGTCTGCCTAGTGAATAGCACCCCCCCTCCACCCACCCCCTTTTTTCTTGCTATGTCCATTGAAAAAAAATTGGCTTCTAAATACAAGCTATTAGAATATTTGTGTAGATGAGTAATAAGTTATTAGTTGCAATTACTGGTCATCTATTAGTCTGGTATAATGGACTGATTAGGCAGTGGGCCTTTTAACTTCTGAAGAAGTAATTTGGAAGACAGCCTTACCTTTGACAAGGCAAAGAAAGGCTGCCTTTTATTCAGACCGTATCTAGCTATTGTACTAACAGACATGTTATAATGGGATTACTAGCGACTACAGTGGACTGATCAAATCAATGGCGACGCATCATTTTGTGTAATTCACAGGTACTGGAGATGAGAAGAGATCTGGGCGAGTGAGAGGGCACTTCAGTCCAAATGACAAATGAACGTCTGTGCATTACACAACCTATATTTAATGTCATTAACTACATATGGGAAAAGGCGGGCGGTGGGAAATTCGTACTCCCTCCTTTTACGGTCCTTGCTCGCTTTTCCGAGTGGCTTCCTCCAGCCGCGCTCGCCTGAAAAACCCACACTTTGTGGGTTTGGAGGGTGTGTTTAACCTTAGAGAAATGGGAAGCACACCCTCCTGGGTACAGGTAGTGCTGGTCCTTTGTCAAAGACGATAACAAAACCTTTGTTCACATTCTGTCGGAGTTCTCCAAGGACACGTTATTGTTGGAAAAACATGGCAGCTCTTATGGTCACAGTGCTGGACTACTTCTGTTTTCTCTCCTCTTTTCTTAAAGCCTCCATTATGTTCACTCCAAGGAGATACTCTACTGTATTAAGTGAACTGTTTGCACAGGTTCATGTGCATTTAAAACAGCCTAGAGCAGGGGTCTTAAACATGTGGCCCGGGGCCCAAATGGCGTCAACTTGTGGTTCTGATGCAGCCCCTGGGATGAAATTTTTTGGTTTGTTTTGGAACTCAAATTTTCCACAATATACACTAAGGAACAAAAAAAAATGCACCGAAAAAAATTATTCAAAACTTGTCAAATTCAAAACCTGTTCAAAAACTTTTCTAAAATACAGGAGAAAAAAAACCAAGAAGCCCTGCCATGAACTGGCGTCTCATACAGGGTGTACCCCGCCTTCGCCCATTGTGGCTGGATTGGGCCCCCAGTGACCCCCGCGACCCTAGTGAGGATAAAGCGGGTTCAGATAATGAATGAATGAAAAAACAAGAATGGGATAAAATATCAAAAATATATGCAAATATGCATATCAAATTTTACTGCATTTTACCCTATTTTAGTGTATATTTACTGCATTTTACTCTACTTTTAGTGTATATTTACTGCATTTTACTCTACTTTTAGTGTATATTTACTGCATTTTACTCTACTTTTAGTTTACTTTAGTGTATTTTACATCAAGAAGCAAAAACTGGTTAAAACTGTACAGAATTTTATGTTGACATTTCCTGTTGTTCATACTTTTGACCTTTGGAAATTCATCCCAGGGGCTGCATTGGAACCTTTGGCGGGCCGCATGTGGTCCCCAGGCCACATGTTTGAAACCCCTGCTGTAAATTGTGGATATTGTGATTGAACAGGCGAGGTTGTGCTTTGTGCCAAGTCATTGAGCGGTGGCCACAGATGGAGCGCAGCATTGACACCGAGCCAAATAACCCTGAACAATATCATGTATGTGTGGTCGGCGGACAAGACGAGCGTACGGCGGTCGGTCTCTCCTGTAGACACTTGTGTCGTCTCTTCTTCTTTTGCCCGTTGTTTATTCTAATGTGGTCCGGATGGAGCAGCTGGTGGTGACATGGGGTTGATTATGCTGTTCCCACAGTGACATATTCAAAAGGCGGCCGAGGACGCCGCCATTGTTGCGTCTGATCTGTTGATGACAGCGCTGCCTGTTGCACCAGCTCCACACGAGTGAGCGCATGGTGAGAGAGGAACACGACGTGTGCAGCCATGTGCGCCCGCCACGTTTTGTCGTATGCCAGTCCCTCCAGGATTTGACGGCCTTTTTTGAGATTGTTTCGTCCTAAAAATGTCGGATGTTCAATGAGTTTTTTTGAAAAATTGCAATGAAAGTTGTGGTGCTTTTTAGGCTTTTGTTGCATTAAATAGCTACAATTTTCCATTTTAGTAATCAAAATTACGTAATATTTCAAATATTTAGATACTGGAAAATGTATTCAAAGTAAGAAATAAGTTTTAAAAATATGCTTGAAATATGCTATGAAATAAAATAAATGAATAAATAAATAAAGTAACAAATGAATGAAAAAACTAAAAAAATTAATGAAAACATTTGTATTAATAAAAATACAGATTATAATGAATAAATAAATGAAAATCAAGAAAATAAAAAGACAAATACTACATTGAAAAATAAATAAATGAATACAAATATATAAAAAATGGGAAGAAAATTACAAAAATAAATGAAAAATAAAAATGAACACATGAAAAAAGACAAAAAATAAAATAAAAACAATTGCAGGACCAGTCATGCGTCTATTGCGCACACCTACATTGCGATGTCGATGATCAAACAATATATTGTGCAGCTCTAGTCAAAATCGTCAAAATCTTTGTAACTATGATATGACAAATCAAACCATTACCACCATTTATTTTGCAACCAAACATAGACGTTAATGTGAGCATTTATAGACGCGTCTGTCTAAAATCATTCTCATAATGAACTTTTAGTCACTGAAACATGAAGGAGAATTATTAGCAGAGCTGGATTTGAAACAGAAAAACTCTGACGTGACCTTTTCTTCACTCTGACTAAGTCTCACAGGCCTTTACATTTGTGATTTTAAAAGTAAACTCCAGTCTATGGTGGAAAAACACCAGATATCATGTCCAACATCCAACTGGGACTGAAACAGTTCATCCTGTAATTCCAATACTTCAACTAGTATTCACAGAATGTCTAACCTCATCTCTATTTTGTGTCAATCTCCAGTTTCTATGACAACCTGTTCTTGAATTAAAGCCAAAAATGTGATTTTGACCATTACGCTAAATGCGACCTTGACCTTTGACCTTGTGCAATATTGATAATTTCATTATATGTATATATGCATCAGTGTGTGTAATATTATGATAATATATCCAGTATTGATTAAGTTATAGTGTAATATGTCTATGTTTGACACAAACAGTGTTACACAAGTTAATTTGGACACATGTCACCTTTGACCTCCAGAGATCTGAAAAACTATTGGTCGTAGGTGATAACACCAATTATGAGAATTGTATAAATCTTCATTCTGCATCATCTGTGACCCTCTGTTCTGGAGTTGTAACCAATAATGTGATTTTGACCTTTTAGTGAATTGTGACCCATGTAATTTCATGGTGAGATCTACAGTATTCATCGAGTTATAGCATATGTCTGTGGACACACACACACACACACACACACACACACATTTCCATGTCTCAGGAGGACAAAAGTTTGTAATCAAGTAGCCATTGGGTACTTTTTTTTTTTTTTTTTACAAAATAAAATAAATTAGAAAATTAAGCTTAAAATGACCAAATTAATAAAAAATAATATTTTTTAAATAAAATAAATAAATGCAACAAACAATATTTTTTAAAATAATGACAAATACGTAATGTAAGAAATACATAAAGTACATAATTTTAATGTAAACACCCATTTCCCTCATGCTTTATGGAGACTTCCAGAAAAAAAAAAAAGTATTTATAGGGACCTTTATTTAGGGACCGAGCACGCAGGGTCAAGGCCCTATGCCGAGTCCCTATTGTATTTGTAATGTTTCTTCTTATTATTATTTTCCCACCGTGTCTTTAAACTGGATTTTGACCCCCTAAATGTGCAGGAAAACTCAGCTATCTCAGCACGCACCTAAAGCCTGGTGAAAAATGTGATAAAATGAAAAAAATTACTCTGGACATCCCATAATTTTCGAACTAGCAACCAAAAAAGAGGCAAAAAAGAAATGTGAATAGCTCTTCAGATGTTCGCCTTATAGACATGAAAAAAACAGCAAAAGTTCCGCCCGACATGGCCCGAGGTCAAAACATGCCATCATGAATAGAAACGCTCAAAAATGATCTCCTCATAGGGCGTTTATTGCAGAGAGCGCCCTGCTATTTGCCACCTCCGACACTCAAAATAAAAATTTGAGTTTCTCCCAACATGTGATATATCATGATGATCATGACACTGAGCAGACGTTAACTATTGCAAAACCTTTGAGATTGGATGTACGGTTTGGGAGATATTGCAATGGATATTTGCGTTTTTCCACAATTTTTGGCAAAAACGCTTTTTCGGCTCTTTGTCTCATTAGACTGGCGATTGACCCCCTTAACATGCATCCAAGGACATTAAATTTGGCAAGCCCTCACGGGTCAAACTTCATCAATATGAAGAAAAGATGTGATTCCATCCCATAATATTAATTTTATTGAGAAAACAACAAATGGAAAATTCCAGAAAAATCACTAAAATGGCCCAAACTAGCCTTAGGAATGAATGTCGCAGCCCAACATTTCATACACTGATACCACCTACCTATCTTGGGCAGGAAGTTCACAATCTGCCTTTCAACGTAAAAGCCTCGAAAATCTAAATCCATGAATGGCTTGGCCTAGAGACATGAAACTAATACCAAAAGTTTCCTTGTAATGAAAATCATACGCTGGTACTTATTGTGTATCTCCAACAGAAAGTTCACAATCTGCGTTTGTTTGGAAATCGTAAAAAATTTACTTCTCTGAACCAGTTTGTCGCAGAGACTTGAAAAGTAAGTACCAATGGATAGAGGTGACTGAGAAACATAAAAGTCGTAAAAATCTTTTTCGTATCTCTTATAGTTTTTTTTCAGGCCCGGTTAGTTGCGATCTCCCAAACTCAAAATTTTAAGTTAAATTTTCCTAAACATATGACATATTGTGCAAATCGGGGAATGAGCAGAAGTCACCACACCAAAGATTTTCCAAATCCGATGTACGGTTTGGGAGAAATTGCAATTTTTTTTTTTTTTTTCCTGTCATCCAAATTTCTCCCTGAACTCTCTGCCACTCTCCTAGGTGTGGAATTGGCCACGCCCTCTTCCCCTCCATATATGGAACAACTGGTCTGAGTCTGGGTGCAGCAGAGGAGTTGCTTTGACTGAAACTTTGATGATAATGGCAAAATATGAGTAGAATTAACTGATTAAAACATGTTATCTCTCAAATCTCACAAAGACACAAGAAAACCTACTCCAAATATACAAATATGTCTGTGTCTGTGTCCACACCAACAAAAAAACTATATATACACACGTATATATATGGAATAACCTACACACATGGCATATACACAGTGTATATGTATATTTTACATACACAGTGTATGTGACATATTCTTTGCTCCTTTTTCCCTCTCTGTCTCCGTCATTCTGCCCAGATACAGCCACACCCTCCAATACTGACAGCTGATTGGCTAAATGGCTCCTAATCCTGTACACCTATACATGTGACATATACTTTGCTCCTTTTCTCTCTCTCTGTCTTTCTGCCTAGATACAGCCACACCCTCTAATGCTGACAGCTGATTGGCTTAAACTCTCCCACTGCTCTACACATACATGCAGCGCACCGGCCACGCCCCCTTTCCCTCCATATATGGCACAACTGCTCTGTGTCTGGCTCCAGCAGAGGAGCTGCTTTGACTGAAACTTTGATGAAAATGCAATAATAAGAGTATAATTTTAAGAGTATAATTTGCTTATTTTTAGATATAAGGGTTATAACGTGTGGCGGCATGGGACGAAATCCACGTGTAAAGCCGAGGTCCCGATCCAATGCTACTTGCAGCTTTAATTTTATTTAAATCTCATGGGGACGTGAATTTTAGTCCCCATGACTGTGACTGTGTAAACATAATGTCCCCATGAAGATAGGAATACACACACACACACACACAAGGTGATTACAATAAATAATAATCACTGTCTGGCAATGCTTGGCTCCTCCCAAATGGGAGCGGTCCACTTTTGTTGTAATGGAAATGCTAAAGTAAGCGTACCGTTCTGTATCGTACTGAACTGCAGAGTGGAAACCGGCCTTATGCAGACCAAAATTCAAGTCCCCGGTAGGGATGTGACTTTTAGTCCAAAACACTCTTGCAAATTCGCTAGAAACCCTTCGAATATTTGAAAATCAAACACGTTTCATTTCTGTTACTGTTCCATTTTTCTCATGCATTTGTTTTAGGTGTTTGTGTTTTTAGTTGTTCATCTTTCTTGTTTGCAGCGTTTCGTCGTTTAACCCTGACGACCACCGTACAAATGACAGTCAATACCACATTCTGTCCAAGTCAAACACAACAAAGGTAATGCAGTATTTCAAATTAGTTTTCTATAATACAGCGAGTCACAAATATTCCAATAATCGAAAATCATGTCCCATCCCTAGTCCCCACGAGGGTTAAATATGCACTTTGATGGTCTCTTGTCAGGAATACGGAGCTGCTCCATATATATATGTGTGTGTGTGTGTGTGTCCTCGTGACAGGAGACAATGAAAGTGCAGGAGCGCAGGAGGAGATGGAGGCCAGTCACATACTCAGTGGGTCCACATACTTTACCACTGGACCCAGTTTGGATCATTTGGTGGTAATTGCTGCCCACAAGTGAGCCACTCCACATGAATGGAAGTGCAGTAAAGCGTCAGCGGCCGTGATCACTGTCTGCTCCCAGGTAATAGCCCCCTCCCATTCCATTCCATCCCAGCCTCCCCCTCCTCTCCTCCTGTTGAATGAGAGGATAAAAGTAGAAAAGGGAGGGGGGGGGGTAGGTATCG
Organism: Siphamia tubifer; assembly: GCA_020466265.1. Lineage (NCBI taxonomy): Eukaryota > Metazoa > Chordata > Actinopteri > Kurtiformes > Apogonidae > Siphamia > Siphamia tubifer. The sequence continues at coordinate 54,669,708 of CM035798.1, read as the reverse complement.
GTGGTCCATAATTACCTGTAATGAGACTTTTGTCTTGGAGCATTATGGGATGTTCTTGAAGTCACCCCTGGAGGAAGAGCCCCGCACGCCTCCAGTCCTCTCAGCGCCTTCTCATCCATATGTGCAGCCATAAGTAATTACTGAAGTCTCATTGAAGTCCACCTAGAGTACTGGGCCTCGCTCGCTCGCTCAGGATGAATACCCACCACTCACCTATTACACAAAGTGACACTCCTGGAGACCCGATGTGTCATCTCAATCTTCCTCTTCAGTCATCTTCGTTGCTCTCCTTCACCCCCCACCCCCCCACCTCTCAGTTTGAGTAAACAGCTGGCACCCTTTGATGTCTGACTGGCCTCGCACCCGCTCACCTTTACAGCTCTGTCTCAAACCCCCCACCCCTCATCTATTAAGACTTTTTTTTGTGATACTGAAATCGTTTTTTTCTATACGGCACCCTGCGACAAATGTATCAGCGGCTTTTGGTGAAGCTTCGACACTTAGAAATTGATCAAATTGATCGCTCTCACCCAGAGACAAAAATGACAACTGCTGCCACCGTTACAGCCACAACAGTTGTATTTTTATTTTCTTGCTGGCTTATTTTTATTGGAGGAAACTTTGGTAATACAGAGGTGTACATTATAGTGTTGTCACGATACTAAAATTTCCAACTCGATACCGATACTAAGGATAATACTCGATACTCAATACTATTTCGATACTGGAGATGTGAGGGATTCCTTTTAAAATTTCCTCCATGGACTGCTAAAAAAAGGTAGTGAGTGCGGGTGCAGAATAAATGCATGTCTATCTCTTGGCAAGTTAAGGTAGGCCTATCTTTTTGCTCAAGCCCTTCTGCAGTGCTAACTGCAAGACTCTTTATGGTCGAGCATTATGTGCGCGGGCGGCAGCGTATTGCATCATGTGACCACCGCGGACCCCTTGCGGGACTAGCAGCGCGCACGTCAAAAATGATAGGCTGACATGCTCACGGTGGCCTCCGTGGTGGTAACGTGATACTATGCGCTACCGCCTGGCTGCCGCCCGCGCACATAAACGTTCGACTATATCGAGGCCTTTAAAAGCAAAGTTACATCGGATGGTCCAATCACAGACCTATAGAAATAGTGTATAGGTCTGTGGTCGCACTGGCGTCATCCCGTGTGCTGTCAGAGGCAGCTGGAGAAAAAAAGAGACTTTAACTTACACGCCGGCATTACGGCTGTGCCAGAGCTGACCGCGTTGATGCCTGTTTACAATTCTTAACGTTACCCGCTACAAAAAAGCGGCGACGCGCCATAAAAACAAAAATCGATTTTCCAGCAACTTAGTATCTAATTAGATACCAAGGGTCAATATCGATTTAGTATCTAAAATCGATTTTTTTGACAACCCTTGTACATTATGATACATCCTTCTATTTTTGTTCGTTTCCCTCTCCAAACCAAGAACAGTCTAACCCAAACCCACCCCACCCTCCCACACACGCTGCCTTAACAGAAAGAATGCATCCATAAAAATATGTAAAAACGGAAAGTGAATGGAAAAAAAATGGAAAAAGAATGCAACAAAGTTGTGAACTTCCAGAGTGTCTCACTCTGCACTCAATAATCGAATATTTTGGGCTTCCTTTTAATTTCCTGCCATTTACATTTGGACAGATTTTAGTCCATACCCACTTCACCACATGCAGCATGAACTTCTCATCAAAAAGTCAAAATTATGAGATAAAACGTCTAAACTATCAGATAAAGTCACTAACCCTAACCAGAATTAATCCATATATAAGGTGCACTGTGGTTTTTTTGAGAAAATTAGTCTTTTAAGTGTCACCTAACAGTCCAGAAAACACGGTCCACATCCCAGTTCATACCCACATTGTTAAATTCACACATTCCTGGCATTTATATTTAATTTGGGTTAGATTTTAGTGCATACCCTCTTCACCAGGAGGTATTCCACATTCCAACAAGTGAATGAGTGTCAATGAGTCACTGAATAAAATGTTAAGGTTGAGACGACGTGACATAAACTTTTCATTCACTCAAACCATTTTGTTTTTATTATTAATCACACATTATGTGTTAAAAAAAAAGGCATCCATGACTTTTCCAAAACTTTGCATTTTTAAATTCCAAAACTGATCCAGGTTTTTTACAAAACATTTGCACCCTTTAAATAGGTCTAAAAAAATGGGTAAAAACAAGTGGCTGTAGCAGGTGAAAACATTTAATGGAAAAAATGGAAAGAGTGAAGATGCAGAGTATGGTATTTGGAAGAGGTGAGTTTTGAATAAATCCATCCATTCATCCAATGTAAGAGACGGCTTCACACTGGTAAATAGGTTTATTTTGTAGGTGTTAAACGACCTGAAAGATAAAATTCACCAGCTGAAAGAGATGGCTACGTGTGTCTCATTGTGGGATGTAGGTTTGCGGGTTTTTTTTCATTGTAAAACAGCAAAAAAGTACATGTAAAATATTGCAAAGAAACCCAAGTCAATGGAGTGTTAATGTAATGTAATTACTTTTTAAAAAAATAATACCCAGCCGTAGACATGACGAGGTGGAATAAAAGTGATAATCACAGTCTGTGGTTTGATGAAGAGTGTTATTCATATGTGAATATGAGACCCCAAGTTACTGAATGAACATTCATATTCATAATAATCATAATAACAATAATAATAAGCCTTGAAATCCACATGCATACAAACACATAAGACGCAGTATATGCCGTCAAGAGCTCATATATGTATTCTGTCTTGACCTTTGACCTCCTTTTCAAGGCCTCTGGTTGTGAGCATGCTTCCACTGAACAGCTTTATCAGCTTAATGCGACTCATTTAAGAGGGTTTCTTTTTTTAAACAGAGCGAAGATTATTGGATTCATTTGACACTAGATATTTATATGAAATTGAAAATCAAGCTGAAGGCTGAAGCGTTATTGTTTGTGAAGCATTAGATTAAAAACACACTAATCTGCCATTTCACAGCTGCTTTGTGGAGAGACCGACCAGCGGCAGGGTCGGACTCAGTGTTAGAAATGAAGCGCGTACTCGGCCTGCACCATATTAGAAGAAACTGACATTAGCATTTTTTTAAACTCTGCCATATTTATTGTGATGTGAAAAACTCCTCAGGTGTAAATAACAGCTGTGTGGTGTCAACACCAATGCTCAAACAGATTAGTGGTGGACACTGAACATACGTTGGTAACGTCGTTGTCGTCTCCCGCTTATCTGGGTCCAAGTCGCGGGGGCAGCGTCCCCAGCAAAGCAGCCCAGACTTCCCTCACCACAGCCACCTCCTCAGGGGGAATCCCGAGGTGTTCCCAGGCCAGCCTAGAGATATAATCCCTCCAGCGTGTCCTGGGTCGACCACGAGGTGTCCTCCCGGATGGACATACCCGGAACACCTCCCCAGGGAGGCGTCCTCACGAGGTGCCCGAGCCACCTCAGCTGGCTCCTGTGGATATGGATGAGCAGCGGCTCTACTCCGAGTCCCTCCCGGATGTCCGATCTTTTAACTCTTATTGAAATCATTCATGTATTTATAGGGCTACATCATTTATATTTTACTAGTGGGGAATAAGATTTATATTTAACCTTCATGGGGACCTGAATTTTGGTCCCCATAGTGTCAGAGGTCCCCATGGCGTGACTGTGTAAACATGTCCCCATAAAGATAAGAATACACACTGACACACACAAGACGATCAATAATAATTCCATATAAATGATGTTGTTTTTCTCTGTGGCATCAAGTCTTAATTTTGGGTGATTTTCTCTTGTTTGTGTTATTAATTATTAATAAATTATAATTTATTAATAATTATAAATAAATAAATACAATAAATTCAATAAAAATAAATGCATATCAAGAATGAAAAGATATACAATAAAATGTAATTAAAAATTTATAAAAATAATAAATGCAGGACCTGCCATGTGACCATTGTGGAGATGTCCCTGCTTAAATATTGTGCAGCTCTACGTGGTACGTCCGCTGTTTCTTTTGGGGGGGGGGCTTTTTTGGTGAGAGGTCGGAGTTCATGAGACTTCTACCAGACTTTGTTTTGGTTCTAAATATGACCCTCGGACGCACACACGCACTCTAACAAACACTCAAACAGCTGTTGCGGGTGGGCCTTGTCATTAAAGTCCTGCTTGTTTTTTTCCTTTTTGATTGAGGCAAAGTTGTATTACGGTGCAACTCTCAAAGCGCGTTGGAGAGCGAGCGTGCACCATGTGGATGGGTTCTCAGTGTCCACTCGGCACTGGGGCTCATTTGCATTCCTTTGTGTATGAATAAAGGACACCTATTCTGAAGACAGAGTTTACCAGCTGCCGTCCAGGACTAGTCCTTATTAGAGCCCTGCTGTTCGTCTGAGAACGCCAGCACATGTTCCACACGCGCCGCCGCTCACACACACTCAAGGACACGTGCACCCACACAGTCATAATCCATTCATACACAAATGAAAACACACAAACACACACGCACAAAAAGAAACAAGACGCACACAAACTTGTACAAGTGATTACCAACACCAGCGGTAAGATTCAATGAGAGGCCAGAGGGCGCGTTCACAACTGGGATGCTTTTTACGCCATGGCCACTCTTACAGGGTTGAGGGTTTTTTTTAGTCATTTTAAATTGCCTATGAATAAACTACAACACCCTATAGAGTAAAATGTCATAAAATAGAGAAAAAAAAAATTAAAAATTTACTAAAATGTCCAAAAATACACTAAAAATAAAATGGAAAGGACTGAAAAATTTACTGAAATGCCCAATAGAGTAAAACATCCTAAAAATAGAGAACAATGTACTAACAATTTACTGAAATGGCTAAAAATACACTCAAATGCATTCAAAAAATAGCGATCAATGTGTTTGTCACTGCTAACAGCTGTGCTCTGATCAAACTACTTTCATCAGTTGTTGGGCAGTGTTAGCTGTTAGCAATGTTAGTGTTAGCGGCTGCTACGTGCTGGTGCATAGCTGTTGTTGACCCCAGGAAACCTGCCGGGACTACTTTGGCTTTGACCAAAACCGGACCAGAACTGGGCTCACAGGACACTGTGGGGGGTAAGTCAGTGTGGGTCCACTAGAGTCAAGACCCTGATGACAAAGACATTCATCTGAAAAATACTGAACTGTCCCTTTAAACCCCATATTCCCAAGGTGTGGGAGAAAAAAAAAAAATCTATTCACATATTTCTCTGGATTTTTTTGTTAAAAAAATTATTCATTTTAAGCCGGGTGGGAAAAAAATTGTGCTCGTCTCCAGTGAAGGGCAAAATGGGGGTTTTTTCCCCCACTATCTAAGATGTTCTGTTCCCAGAAAAACTTGAAGGGAAGACGGAATGACTGACAACTGGGAAAAATATGCACCATCACATTTTAAGTCACAAGTGTGAACATATGTTGGATTTTTGGCTTTGAAGGGAAAAGCAGAGCTGGACATGTGGACAGATATTTGTAAAGTGTGTAACGCACACGTGTCATACTGCGGAAACACCACAAACGTTACTGCGCACGTACCTGAGGTAAATGAAGGGCAGGAACAGATAAATAAGAAAAATAAATACTGGACATAATATATATTTATATTGTACAGTTGTTTGTCTCTTTTATATGCAGTCCAGGCTTTGAAAGGAGAGTTTAAGTTCACTTTATTATGAAGTATTTAAAGGCTCCTGTTTGTGTCGTGTGCAGATAAATGTCACAGTTTACTTCCCAAAAGTCTGGTTCAAATATATTACTGCTGAATAAATCTGAACCGACTCACACATGATGGAAATATGGCTCCTGATATGATCTGTAGGATCATCATTCAGATTTTTCACCTGGACTGATGTAAAAAAAAAAAAAAAAAAAAAAAAAAAAAAAAAAAAAAAAAAAAAGCGACAAATCGGAAAGATTGAAAAATCTAAATTTAAATCGAATCGGTGCCCAGAAAATCATATAAGAATGGAATCGGCATAAAAGCATATTGTCCCAGCCCTAATTATCCACCATTTTGTTTAGTCATTCCTAACTTTCTCCGGACTCCTCCGTCAACTTTCAGGCGCTCTAACTACGTCATCCTAAAGATTACACTGATTGGTTGTAGTACCGTCCTATTGCATACAGAGGATTTGATAGACAAGCTTTTAGCCCCGCCTCCTCTGACTATGAAGCACCACTAGACCCATACATGGAATGAATAGGGATAGCACTGCTAGGCTAGTGCTAGACCAGGGGTGTCAAACTGTGGTCCTCGAGGGCCGGTGTCCTGCAGGTTTTAGATGTTTCCCTCTTCCATTCCACCTGGAGGTCATTACATCATTATCAGTCTGATGAGGAGCTGATTATTAACTCTTTAATCGTCAGGGCTGATACGCTTAGTTTAAATATTCCAAAAAATTCAACAGTTTTCCTTTTATAGTTTTGTGCATGGAAAGAGTGCCAAAAAGCAAGATTTTGTATTATTTTTATTTAAACATTTTTTTAAAGGCAAAATTAAAATTGCTGGGACCAGATTTCAATACTAGTTTTATTCTTACATAATTTTTCCCCCCTAAATTTTCCACATTTGTCATTTTCTCATCGTCTTAGTTTTTTGTTGCTCATTTTGTTTAGTTTTCTACATTTTGTTTATTCTGTATTTTAATATTTTTCTTTTGATTTTTCTACCATTTGTGTCTTTACTTTGCTCATGTTACAATTATTTTGTTAGTTCTCAGGAGTTAAAGGGTTAAAGTGAATCACATGGAAGAGGGAAATATCTAAAACATGCAGGACACCGGCCCTCGAGGACTGGAGTTTGACACCCATGCGCTAGACTGTCTCTCAGGGTCTTTTCGACACAGTACATATAAAATCACTTTCTCTGAGACAAAAAGCTCCTTAAAATGACAGACTTTCATTGTGACGCTCGTGTCATTAAGAGTAGGCTATCAGTGTCACTTCCTGTCACTGCTCTGAAGAATAAAATACTATTTGATGAGGGGGTGATTTGAGGATTAAAAGGAGAAACAAATTATTCAATTTAGGATAATTAGAACAGAAGATGTAGACAGTGACCAGTGTGGCCTTGGCTTGAATACCTAATTACACAGTTCTGTGTCCAAAATTACAGTCAGGTTTAACAAACACAGGACTCTCATCCTCACCGTCTGAGAGGACACACTATTCATTTATGATTTATATTCCTGATTTAAAGACTACACTTCAGCCCTGCCTCTGCTCACAGATCCACAGCGTGTGAAGTGGACACCCATGTTTTTGGAGCTTCATATATTGTGCGTTTCAGCCAATATTATCCGGCTATTGTCCCGTTTTCTTTAGGCTTTTCTTTTCACCAGTTCTCCTTTATCTATTTTGCATTAATTGCATCTCTCTTAATTGTTGGTCTGTTAAATAGAGAGTTAGTACGGTGAACAACAAGTGACGATGCACAATGGCACTTCACCAATGTAGCGCACAAGCTAACGCTGGAGAACACTCCAATGCTCTGGACAAAGTGTGTTTTTTAGTGCTTAATCAAAAATCATTTTCAAAATAAAAGATATGCTAATTATGTTTGTTATTATACGCTCAATAATTGGTTTAGAAATGTGGGTTGAAGAGTGAACAGACTGAGCAGGATGTAAATGTTGTGATGTTTGTGTGTTTTAGTTTTTATAGATGTGAGACTCTTCAGGTTCCACTGGCGCTGAAGAAAAGTGAAGAAAAGTGGAAACTGAAAACCTGTGGATCTTCCAAATGTTGTCGGGTGCATTTTGTTAAGATTGAGACAGAAATGTCACACATGGGTTTTGTTCTTTTTTGGGGGGAGGGGGTTCTTTTTGTTAATTAATTTTAAAAAATTATATTTTTATTTATTTATAACATTATTATTTTACTAATTTTTGTGTATTTAATTTTATGTATAATAATAATAATAATTCCTAACATTTATATAGTGCTTTTTTGGATGCAAAAACACTAAATTATGAGTTTATCTTTTACCTTCACAGAGGAGGTATTAAATTCAGGTCTGACTGTCGGCAGGATTACGCAAAAAGTTCTAAACGGATTTTAATGAAACTTTCAGGAATGATAGATAATGGGTTAAGGAAGAACCCATTAGATTTTGAGCAATGAAGGTCAAAGGTAAAGGTCACACTAAAGGTTAACACCTAAAAGTGGAAATATCTCAGGATTCAGAAAAGATAAAATCTGGTGTTTTTTTCCACCCATTCACATGGTCTAACCTTCAGACATCAGATGGGTCAACACCTACAATCCTAACCTTTGACCCCTAACCTTCAGACATCAGATGGGTCAACACCTATAACCCTAACCTTTGACCCCTAACCTTAACCTTCAGACATCAGATGGGTCAGCACCTATAACACTAACCTTTGACCCCTAACCTTAACCTTCAGACATCAGATGGGTCAGCACCTATAACACTAACCTTTGACCCCTAACCTTCAGACATCAGATGGGTCAACACCTATAACTCTAACCTTTGACCCCTAACTCTCAGACATCAGATGGGTCAACACCTATAACCCTAACCTTTGACCCCTAACCTTAACCTTCAGACATCAGATGGGTCAGCACCTATAACACTAACCTTTGACCCCTAACCTTCAGACATCAGATGGGTCAACACCTATAACCCTAACCTTTGACCCCTAACTCTCAGACATCAGAGGGGTCAACACCTATAACCCTAACCTTTGACCTCTAACTCTCAGACATCAGATGGGTCAACACCTATGGCTCCGTCACATCATGTTTTGACGTCATATCAAGCCTTGGTGGAGGTCTGCTGTCTCTGACTGACTTGTCTTTTTTATTATTTTATTTATATTAACAATAATACCTCAAATTTATACAGTGGTACTTCTACTTACCAACGCCCCAGCTAACAAATAATCCAAGTAACAAAAAACCTGTACCTCAATTTTTCATCTCTGAATACAAAAGAAAATTAAATTAGGAAACTGAAACCCCAAGACATAAATATATTATATATGTATATGTATGTTATTTATGCAACTATGTAATGTACGTAAATGTGTCATGTACGTACTGTTTGTATCATCCCATTGGCTATGAGGGAGCTACCCATGATGATTTTGGTGACCTTTGACCCTCATTCATCACAGAGTTACTGTTGTTTGGTGAGTTTTTCCCAGTGTGTTCATTTAAACTTTATTACAGAACGTATTCATTACTCATTAGCCCAAAGAAAGTCAATCCTGGTGCAAATGAAATGAAGTGATATTTCCTTTAATAATTTTTTTTTAAATGTATTTATTATTTTATTGATATATATTTTTCAGATTTTATTTATTTTTATAGAGTTATATTTAAATTAAAATTGAAAAACTAAATTTAAATTATTTTTAAAAAATTATCGATTCATTTATTTTATTTTAAATGTTTTTATTTAGTTATAATAAGAAGAAGAAGAAGAAGAAGAATACCTCACATGTATAATCGCACTTTTTTTAGAAACAAAAAAAAACACTAAAATATTTATTTATTTTAAATTTACCCATATTTTATTTTGTGCTGGTCAGGAAAATAAAAAAACTTTCCAGGTATCATAGGCTTAATAGAAAAACTTGACACATTGTGCTACTGAAGGATTTTCCAAAATATTAACTTCATAAGTGACTCAGAGGTCGAGGTTCACATTTTCATAGAATCAAAAAATAAAAAAGATTTTAACATTTTGGGCAAAACAGATTATTATTATTGTTACTAATATTATTATTATTATTATTATCTGGATCAACACCAACGCTACCAAACATTAATTGTAATCCCTGCGTCTGGATTCATTTAATTAAAAAGTGATCTGTGAACCGTATGCAAATGAAAGGTAGGCGCCGCTGAGCCGCAGTTATTCTTCTGTTCACCAGCTGAAGGTGGTACGGGACCACACGGTGAACGGGCTGTTTCCTTTGCTCTGAGTTTTTTCACCATTACTGCGATTGTAGCTGAGAGAGGGGCTATGTGATGGAGTACGACCGCTGTCACAATACAGACAACAGAAAGGCTTGGTGAAAAATGTAATTTCCCCTCCTCTGTGGAGCAGTAGCAAAAAAGGAAGGGGGGGGGGGTGAAGCCAGCAGAATTATTTGCCTGCAACTACTAGAGCTTGTGGTAATTACTATAATGATGTCTCCAAGTCGAGGCAGAGCCAGTGCCGTGATCACACTGAAGCTGATCAGAAAATAAAAGCTTTTAGGGGAGACACAAGGTTGTCACAGTCGCATTATTAACCCAGAATAATAAAAAAAGATTTTACATTTTAATCTTTTGGGAAAAATTAGTCGCTATTGTAAAGTATTCTTATCAAAGGTTTGTGGGTGCTTATTTTTGGAAAATATCTCATAATGTCACATTGATAATCATTTTACTGTGACTAATATGTCATTTTTTTTGGTTATATTTCTGCATTTACCAAAAACATGTAATTACCCTTAAACTGTGTCTAATTTGAAGGAAAATGGCAAAAAAATTTAAGAAAATATAATCACAGTAAAATAATTACAATTCATCACATGCAGATTAAAGGCAATGTTACGCAATTTTCCTTTAATTCCATGTAATTTAAGTGTTATCGTGTTATTTATGGAAAATATATCACAGTGTTGCATTAATAATCATTTTACTGTGACTAATATGTCATTTCTTTTGTGTAAATTTTTAGCTGCATTTCCCAGAAATAATATAATGGCTCTGAAACTATGTTGAATTAAAATGAAAATGGCTAAAAATGTAAGAAATCAGATATTAGATTTCATGACATGCAGATGTAATATTATGCCATTTCCTTTAGAATTCCATGCAGTTTCAGATCAATAGCGTTCATGTGATGGCCTATTTTGCTCATTTACAGTCAAACATATTTTTTGGCGTCTTGCTTTAAATGTGTTCATTAGTGCAACACTTATTTAATTTTTTTTTGTAGTGAATATTGAATCACAGCTACTCCTCAAACCCACATACATCACTGCACTTCTTCCATTTCTTCTCTCGGGGTTAGGAATATTTAGATATTTAGAGAATGAAGCGTGTTTGAAACAGGAAGTGAAACTCTGTGCGGAACGTCGTGAAATCCAACCCTGTTTTCTGCACAAAAGCCGTTTCTGTGCGTGTGCGACGAGCCCGTTGAAGACATGGTGGACGGACGCGTGGCTGCTGATACGCACAGATGTTCCTCCTCATATCCACAAGCGTATGACCACGGTCGCTGGTTCGCCGCCGGCCGCCGTTTCACTTATACAGCTTGCCTCTTGGTCCCTGCATTACACACACAAACCCACCCCCCCTTTTTGATTCTGATGGGTTCTGAAAGCCACGAGACATACGTGGCTGTAACAACATCAATGCGCTTCACCAGGTTTTCAAGTCAGGAACACGTCTTATTATAATTACTACCTATGTTTTATATATTTTTGCTCCATACACTATAAAAAAATAAAAGTTAGTACATTTTACCATGACTGTGGAAATGTGTAAATTATAAAAACGGTTCGATACTGTTTATATGAACCTGAATCACTGTGAAAAAATGTTTAGCGTGAAAAACTGTTTTTTTTTACATATTTTCTCACAAAAAAATACAAATACAAAGCACATTTTTAAACTGGAAAATTAGACTTCCATCCATCAGTTGAAGTAAATGTAACAGTGTCTTTGTCTCTTGTCGCTAGAGTTGTTTCTACATATGTGAATCTGTCAGTGTTTGTGGACCGAGTCACTTTTGTTAAAGCTCCTCCCATTTTCTCAGAGTAAGGGACTTTCCCCGTTGCCATGGAAACTGGCCTAGAGTTACACACGCAGACACACACAGAGCTGACTGGAGTAATGTAAGGCTGGTGCTAAATCCTAACCTCTGAACTCTGAAACTGTAAATTGGTGAAAAAACAAAGTTCATCATGAGTGACAGGAGGTTCTGAAGGACAAGTTGATATAGTTATTTTTAAAACCACTGAATTCACCAAAATGATGCAGATCTGTTACAGTAGGCTGTCAGTCATGTTAAATAATAATAATACAAAACACAAAACAATATAAAATACAATAAATAATGAGGAATGTGACAGGACTAACAAGATAAAAGATATAAATATACTAAGAAGAAACCATGTGGAGCAGTTTAGAGAGTATGTAAGTGAAGAGATGTGTGTCGAGTTTGGATTTGAAGATGGATAGGGTGACAGAGTTACAGAGGTCAAGGGTCAGAGAGTTCTAGAGTTGGGGAGCGGAGCGGCTGAAGGTTCTGGTCCACATAGTGTAAAGACGGGCAGAGGGACTGTAAGGTGGAGAGAGGATGAGGATCTGAGGACACGGGATGGAGTGACCATTTATAGAAGGTCGGAGAGGTAGGAAGGGGCGGGGCTAAGGATGGACGTATAGGTGTACAGAGGGATGTTGTAGGTGATTGGTTGATTAACTGGAGCCAGTGGAGTTGTTGAAGGACAGGAGTGATGTGGTGAGAAGACTGTGTTCTGGTGATGCTAACGCTAACACATTAAACTAGATCAGTGGTAGAGTTCAGACCTCAGTGAAGCAGCACCAGTCTGTGCTAACGCTAACGCTAACACATTAAACAAGATCAGTGGTAGAGTTCATACCTCAGTGAAGCAGCACCAGTCTGTGCTAACGCTAACGCTAACACATTAAATCTGCCAAGGTTTGGATCTGGATGTTCAGAACTTATTTATAAACTAGTGTTCTGTGTTCACTAACCATTTATTTTATGGATCATTAACAATCCCTTAGAGGGTTTAAAAACATTCCCAGAAATCCTGGCTCCTCTTTTTCACATATGTCCATTTCAATATTCGACCACGTATGACGTCACTCTGACGTTATGTGACGTCGCACAACGACCAAATGTCACATGTTAGATCTAATGTTAAATATGAAGCACAAGATATTGTCTGATTTAACTAAATATGTCAATAACCTGCTTTAAGGTTAAAGGTCATACATTTACCAAATATACCATTGGTGCGAAGTCACGTGACGTCTTTACGTGACGTCTTTACGTGACGTCTTTACGTGACGTCATGGAGCCTATGGGTGTTATCTCATCTGAGGTCAGAAGGTCAGACGAAGTGAAGGAAAAAAACAGATGATACTATCTGGTCTGAATTCTGAGATATCACCACTGATGTGTTTGAACTGTTGACCTTCACTGGCACCTTGACCTTTGACCTTTAGAGATCAAACATGAGTGGTTTCTTCCTTGACGCATTACCAATAATTTCTTACAGAATCAAACACATTTTAACCTGTAAGATTAACTGTATCAATACATATGCTTTTCTATAAATGAGGAAATGTTTGGCCATAAATTTACGGCCGTATTTTAGCGACCACAGATGCTGAATTTTAACGTCAAACTATCTTTTTTAACAGTGTAGACACGAATGAGCGCAGTGCTTCCTGGACAGTTTTATGTTTGTAGGCTCACCAACACTAGGCCAACACTAGACCAACACTAGGACAACACCCCTCTTTCCTTTTAGTGTAATTCTAAATGATCATGTGTAAACATAGTGTCCTACATGTGATGGAGTACGTACTGAGTGTCCATGAATAATCAGTGTCAATGTTAACTTTAATGATTTATTTACTGTATTTTCACACTATAAGGTGAACTGGATTATAAGGAGCATTAAGTGAAGATAAACACCAACAATAACTATAAACATTGTTGAGTTGGAACACACAACAAAACACACATTTCTGCGAAATTAAACTTTCAAAGACTCAAAATTTTGCGATAAAAAGCCAAAATTATGCCATACGACGTCAAAATTTCAAGTCACGAAGCACAAGAATTATTTCATATATAAGGTGAGAAAATTACAGTCTTTTCAGTGTTCCTTAAAGTCTAGAAAATACAGTATTTTAATATTCTAATTCTGTGGGCGCCAACCTGACCACCGAGTCTGCTCCTCCTCCCCTCCCCTCTCTCCTCCTCTCCCTTCTCTCCTCCCCTCCCCTCCCCTCTCTTCTCCTCCCCTCCCATCTCTCCTCCTCTCCACTCTCTTCTCCTCCTCTCCCCTCTTCTCCTGCCCTCCCTCTCCTCCTCCCCTCCCTGTCCTCCTTTTCCATCCCAGCAGAGCAACAGAGTTTGGGGAACAGGGCATCATGATGATGATGATGATGATGGTGGTGGTGGTGGTAGCAGTGTGTGTGTGTGTGTGTGTGTGTGTGTGTGTGTGTGTGGGGGGGGGGGGGTGGGGGGGGGGGCAGTGGTGATCTGCAAATCATTTATTTACGTTTGGCATCTGCATAATGAGGCGGGGGGCCAACAGCGAGCCCCCGCCTGGCCTGAGACAGGGTGGCATGCCTTCAGTTTTAATGGGCAGGCTGAGGAAACTTCCAATCCTTCTTGACATTTGTCAGAGCCAAATAAACGTGCTGTGGGTCAGAGTGTCTATTAGGAAGATAAGAGACGAACAAGTCAATTATAGTTCAATGACTGCGTCGCCATGGGGACCTCATTAACATGATCAGGGAGCTCGGTGCTGCCGCAGACCTCTCCTGTGTGCTGCTCCTGATTAAGTTGTGGAAGAATGACATGGCCCTTTTTTTTTTCCTGTTTTATGCAGAAAAAAAAAAAAAAAAAAAAAGCACCGAGACGGAAATATATTCAAACGTACATAAGCACGTTCCCACACACACACACACACACACACACACACACACACACACACACACACAAACGGACGAGGAGGATGTGTACGAACGTGCACCAAGGCTGACGTCGCCACGCCGCTGTATCTGTCCACCCAGCCAGAAACTGTTGACACGTTGAAAAAAAAAAAAAAAAAAAAAAGTCAGATGTACACTGTAAAAAAAAAAGTTTGTAAATTCTACAATGAAAAAGGTCAAACTATGACAGTGGAAATGTGGGGGGGGTACCATTTACACTTCTAAAACTTTTATCACTTCATCACTGTTGGCACTTAAAGAAAAAAAGGACTTTTTTTAAAGTATATATATTTGAATGTACTGTATTTTCTGGACTATAAAGGAGACACTTAAAAGACCCCTTGCACTCCATGGTGGTGGTGGGAGAGAGGACGACTCTGGCCAAAATATCATCCATCATAGAATCCTCGTCCCACCCTCTGCACCAAACTGTGACTGCATTAAAAAGCTCCTGGTTCACCCTCAGTGTAGGAAGGAGCGTTTTCGTAGGTCAACACTGTCACTTTAAATCTACCTCACTTTCAATTATTATTATTATTACCATTTTATTATTATTGTAATTTAATTTTCTGTGTGTTTTCTATCTGTTTTTCCGTTGTTTTTGGAGCTGCTGTAACAGTGAACTTCAATAAAGGTTATCTCATCTTAACTTTCTCCAAAAACCAGTGCACCTTATTTACTTTTTATCTCATAATATTGACTTAAACACACCTTATAGTGCAGAAAATACAGTATATTGAGTCTCTATTTCTATACTATTGTGTTTTTGTCTTTATGCTTGATTGTACTGGGGGGGGGGGGTCTGCATAAGTTAATCATAACGTGTGCAATGACAATATAGTTTATTCTGATTATTTTTTAACATATCCTCCTGAGACCCAATGACATATTTTTTTTCCTCTGTAGGGGACAAAAAATTATCTTTCACTTAAAAATTCTGTCCACTGTAAATTGCATTAAAAAATAATGAATACAAATCTCATAAAAACTGTATTTGAAAAATAAACTTTTGCATTGTGCAGCTACAATCAACATAAATGTTTAATGTTAAAAAACCTCAACCTTTCACTTTCTGGGGTGTCAGGAGGATAGTTTCTCACAAAAAATACATTTGACTACTCTTGTATATTTTTTTTTAATTGAAAAATGCCATAATATATATTACATTCAATGCTGTAATTTTTACATTTCTTGAAAATAAAAACGCTTCACAATTTAATGTACATTTTGCAATATACTGCAGTACAAATACATGACTATTTTTACATGTACATGGACTGCACTTCTATAGCATGTATTACAGGGTTTCTCCCAGTGCATTATTGACCTGCTTTTAAATTTATACACATTATAACTAGTGATACTAACTATAATGTTAACTTCAATGTTAATAATGTAATGTTATAATAAAGTGTAAATGTACCCTTACACCTCCTACATGTTTTCTATTAAATAAATCAAATCTTTATTCCACTAACCCCACTGTGTTGATTCTGTCATTGACATTTATTTATTATTGAAGATGTATTAGCAGTTAGTTTAAGTGTTGTTCATAAATCTTGTACAATAACACAGGATATCATTTCATATCTCTTGGCAACATTTAACCATTTTATTTTATTACAAAAACATGATGGGCTTCACGAGCAACCACCAGGGTTACCACCAGGGTTAGCAAGACCTCTGGGGGTCAGTTTGACAGTCTGTATCCGTGGCCTTCTGGCAACCACAGCTGCAAGAGTTTTACCGTAAAACGATTTTGTTTTACAGTGTAGCCTCCATCAGGAGGTTTTTTTTTTTTACAGTGTAGCCTCCATCAGGAGGTTTATTTTTTTACAGTGTAGCCTCCATCAGGAGTTTTTTTTGTTTTACAGTGTAGCCTCCATCAGGAGGTTTATTTTTTTTACAGTGTAGCCTCCATCAGGTTTCTTTTTTTTACAGTGTAGCCTCCATCAGGTTTCTTTTTTTTACAGTGTAGCCTCCATCAGGTTTATTTTTTTACAGTGTAGCCTCCATCAGGTTTCTTTTTTTTACAGTGTAGCCTCCATCAGGTTTATTTTTTTACAGTGTAGCCTCCATCAGGTTTCTTTTTTTTTTTTACAGTGTAGCCTCCATCAGGTTTATTTTTTTTTACAGTGTAGCCTCCATTAGGTTTATTTTTTTACAGTGTAGCCTCCATCAGGTTTCTTTTTTTTACAGTGTAGCCTCCATCAGGTTTCTTTTTTTTACAGTGTAGCCTCCATCAGGAGGTTTATTTTTTTTACAGTGTAGCCTCCGTCAGGTTTATTTTTTTATAGTGTAACCTCCATCAGGTTTATTTTTTTACAGTGTAGCCTCCATCAGGTTTATTTTTTTACAGTGTAGCCTCCATCAGGTTTATTTTTTTTACAGTGTAGCCTCCATCAGGTTTATTTTTTTTACAGTGTAGCCTCCATCAGGTTTGTTTTTTTACAGTGTAGCCTCCATCAGGTTTGTTTTTTTACAGTGTAGCCTCCATCAGGTTTATTTTTTTACAGTGTAGCCTCCATCAGGTTTATTTTTTTACAGTGTAGCCTCCATCAGGTTTATTTTTTTACAGTGTAGCCTCCATCAGGTTTGTTTTTTTACAGTGTAGCCTCCATCAGGAGCTTGTTTGGGAGGTTTATCTGTGGATAGGGTCATGGAAGTGGATGCTTTGGGAAAACATTTGTGGCAGGGGATGTTACAAGCTGTCATGCACAGCCTGGACGCATGGCCTTGGGTTGCAGAATGGAGGGTGGATGCAGGCGGGGGGCACGATGTGATGCGGAGGCGAGGGTTTAAAAAAAGCAGAGCCTGGGGTTTGGTGGGCGGAGTGGTGCATGTGCTCTTGTTTTCTGAGTAAAGATGCTGCGGTGGGTTGACGTTGATGCGATGAAGGCGGACAGGGCGCGGGGGTGTGGCTTGTCTTTTCTACTAGGGGCGTGGCTTGTCTTTCTACAGGGGGCGTGGCTTGTCTTTTCTACTAGGGGCGTGGCTTGTCTTTCTACAGGGGGCGTGGCTTGTCTTTCCTACATTTAGTTAATTTAAGCTCTTGTTTGGATCAGTGGGAAATCATCAACAGTCCAACTCAGGAAGAACTGAACAATATTTTTCCACTGACCTGCGGTCTACAGGTTTTTTTTATTTTAAACCCGCCTTGTCCTTGGTCGTTAACAGTAGAATATTAATCTGTCATCTTTTGGTGCTAAAGCTAATTAGCTTTGTTAAGGGAGACTTCAGAAGATGCATGAGGTTCATCTTGGTTTAACCCTTTGATGCATTAATTATCAGAACCTTAGTCCAGATTTTTTTCCCTCCGAGTTGAAAAAAAGCAAAACAATATGATTTAAACATTTTTAATAAACCTATTTTTATGGCGTATGTTCACTCAGCTGGTAAACGTGTTTAAGCTTTGAACCAAAGAAACATGTATTTAAAACACAATATACTATGAAATAAAACATTTATAATTAAATGTTGATTTAGGAAGAGACTGTTAATTACAGTCCAACAACAACAAGCAATTGATTTCTAGGTAAACATCTTAGTGCAGACGAGGTACCAAGAACCAGGTACCAAGAACCAGGTACCAAGAACCAGGTACTAAGAACCAGGTACCAAGAACCTGGTACTAAGAACCAGGTACCAAGAACCAGGTACCAAGAACCAGGTACCAAGAACCAGGTACCAAGAACCAGGTACTAAGAACCAGGTACCAAGAACCAGGTACTAAGAACCAGGTACCAAGAACCAGGTACTAAGAACCAGGTACCAAGAACCAGGTACCAAGAATTATTAATTCGAATTATTTTTCTGTACTTTTTCTCATTGTTCCTTTTCATATCCAGTTTCTATCATTATTCATTGTTTCAGTTACTAAATCCATCCTTACTTGCTGATCAAACCATCAATAATCAATTATTAGTCACCCATCGTTGATCCTGCACAGGGTTCTCACCAGGAATTTTGTACAATGCAACATTAACCAATGAGCATCACACAGATGCTCCAAAAGCTTGTGATTTCGTGAACATTTTGAATTGACAGAATAAAATTACGTTACGTTGAAACGCGCTGGCGAGAACCCTGCGCCATTTGAAGACGCCACCTGTGATTTAAACATTTAAGCTGTTGAATAATCACAAGCTTCATGGTGATGAGTGACATTTAGGCCCCGTCCCATTTCTCCCCCTTAAAACTTCCACTTGGTTTTAAGTGCCCTAAAAAGTAAGTTCCACTCATCAAGGGGAAATAATTCCCCCTGAAAATGGGACACCACTCGCCAAGTGAACGTAACAAACGTGCTCACGTCACACGCTGACAAGTCTACCCCGCCAAATATGAAACCACCCCTCCGCGAGACTGACAGCAGCTGACTACTATTTACACGGAGGACAAATGTCGGTCCCAGCTGTGTTACCTGTTGTGTTGGTTCTGTTTATTTACCTTCGGGATGCGCAGAGAAGAAATGCGGCAAACAGAAGACGCATTCGCCGTCTACTTTGCCTTTCAGTCTTGTCTCAGGTATGTTGATTTATTTAAATATTTGGATGTATTTTTTCTTCAATAGTTGGCGATTTATAACATTAACGTTAGCATTACCGCTAGCTTGACAAGGTAACATTACCGGTCCAGTTCCTCCAGCTGTGGCCGCCATTTTTGTTGTCAGAAATCAGTCGGCTCGCTGAGCTCGCAGTGCATCATGGGTAATTTCATCTTCCACTCAAAACGAAGTCCGCAACCAACCTCACTACATTTTGAGGGTTGATTTTAAGGGCAAAATCGCACTCCCACTTGCTCCCCTAGGTAATGGGACACCCTACCCCTACACATGAACGCGCAAAATCTAGGGTTAGGGGAAATTTTAGGGTTAGGGGGAGAAATGGGACAGGGCCTTAATGACCCAGGGAAGGTCAATTTCCATCACACACACACACACACACACACACACACACAGTGTTACACAAGTTAATTTTGCGACATGTCAGCTTTGACCTCCATGAAGCCAAAATCATGAGATAAAGTCAAAATAATAGGATTAAAAAGTCAAAATTATGTGAATGTCACATTTCACCTTTGACCTCCAGAGATCTCATTAACTATTGGTGGTAGGTGATAACAGCAATTATAAGAATTGTATTAATCTTCATTCCTAATTGCTTGGTACCAATCCGAAGGTTCTGTGACCCTTCGTTCTTGAGTTATAACCAACAATGTGATTTTGAACTTTTAGTTAATTGTGACCTTGACCTTTGACCAAATGGATCATTGTCTCTGATGCACATTAGCTATTTCTATATGCACATGTAATGTCGTGGTGATACCTCAAGTTGAGTTTTTTCTTTGTCGAGTTACAGCATGATATGTCTCTGCGCACAAACACACACACTCCAATAATCAACAACTAAACCCATGGATACACAAGAGAACAACTGTAGAATAACGGTCAAAAAACAATATGACTTAACAAAAAATGTGAAGTTGTCATTGTTTATAGGCAAAGAAAAAACTGAGAAGAAAATACAGAGTCATTTATTTATCAGGTTATTATGCTCTTCATCCCACAGGCCGCATTTGGCTCCCGGGCCACATGTTTGAGACCCCCGATAATGGCGCCTTGGTGATGTCATTTTCAGCCTGATGTCGGTTAACGCTTTTGTACCATAGGTTGTTGTTGTGGCATTTGGCGTATTATCCTCATGTGTTTTTGACCTTTTTACGTGTTATCCATTTTACATCATATTATTCACACAACCCTACCGACCCCCTAACCCTACGGTATACGCCGTACTTGACACATCGATTCAGGTCGGACAGGAGGGGACAATAACGGTGTGAACGTACGTGCGGAACGCTTCCATTAACGATTAAAAGCGGCGTGTATATTTGCGTGAGTCATGATATGGCGTAATTTTCAAGCATTTCTTTTTTTTTTGGTTTTCCTTGGCTTCTTCTGTGTGTAGCCATGAAGAAGAAAGAAGAGGAGACAGTAACAAGCCTTTGTCCACAGGCACACCAAGCCCACACAAAGGCGTCCCACTAGGATCTGCTCACGTACCTCCATTTATTGCTCTGTGAAACATGAATGATTTGATTATTTGATGACAGCTTATTTCTTAAATCTGTGTCGGCACCATATGTGTCTAATATGCGGACATATGAAAAGCTGTGCCCTGGGGTTTTTAGAAGGAAAGGAAGAGGCCGAAGCAGTTTTCAAACCTGGAGGGAGCATCGTCACTTTGTGAACTTAGACAGGCATGTACAACAACCCACCGCCAAAAAGCGCATCCGACTGAAATTAAGTGCATGTTCAAGGAAAAAAAAAAAATCCTTTCCCTGCAAATGCATCCCGTGTCCTTTTTATTTATTTCAGATCAGGGGTCTTCATTGGGCCAGAACAGTAAAATAATAGCAGAATAATCTAGAAATAATGTTAATTCCACATTTTTGTATTTTACTGTAAAAAAAAAAAAACAAAAAAAAAAAAAAACATTAAATTGGGAAATTACTTTCTTTTATCAAGTATCAAAAAATATGTGAATGTTATGAAAATATGTAAATATCTGAAGAAAAATAAGTGTAATTTTAACAATATTCTGCCTCAACTTTGTCCATGTGCATTATGGAGAAGATCTACAAATGATAAAGACACTAAACTCTTATTGACAGAAGCAGAAAATGTTTAAAATGTCGTCATGTTCATTAGGCCTTCGCCACGTACCACTTCAGGCGTAAGGCTTATTGATACAGCTGCAGTTTAATCTGATTCAGCTCTAATTTGACCCCCTGAACATGCACGAAAACTCATCAAATTTTGCACACACATCAGAAGTGTGAAAAATTGCGAGTATTTAAAGGTTTCGGAATAGTCTGTAAAGAAATGTGTCTACAGCGCCACCTAGAACAGGTGAAATAGTTTGTATTAGGCCAGATCACGCCCTAGTTAAGTTAGACCTACGAAAATCGGTACACATGTTCGACATATAATGATGAACAAAAAACCTAAAGATGACCACGCCCATAAACCATCAGGAAGTCCGTCCGTTTTCTTGGATTAAAATTTTTTAAAATTTGAGTCGTCGTTTTCACTGTCATTTGAATTTATCTTTCTCCTCCTCGGCCGTTGGACCAAATGAGCTCAAAATCCATGAACATGATCTAGACAAGTGAGACTTCAAAAAGTTATCCAATTTATTTGGAAAAGTTGCATCGTTTTTGTGCTACACTGTCGCAAATTTTGCAAAGATTTCCACTCCATAAACTTCTTCAGCTCAGACATACGAACAGCAGTTTGGCTGAAACTGGACACAGACGTCTATCTGCCAGGTCTACATCCATCCATGGAGCACAAACACAAATGCCCTCGTTAAAAAGGCACAGCAGCACCTGTACTTTTTAAGGTCACTGAGAAGGATCAACGTGTCCCAGGACCTGCTGTTGTCCTTCTATAGATGTTCTGTAGAGAGCATCCTCACCTACAACATCTTGGTGTGGTTCAGGAGCAGCTCTCAGGCTGACAAGAAGGCTCTGGAAAGGGTCAGGAAGTCAGCACAGAGCATCATAGGAGTCCAGCTGTCCTCTCTGTCAGACATCTACAACACCAGATGTCGGTGCAGGGCCACCAGCATCGCCCGTGACGGTTCACACCCCGGGCAAAGCCTGTTCTCACTGCTGTCCACAGGGAAGAGGTACAGGTCCATCAAGGCCTGCACTTCGAGATTCCTGAACACTTTTTATTTCAGTGCAATCAGGGTACTGAACACTAGCGGGACACAATAGCTACCTCAGCCATTGCCCACTGTGCAATATATTTATACATTTATATATATGTTGATATATTTATTCACGCTACCATGTTCTCTAATGCACTTTTACATTGCCTCCTGTAAATGTTTTTATACATCATACTTTTATTCTATTTTAATCTCCTTCTGTAATTTTATGCCACCAGAGTTGTCTTTTAAATTTCATTATGCATGTGTATGTGTATGATGACAATAAAAGGATTCGATTCGATTTAGCCAAAGACATTCTGATTTTGTACAATAGCGCCCCCTAGAAATGTACTTTTATTAAAATGGCTGTAGTTCAGACAAACAAACACCGATTTGGCTGAAATTTGACTCTGATGTGCGTCTCCCGGGTCTACACCTTTTTGTCATAAGAAATTGTTATTTCGCACTATAGTGCCCCCTACAGATTCACCAAATTCACTGTTAGTAAAATGGAAGTAGATCGGACATACGAACACGGATTTGGCCGATGTCCATCTCTCGGTCCTATGCCAGTTTATCAATAGAAATTGTGATTTTGCTCTATAGCGCCCCTACCAAAATCGCCTCTACTAAAGTGGCTGTAGATCAGGCATACAAACACTGATGTGGCTCAAATTTGACTCCGACATCACATGGTGAGGCGGTCGCCAGGGGAGGCGGTCGCCAGGGGAGGCGAAGGCCTTTGAGACTGCTTGCAGTTTTAGTTTTCTATTGTTTCTCATAATTTGCATTTTCTATTCTGATTTTGTTACGAGATAGTTTATTTGCATATTTTTTTTTCATTGATTATTCATTCAATTATTTTATTATGTATAGTGTATGTATTTTACACAGAGAGAGACAGACAGGAAGAGAGAGACAGACAGGAAGAGAGAGACAGAGAGATTATTAGTTACAGGCGTATTTAACTGTAAATCCTTATTAGTTACAGGCGTATTTAACTGTAAATCCTTATTAGTTACAGGCGTATTTAACTGTAAATCCTTATTAGTTACAGGCGTATTTAACTGTAAATCATTATTAGTTACAGGCGTATTTAACTGTAAATCATTATTAGTTACAGGCGTATTTAACTGTAAATCCTTATTAGTTACAGGCGTATTTAACTGTAAATCATTATTAGTTACAGGCGTATTTAACTGTAAATCATTATTAGTTACAGGCGTATTTAACTGTAAATCATTATTAGTTACAGGCGTATTTAACTGTAAATCATTATTAGTTACAGGCGTATTTCACTGTAAATCATTATTAGTTACAGGCGTATTTAACTGTAAATCATTATTAGTTACAGGCGTATTTAACTGTAAATCCTTATTAGTTACAGGCGTATTTAACTGTAAATCCTTATTAGTTACAGGCGTATTTAACTGTAAATCCTTATTAGTTACAGGCGTATTTAACTGTAAATCCTTATTAGTTACAGGCGTATTTAACTGTAAATCCTTATTAGTTACAGGCGTATTTAACTGTAAATCCTTATTAGTTACAGGCGTATTTAACTGTAAATCCTTATTAGTTACAGGCGTATTTAACTGTAAATCCTTATTAGTTACAGGCGTATTTAACTGTAAATCCTTATTAGTTACAGGCGTATTTAACTGTAAATCCTTATTAGTTACAGGCGTATTTAACTGTAAATCATTATTAGTTACAGGCGTATTTAACTGTAAATCATTATTAGTTACAGGCGTATTTAACTGTAAATCATTATTAGTTACAGGCGTATTTAACTGTAAATCATTATTAGTTACAGGCGTATTTAACTGTAAATCATTAGTTACAGGCGTATTTAACTGTAAATCATTATTAGTTACAGGCGTATTTAACTGTAAATCATTATTAGTTACAGGCGTATTTCACTGTAAATCATTATTAGTTACAGGCGTATTTCACTGTAAATCATTATTAGTTACAGGTGTATTTCACTGTAAATCATTATTAGTTACAGGTGTATTTCACTGTAAATC
Organism: Siphamia tubifer; assembly: GCA_020466265.1. Taxonomy (NCBI): domain Eukaryota; kingdom Metazoa; phylum Chordata; class Actinopteri; order Kurtiformes; family Apogonidae; genus Siphamia; species Siphamia tubifer. Next base: position 54,645,228 of record CM035798.1, on the reverse strand, counting down.
ATTATTAGTTACAGGTGTATTTAACTGTAAATCATTATTAGTTACAGGCGTATTTCACTGTAAATCATTATTAGTTACAGGCGTATTTAACTGTAAATCATTATTAGTTACAGGCGTATTTCACTGTAAATCATTATTAGTTACAGGCGTATTTCACTGTAAATCATTATTAGTTACAGGCGTATTTCACTGTAAATCATTATTAGTTACAGGCGTATTTCACTGTAAATCATTATTAGTTACAGGCGTATTTAACTGTAAATCATTATTAGTTACAGGCGTATTTAACTGTAAATCATTATTAGTTACAGGCGTATTTCACTGTAAATCATTATTAGTTACAGGTGTATTTCACTGTAAATCATTATTAGTTACAGGCGTATTTAACTGTAAATCATTATTAGTTACAGGCGTATTTCACTGTAAATCATTATTAGTTACAGGTGTATTTCACTGTAAATCATTATTAGTTACAGGTGTATTTAACTGTAAATCATTATTAGTTACAGGTGTATTTAACTGTAAATCATTATTAGTTACAGGTGTATTTCACTGTAAATCATTATTAGTTACAGGTGTATTTAACTGTAAATCATTATTAGTTACAGGTGTATTTAACTGTAAATCATTATTAGTTACAGGCGTATTTAACTGTAAATCATTATTAGTTACAGGTGTATTTCACTGTAAATCATTATTAGTTACAGGTGTATTTCACTGTAAATCATTATTAGTTACAGGTGTATTTAACTGTAAATCATTATTAGTTACAGGCGTATTTAACTGTAAATCATTATTAGTTACAGGTGTATTTCACTGTAAATCATTATTAGTTACAGGTGTATTTAACTGTAAATCATTATTAGTTACAGGCGTATTTAACTGTAAATCATTATTAGTTACAGGTGTATTTCACTGTAAATCATATTGTTGTGTATGTGGAGCCTGAACTAAAATCCCTTTCACACTCTTGACTGTGGAATTTTTACACTTCATGAATTCATCCCACAGGGCCGTGCTGCAACCATGGACGGGCCACATTTGGCCCCCAGGCCGCATGTTTGACAATATTGCTTAAGGTGCTGTTTGTGAACGTCTTGGCCTCGGCAAACTGAGCAAATGAAGCAGAACAAAGCCAGGGAAGGCCTCAGTCATTATTTCCATTGCCATCCTGGAGGAAGTATTCTTGTTATCATAATTGGTTCCCCAGTTCAGTCCCTCGTAGGATCAGCAAAAACACAACCACGCTTCACAATTCAAAGTCTCTTTAACCAGCTTCCTAACCTGTGTCTCATCACTCTAATTGGATTTTTAGTCGATCTGACTCTGGAAGTCGTGTCCTAAACCATGGTAAAAAAAATGTTCCATGTAATTCCAATTAACTGAATTCAGTTCCACTTTCTGCAGAATTAAAAAGTGTTTGAAATAATTACCTTTCAAATTCATTTCTATTGTTTTTGTTGCTGGATATGTTTAAGCTGCAACTGTTTATATTGACTTTTGATTCATAAAATGGCAAGAACAATACAAATGTGAGTGAGTTCTTTCAGTGATTCCAAATACAGCTGGAAAATTATAATGCTTTACACAAAATAAAAATAGATAATTAAAATAAATAGTAATAAATGTGACCCTCCAGCACAAAACCAGTGGTTCAGTCTCACAGCAGTATTTCCAACTATAACCTCAAATACATGCATGTTTCTCTCCCCGTGTCTGGATGCGTTTCCTCCAGGGGCTCCACCCCCCATCACCCAAAAACATGTGAGGGTAAAAATCCTCCAGCCAGGTCAGTGACCATGAACCTGGAGCCACATCTCCACATATATGGGTCAAAATGATTGAATTTAAAGTTTATTGATAAAATCCCAGTAAAATGTCTCCTGAACACTTCTAACTATGAGTGTTTGTTAAATTCCTACCATAACTTCTTCAAATCATGTCTTTTAGGAAGAACAACAACTGACTCTGACAGTAATTAAGTCTAAAACTAAGACAAATCGACTCCAAACACGACTTTCCTTGGCGCTGGCGTTAGGTATTTCCCCGTCATGTTTGGTACCGTTGGAAAGATGGGGATTCCCTCTAGACAACCCTTAAATAGAAATCTACAGAATTATAGATTTGAACCAATGGGAGGCCTCAGAACAAAGCCTTCTGCACTAAACTAAAGCCCTTGTTGCTATGGCGATGTTGAAAAACGGCCTCTGATTGGTTGAATTAGTGTCACAAACATTTTTAATAAACTTTAATAAATATAAAATATTAATTTGTGAAATTTGACCCAAGTGACTGGTTTATTGCTGGAGGGTCACAAATAAATAATAAAAGGTGTAAGTAATGCATGAATAAAAACATACACCGTATTTTCCGGACTATAAGGCGCATTAAAAAATACAAAATTTCCTCAAAATAAAAAATGACAGTGCGCCTTATAATCCAGTGTTTCTTATGTATGGATTTATTCTGCTTGTGTTTAGTGATATTCTGGTGTTAAAAGCAGGTAAAGAGCGCCCTCTAGTGGTCAGATTAAGTGCAGTAACATGGTTTAAACTTCCGCTGTTCCTGTAGCAGTTCACACCTAACAAGAAGGAAACAAACAGACACAGGGATTTTTTTTGTATGACCAGGAAAACGTACACCTGTAACAGATGTGTGGGCCAACCCCGAGCAAGCAGGCACCTGCAGTGACCCGCAGTCATTCACAGTTGCGGGTCACTGAAAAATATTTGTAATGATATTGAGGTTGTGGTCGATCGAGTCATTTGTCGTTTGAGATAAATATTAAAATAACCTGGTACTTTAAAAATTAACCTGGTACTTTAAATATTAACCTGGTACTTTGTATATATAATAGAAAATTGTACCTAATATTTAGCGATACCTCTACTTACAAAATTAATTTGTTCCAGAAGTGGTTTCGAACCATGAATTTTTCATAAATACAGTTGCATTTTACATGTAAAAGGTCCGATTGGTTCAAAGGCCCCAAAGACCACCCCCTAAACCCCAAAGACCACCCCCTAAACCAAGGTTCTCAAACTCATGTTCTTCATTTTCCACATTCAGCCTGATTTGATGTCCAATGGGCTGGACCAGTAAAATTTAAACATAATAACCTAGAAATAATCACAATTCCAAATTTTTGTCAGTGTTTTAGTGTGGAAAAACTCCCATTAAATTGTAAAAAAAAATACTTTTATAAATGATCCAAACAGAACAATTGAAATTTATAAGGACAATTTTAACAATATTCTGCCTCAGTTTATCATTAGTCGATGCGTTTAATATATATATATATATATATATATATATAAATAAAATAACAAAATAAAACTACAATAATTGCAGTACCTGTCATGTGACCATTGCTCACATATATTGTGATGTGGTTGCTCAGACAGTATAAAGTGTGCAGTTGTATTATTCTATACGCTAGTGAAAAATAAATGTGTTTTTGACCATTTTTCAAAGCGTCGTAGCATTTGAATCCTGGAAGTCAAACAAACAGTGTGATTCATAAACAGCCAAATGTTTGTGTGTTTGCCTTCAGGGCTCTGGGTGAGGGTGTGTGTGTGTGTGTGTGTGTGTGTGTGTGTGTGGGGGGGGGGGGGTCATGGCTGATGAACGCATGAATGCTCCGATGCACCTGAAGACCACCACAGAGGTCAGCGAGGTCACCAGGGCGCCGTTCCAAACATCCAGCGCCACTTAACTGCTCTGACTCACACCTCCACTGACGAAGAAGACGGCAGCTCTGCAGTAGAAATCACTAACACACCACTGTCACATTATTTGTCAAAGCAAACCTACACTTGGCCGATAAAACATTATAGAAATATGAAACAGGCTCCACACCATTTCCATCCAATTCATTCATCCTCGTTGACAGACGTTAAGAATGACCGATCGTAATTCGGTAGCATCACACCAAACCAATCGCACTACAGAACACGTGTCAAACGTGTGGCCCGGGTACCAAAACTGGACCGCCAAAGAGCCCAATCTGGTCTGTGGCATTGAAATAGTGAAATACAAAATTTATACTGAAGATGTTAACATCCACTGATGTTAAAGGGACAGTTCAGTATTTTTCAGATGAATGCGTTTGTTGGGGGTAAGTCAGTGTGGGTGCACCAGAGTAAAGACACTGATGACAGTGTCCTGTGAGCCCAGTTCTGGTCCGGTTTTGATAATAAAACCTGTTTCTTCTCAAAACAGTATGTGTTGGAATGAGAGCTTTATTTACATAACAAAACCGTCACGGAACAAAAACTCACACCTCGTAATTGTTTGGAGCTACTTTCTCTCAATAGCGATCAATGTGCTAGCGTTGTCACTGCTAACAGCTGCAGGCCTTAGCCAACTACTTTCATCAGTTGTTGGTCAGTGTTAGCCACTGCTACGTGCAGGTGCCAGACCGGACCAGAACTGGGCTCACAGGACACTGTTGGGGGTAAGTCACTGTGGGTGCACCAGAGTAAAGACACTGATGACAAACAAATTCATCTGAAAAATACTGAACTGTCCCTTTAACATCATTTAGGGTTGTTTCAGTCTAAAGTGTGTCAGACCAGAAAAATATCGGTAGATATCTGTACTTACTACAACTGTGATTATCCGATTCATACCCAGATAATAACTAGATGTATAAGAACATATGAGCACTAACCCTTTTGCTGAATAAATATTTCACTTCATTAGTTTTTTTGGGATTCTCACTATTACCATTACCATATTATATCAGAAGTGTCTTTCATTTACCCAAAACCAACGCTGTCAGGGTGTGAATACACATTAATCTGAAGACTCCTTCCAGAGTGAGACATATTTGAACACACGCTGGGTCGCGTCTGTCTAAACGATAAGAAACGCACATGCTAACGTTGCATGTGTCTTTGCATTACATGTTCACATTGCGCGAGTACACTGAGTAGGTAAAGCAACAAACATGTGGGACAACAGGGATCCTACAGATCTTCCAACTGCACTAGCACTAGCACTAGCATTAGCATTAGCATTAGCAGCTCTAGTAAATGTACAGGAGTTGTTTGGGTTATTGTACAGACATTACACAGATACCATAGTCGAATAGAGACAGGTTGACAATTACACATATCAAAAACAGAAAAGGACATGTGGGTGAGTCTATCACAGTAACACCCAGCAGCTTGGCAGAACTATCCAATCATATTTCACGTACCGTCTTTGTATAAACAAGGATTTCCTCCTGAATACACTTGTCTAAACACGGATGAAAAACTGAAGACGAAACGACTGTTTTCATTGTTTCCGTATAAATGTAGCCTTCAAGTATTGGTTGAATTTTGGGGCGTAATAAACTCATATACTAAGAAGTGTTTTATGGTAAATATTTATACTTTCCTTGAGCAACGAACATAGTTTGATAAATTGTTTTTCCAGACGTTGAATAATTGCTGTATATTTTTTTCCTCAGAATAAAGTCATGTCTTTATTAAATATTTGGTTATTATTCTATATGGAATGGTTGTCATTGCTATCCACTGCTGTCTCTGACTTTGCACGTATGTGTTTACCTTGAAAACAACCCTGTGGCCTATTGCGTTATTACTTCGTAGCGTGGTGAATGTGCATGTTACTCCTTGTTTACCAGAGCATTTTGGAATTGTTGGATTGTGTGTTTGACTTTTGAAGGAGATTCAAACCTATATTGTCCACCTCATGCGACAACAGAAAATGTTAAACACTTGCACTTGGTTTTCCATTCAGGCTGAAGCAGATTGTACACACACACACACCTTAGACAGTCTCACCTGATGCTTCAGAAAATCAACAGTCAATCCTTCCATTTAAAGCTGCACACTATATTGCTTGAGCATCAATGTCACAACATACATGTGCGATAGTCACATGGCAGGTCCAGCGATTATTTTTATTTGATTGCTGTGGTTTTTTTGGTAGCCTAGCCTAGCAGTGCTATCTCTATTCATTCCATGTATCCAATCCAATTTTATTTATAAACCACTTTAAAACAACCACAGTGGACCAAAGTGCTGTCGAGAAGACTGAAAGCACAGTAAAAAGAAATTAATAAAACAAGTTAAAACAATAAAAAATAAATAAATGAAATAATATATATATATATATATATATATATATATATATATATATATATATATATATATATATATATATATATATATATATATATATATATATATATATATATACACACACAAATATGTCACATGTTTTTAAAAGCCAAGGAGAAAAAAATGGGTTTTAAGAAGGGGTTTAAAAACCGATAGAGAGGAGGCCTGCCTGATATGGAGAGGCAGGCCAAATTGTATGGGTCTAGTGGTGCTTCATAGAGAGAGGAGGCGGGGCTAAAAGGTTGTCTTTCAATCCTCTGTATGCAATAGGACGGTACTACAACCAATCAGTGTAATCTTTAGGATGACGTAGTTAGAGCGTCTGAAAGTTGACGGAGGAGTCTGGAGAAAGTTAGGAATGACTAAACAAAATGGTGGATTATGGAGCTGAACGACTGTTGTCGCTTCTGTAAAAAGAATTTAAAGATTGTTGACGTTTTCTCACATTCTTCACTCATCTGTGATAAAAGGAAATCTACACCTGTTGTTGTTCTTCTTCTATGGTTGTTTACACTTGTTTCTCTACCAATCGTCACAGCGTCACTTTGTTAGGCCCGCCCTCTGACTCTATACTTCACTGATTGGTCGAACAGTTTCAGGGAAATCTAGACAAAACTTGAATCGAGTGGAACCAGACTACTACCACTACTTGTTTGTATGTTTCCGGAGCTTCCACTTTCCCCACTTTATTTCCTCTCTTGCTCCGTCCATACCGTAGGATACTGACCACGATGGACGACACCTTCACAAAAATTCAGTTAATAAAGTGCATGTATTAATAGAAAATTATACCCAAGATTTAAATTACAATGATTTACCAGGTTATTTTAATATTTATCTCAAATAACCTGACCGATCGCAACCCCAATATCATTAAAATTATTATTTCCAATGACCCACAACTGTGGATGACTGCGGGCACTGGCTCAGTTTGGGTCAGCCTGCACAACACTAATAAAAATAAATTAAAAATAAAAAAATAAATAAAAAGAAGAATGCATTAAAAAAATATATTCAAAAAAATTGAATAAAAATAATTGCCGGACATGTCATATGACCATTGTGATGTCGATGCTCAGACAATAGTGACCCACCACCAGTAAACCAGGCATAAGTGTGTGTAAATCCAAACAGAGTTATGTGTGTATCTTGGTAGAGTGGAAACTAAGGTTTAAGATGGTCAAAAAATTATGTTTCTATCACAAGTAGAACCAAAGTTATGGTCATTTTAATATCCACATTTGGACATATTTTACAATTTGCATATTTTTAGATATTGTCCGTTAAAGTTTTGGACTGTTTTGGGGTAGGAAGTCCTTAGCAACGCATAATAATTTGTATCCGATTGACACAAATTGTTGACAGATGTTAAAGGACACTCTGATGGACATGTCACAGAAGTTTTATATATTATAATAATAGGACAGAAGTGTGACGTATTATAATCATTTGGCTTACACCATTGGACAGAACATTCAATATAAGCTTTTACCTCGTACCAAACACTTGGGTGTTTACCCACGGAACGGAGATCGTTTTGTTCGGCGAAAAGAGGTGGAAGTCGTCTTTGTCTTTGCTCAGCAATACCTGAACTTTTGTCGCCGCTTAAATAATTGACTCAATAAACACCTTTATTGATTGGATTTCAATGTAATGACCACAGGAAGTGAACATAGAGGTGTTAAGGTACCGTTTTTTGATAAGGTGTAAACACTAATAACAAATCACCTTCCAGCCTAAATTTGGCTGTAGCTCTGAACGGCTCAGTGCGACTTATGCCTGGTTTGGTGGTGGTGGGTCACATATATCGTGCAGCTGTAGACTGAACACATTTGAAGAAGTGCCAGTAAAAGTAGTTTCCAGTGGAAGGTGACCTTTAAGTGAAAAATAACATCTTCACAAAAACGTAATGCTACACAAAAATAATGCTTTGATGTGTATATGGTGATGCATATCTATATTATATAATATGAAAAGAAGTTTTTTTTTTTCCACATCCCCCAGTTATAGTGAACTGCAAAATGAAAGGATCAAGCACAAGTAATATGCAAATGACCTCAAAGAACAGTCAGAATACTGTAAACATTCTGCTGCATTCAAGTACCCTATACAGTTATAGGAATTGTATAGTTCTGTGGACAAATTGCTTTAAGAATTAAGAAATTGCAAAGTAAAATTGGCTATTTTGATTATTTTTGCCGCTCTCTCTCTCTCTCTCTCTCACTCTCAAAGAACTTTTCCAACAATGGAAAGATATTGGCCTTGCTAATTCTCCACTTTGGAATAACATCAATTCATGAGCTTTGAAGGAGGTCACGCTGTGGTCTTGGGATACAAGTCGTCCTTTATCTAACTGAAAATAAAGCACGCCACCGCTTCAAGGTTTATGCCACAACTAAAATTTTCAGTGGAGAAAACTACAACAAGGGCACATTCACATCCAGTCAGAGGATTTAACAGTTAACCCGGCAGCACTTCCAGTGATTCAGGGAAAAGGTGGCGGATCCAGGAAGTGAAGACGCCAAATAAAGGTCTACGATTGTTGTTGGGGTTGACTTTCTGGGATTCTTCCAAAGACATTAACGCCCTCGTTAACAGCCTCACTGCTTCACTTACACACAGAGCTGGGAAGTAACGAAGTACAAGTACTTTATTAAAGTACTGTACTTAAGTAGAGGTCTTAGGTATCTGTACTTTACTGGAGGATTTATTTTTCTGATAACTGTGGACAATTGTTCATAAATATATGTACTTTATACTCTTTACATTTATATAAATATCTGTACTTTATACTCTTTACATTTATATAAATATCTGTACTTTATACTCTTTACATTTATATAAATATCTGTACTTTATACTCTTTACATTTATATAAATATTTGTACTTTATACTCTTTAGATAGACTTATTACTTTTTAAAACTAAACAGGGATTTTACAGATTAGGACTTTTATGTAATGATTGTGACTTTTTATCTCATATTTATGACTTAATATGATCATTTTGACTCTTTCTCACAATTCTCCGTTCCTCATCTCCAAGTTATGACATTTTTCATCTCATAATTTGGACTTTTCCCCCCCTCCATTTTATATTTATATCTCCTAACAGCTGCTTTTGGGTTCTTTAAAGGGGGCTCACCATCACACACTTTAAAAACCACTGCTCTCTCCAACAGACGTAGAAAACACCACCTTTAGCAGCAGCAGCAGTCATGCACTGCCTTTGTGACAGACTTGTGTGTGTGTGTGTGTGTGTGTATATATATATATATATATATATATATATGCATGCTAGGTTTTTGCTGCCACTCTTTGCCGTTGCTTATTACTGTGGGGAAGTGAAGCGTGTCATTTTCATCCTTTCAATAACCTCTGAGCCGTAGGAAAGATGAGTACGAGTGGCACTCTGCTTTCACGGCAGGTTCTGCTCATTTTTTTGCTTTTCTTGCAGCCTGAGAAGTAGATGACGTCCCTTTGTTTTTTTTTTTGGTATCGAGGACGCCCAGGGAGCGACCCCAGGGTGGGGAAGTGATTAACAAAAAAATACTCTCAAGCACTGACATCTTTTCATGCTTTTGTTTCTTTTATATCATCATTTCCTTAACAGAGACGCAAATCTAGACCCAATAATTAAACTACAAAAAATGGTGATAAATAAATAAATAAATAAATAAATAAATAAATAATGGATATAATGGAAATAATGGATACATGGATTTACCTTCAAATTTTGACATTCAAATATAATTTGAATGATTAAAAAAAAGGCATTTTCTGTTCCATTCAATTCCATTCTTGTATTAAATGTATCTATTCCACTAAAAAACACCACTACAGATATTTATGAGACAAAGGAGACACGTTAGAGCTCATGGTGCAAGAATATGCAACACAATAGAAATGTTCATTCAAAAAAAAAAAAAATACAAAAATATATCACAAGGGTAAAACATACCATAACTGTGCTATTATATATATATTATATAAAAAACACTTCTCATCAACTCAAAAAACTGTACACATTCAACTGTCCCAACTCATTTGTCCTAATGCATGCTGGGACATCCTTCCAACACATCACAATAGTAGAGTGCAGACCTCAGCCAACGTTTATGGAAAGAAGAGTTAGAATGTAAGAGTTCTGCTTCAATTTAAAATAAGACAACAACATTAAAGAGGTGTCATTCATCGAAGGTCCAACTATGAAATGATCTTCGTGATAAATTGACGTTAATACTCTTACAATTAAAAAAAAAAAAATCTGAAATTGAAGAAGAAGAAATGGAAAAAATTTGAGTCAAATAACACCCAAAAATAAACCACACGTCTAAATATCCATGGAGCCCCTAAAGGCTAAAACAGGTCACAGTGTCTAAATGCTCATTAGTTCCTGCTTTTACATCCTTTCACACTCTCCCACATGCTGGATAATTGGTCATAATTACCAAATTAACTGGTCACTAATTTCAATTTAATTATTCAGCTTTTTTTTCCTGCTCCTTTTACCTTCACTTTCCTGCATATTGTTGGACATAAAGACACGGCCTGTTTGGAGTGTCACGTTCAATCAAGCAGGCTGAGATGGGACCCAATTAACATCATGATCTGAACCCTCAAACACAACTGGAACGAAAAAGGAATCTAATGGGGACATTTGGAGTGGATGTAATTGGATCCGATTACATCAGCTTTAATTTAAGAAATGCTGCCTGCAGGCGAGAACTTTGTGTTGAAGGTATAATCATTAAGGCAAAAACAAGAATTACTAAGATACACTTAGAAATCAGGCCATCGCTGGCTTCTGAAAGGTCACAGACAGTTACAACATTTTAGGAACCGTGTCTGTTTTACCAGATTTATCCAAACAAAAAGCAGCAACTGTCTAATGCATGTTTTGAGACATTTGTCTGTACTAAATATTACCCAAAAAAAATAACACTATTAAAAATAGACCAGAATAAATGATAAAGGATAGAAACAGGGTCAGAACCTCAGAGTTAAATATATGAATGAACTGGAAAAAATTCTAAATCTAGTCAAAATATCTCATCACACTTGATAATAAATATTATTTGTATAGTGTTTTTCATAGCACTTAAAAATCAGACAGAATCACCTAGAGAGGAACTTTTCAATGACATAAGAATGTATTTATTATGGTGACAGAAAGGTGCCAGCCATCTAAATATATTTGGCTCAATAACATGTAATAACGTGAAACTTTTCATTTTATAACATGATATTTTTGACATCACAATGTCATATTTATTACATTTTTTTCATCATCGGAAACTAATTTTTTTCATGACATGTTAGTATAGCATAGTATAGTATAGTATAGTCAAGTCATTGCAGATACAATGAAATTTCATTTGTCATTCCTCTACATCAGCACCATATAAAAACAACAGAGTAGCAGGGGTAAAAGCCATGGATAAAATGCGTCCTGTTAAAAATATTTCCTGTTTATAAATACTTAAAAAGTGCTAATGTACTTAAAAGGTGCTAAAGTGCATTAAAATACATTAAAAAGAGGTGTTGTGCTTTTGACCGCCTGTGGGTAAAAGCTATGGAGCAGCCTATTGGTCCGTGCCCCCAGCGCTCTATAGGGAGCCTAAGTGACGCGATTCTATTTCCGGTCGATTTCCGGGCAATGGGACCTAAGTGCCATAAAAAAATGAACGCGAGTCAATGGAGGGATAAAAGTAATTTTCTGGTCCCATTTGAAATGTGCTACGGTTTTCACATATGATGTGTGTGAATTTTAAAGATACATTTTCACATTGAGAAAGCACTCACTTTGGACAGGCATCCAAAGTTACGTTAGGTTTTATGTCAGAGTAAGTAATGGACTACAACGTTCGTCTCACAAATATGACGTCATCACCAAGCTTCACCATCAAACTCTTTGAAAATGGCTGTGACTTTGGCGAGCTTCACCTCCTTCTTTCAGGACGAAGGCAAGAGCATCAAACGTGGAGAAACCCACTTTAAATCGGGGCATGTGGAAAGTGGCAGCTACTCCGGGGGAGAGATAGTTGGTCGAGTGAGAGCCAGCATGTGGGACAAGCTCTCGTCAGCCGGGAAGCGGTAGAGGGAACATGTGGAAATGGTGTTGTGATTACACCGGGACACAAAACACACAGGTATTTACAAATGAAAAATAGAAAAGGTGGTATACGGTTTAGAAAAGTTTGCAGGGAAAGATTCTGCTGTGACGTCAGCTATGCGACGTCTGATATGTAGTCCAAACAGGGTCCAAATAATGACATATTTTTACACGATAATAAATCACAAAACACGTATCAAAGAAACTCCAAACGCACATCATTTGTTATGATTGTAATTGAAGTACAGCAAATGTGTGATTCAGGACATAAAGTAAAGTGGAGCAGAAAATAATTATTTTATCCTCATCCACTGTCATGTTACATTTTTACGAACTTTGGCCCAGTGGACCGACCGGAAGGGGTGGAGACTTAGGCTCCCTATATCTCCTTCCAGAGGGGAGGGGCATAAACAGTTTATGTCCAGGGTGTGTGGGGTCTCTGGAGGAGATGGAGCTGGCTTCCTTGTGTAGCCTGCCAGCATAGATGACAAAGAGGGAAACTTATTTTCTTGTTATAACGAGAAAACAAAATAACGTTACAACCCCCGGTACCCCCCTCTGAATGTGGCCCCGACCCAACAAGCAGGACATAAGGTTGTGTTGACCCCGGTTCCCTGGGCTCAGGGGGGGGGGGGGGGGGGGCTCTCTGAACCCTGTTACCCTGCGCGGCCACCAGCAGACACCTGACCACAGCAGGCCATGGGTCTGGGAACTCAGCCACCCCCAACCCAGTTGTTGGGGGAGGAGTCACCCACAAAGAGATGTTAATTCAGATCTGGAATTTGGAGCTTTTTATGTCTGAGTCCTGTGGGGTTCTGGTCCACACACAGACCTGTGGGGTTCTGGTCCACACACAGACCTGTGGGGTTCTGGTCCACACACAGACCTGTGGGGTTCTGGTCCACACACAATTGTATTTGTCATGTGAACTGAAAAAATTATTAAACAGAGACCAATTGTATCTTGAACTCATCTTTCGAACTTCCAATCAACCCTAACCAAAATCCTAACACACACATGGCTCTACCTCTGCTAAAGAGAACGTTCTACACCAATACAAGATCTGTGGAACGAGTTCTTCATATCTGTGCCTCTCTTCTTCTTCTTCTTTGTCCTCCAGCCTCTCTTCTTCTTCTTCTTAGTCCTCCAGCCTCTCTTCTTCTTCTTCTTAGTCCTCCAGCCTCTCTTCTTCTTCTTCTTAGTCCTCCAGCCTCTCTTCTTCTTCTTCTCAGTCCTCCAGCCTCTCTTCTTCTTCTTCTTCTCAGTCCTCCAGCCTCTCTTCTTCTTCTTCTTCTTAGTCCTCCGGCCTCTCTTCTTCTTCTCAGTCCTCCAGCCTCTCTTCTTCTTCTTCTTCTTCTTCTCAGTCCTCCAGCCTCTCTTCTTCTTCTTCTTCTTAGTCCTCCAGCCTCTCTTCTTCTTCTTCTCAGTCCTCCAGCCTCTCTTCTTCTTCTTCTTCTTCTTCTCAGTCCTCCAGCCTCTCTTCTTCTTCTTCTTCTTAGTCCTCCGGCCTCTCTTCTTCTTCTCAGTCCTCCAGCCTCTCTTCTTCTTCTTCTTCTTCTCAGTCCTCCAGCCTCTCTTCTTCTTCTTCTTCTTCTTAGTCCTCCAGCCTCTCTTCTTCTTCTTCTTCTTAGTCCTCCGGCCTCTCTTCTTCTTCTCAGTCCTCCAGCCTCTCTTCTTCTTCTTCTTCTTCTTAGTCCTCCAGCCTCTCTTCTTCTTCTTCTCAGTCCTCCAGCCTCTCTTCTTCTTCTTCTTCTTCTTCTCAGTCCTCCAGCCTCTCTTCTTCTCAGTCCTCCAGCCTTTCTGGTCTCTCCCAGTCTGTCACTTCGATAGTGTAATAGCTCTTCTCGTCCCTGCTCCTCTTTACGAGGGTCTCAGTTGCTGTAGACCTTCGGATCACATTACCCGCACCGGTCCAGACTCTTGAAATTGTAACCTTATGATCCTTCGGGCCAAACTTAATGGGATACCAGAGTTCCAACCATCCCAACCAGCCCATTGGATTAGTGCTACTCGGATCCGATCACATCACGGCCCGTCACCAACGCCCCTCACACCAACTAACTGGAAATGTGAGGTGGCACCTCTGGGCCCGAGACCTGCCCGAGTTTACCCATAGCCCCCGGGGCTGAGGCCGAGCCGACCAGCCTGGGTGGCCTCAGGGAACAGAAACAGCAGCGGCGGAGAGGGAGAGGGACTGCGGTCGACCCAGAAAGACCAGCACGGTCTGACACGCAGTGGTCACATGATGACCCCTCCACGGCTTCTGTGGATGTGAACATCGGAACATCTGGAGGACATCAGAGGCGGCAGCGAGGGCCATGTCTCCAACTGAAGCAGAGCTGCTCAACACTAGGGCTGCACCATAATAAACTGACACTGCCATTTTTTAAGCCTGCGATATGTATTTGTATATGAAAATCCTCAGGTGTAAATAACAGCTGTGTGGTGTCGACACGAGCACTTAAAAAAATTAGTGGTCGACACTGTGCATTTGCCACCCTTCTGTAGCTGAAATAATTGAATCAAGTTAATGATTTAAATTATTTAAAAAATTAATTAAAAATGTTTAAATTAATTAACAAAGTTAATTAAAAAATTCATCAATAATGAAAATTAAATAATTTGAAAAATAATTAGAAAAAAATTAAAAATTCAAAAAATAAAAAAATGTAATTACATTTTAAAATTGTATTTAAAAAATGTAAAATATGTATACTTTTAAAAAAATATGTATACTTTTACCATTACTGTATTGTGTTTGATTATTTGTCATGCTGTTCAGTTGCATCCTGCACTTGTAATTGCCCTTAGGGGATGAATAAAGTTGTCTGAATCTGAATAAAAAAAAAAAATTAATTAATAAATACAAATGTAATTGAAAAAGTTTAATTAAAAATGAATAAATAGTGTAAAAAAAAATACAAATTAAAAAATAAAAATACCTTCACTCCTGGAAAAGCTCTGGTTTATACATGTCCTGAGATTCAGGTGTGTTCAGAGGGTCACCCAGTTTTAAAAACTGTCTGTGCAGTTCACCCTCATTTATGTCACAAAGCTGAAAGCGTAGACCACTGTAACGTCATTAAGCAAGATTTAAGGAATATTTTTATTTACTTAATGTTTTTTCATTAAAAAAAAAATAAACTGTTTATGTCTACCGAAATTAAATGCAGTCGTTTTATTTTACAGACATGGATGTCATACCCTACGAAGGGCTGCATTAAATAATTTGATAATCAGTATCTGCAATCTCACTGGTCAGGCACGAGGCCCGTCAGAGCACGAGGCCATGGGTGACTGACCGCCCACTTCGCCCCCCTCTAACGACAGCCTTGGCTCAGTGTGTCAGGTTCTATTGAAATTAAATGAGAAAATGTTGAGTGCATTTGTCTCCTACATTAACAGGACCGGTCATGTGACTATTGCAAACACGTACATGTTAATGCTCAAACAATATATATTGTTCAGCTCTAGTCAACACACACACACACACATCCAACTGCTCCCATGATACAACTCATTAGCTTCATAGCATGATTGCTAATTGCCATGTCATGTTTTCTCAGGACATAGTCAGTGATGCAAAATTAAGCAGCAGTGTTGAGAGAGTAAAGTTTTGCAGATATCACAATTCAGCCTGAAATATGACTAAGGCAATTATGCTATGAAGCTAACGAACTGCAGCATCTGTTAATTACACACATCATCATCTTCAGGCTCAAACTATGAGGTTAATTTCTCAAAAGCTCAAATGTCCAATGCTCCATACTTTATTTACTATGTAAACATGTATGAAACCACTTTCTTGCATAAAAAGGTATAAGAACTGTACAAAATTTGGGATAAACCCATCACACCAACCAACTGGTTTTTAAATCAAATACAATTAAATATATGGATGTTTTTGAATTGAAAACAGCTCAGAAAATCTACAAAACAAGAAATCATCTGCTTCCTGTTGATCTACAGAAACTGTTCAATGACAGAGAAGGGACATATGATTAAAGAGACAAACTCAACTGTCATCAACTTAAGGCACAAGTGTCAAACTTCCGTCCTCGAGGGCCGCCTCTTCCATATGATTCACTTTAACCCTTTAACTTCAGAGACTTGAGCAGCTCCACGGTAAAAAATAAAGAAATAAATATGCAACAAAATTAACAAAAACAGCCAAAGTCGTCAATAAACTGAACTAAAATAATAAACTAATAAAACAATTACACGATCAAAAACACAAATGGAACAAAATTCAAGAAAAAAAATTTGCCTAGCCACACTAGACGCCCATAGTAGTCGTAGTAGTCTAGTTTCACTCAATGTAACTTTTGTCTAGATTTCCCTGAAACTGGTCGACCAATCACAGTGAAGTATAGAGTGAGAGGGCGGGCCTAACAAAGTGACGCTCCAACGATTGGTAGAGAAACAAGCGTAAACAACCATAGAAGAAGAACAACAGGTGTAGATTTACTTTTATCATAGATGAGTGAAGAATGTGAGAAAACATCAACAATCTTTAAATTCTTTTTACAGAAGCGACAACAGTCGTTCAGCTCCATAATCCACCATTTTGTTTAGTCATTCCTAACTTTCTCCGGACTCCTCCGTCATCTTTCTGGCGCTGAAAGATCCAAACAAAAACACGAAGGTTTGAGACACATTGGCTGAGATTTTTAAAGATGAAGAGCGGCTCTGTGTTTTGGTTTCCATGGAAACCAGGTTCAAATGTGTCTTTGGGTGTTACAGGTTGTCGACCCCTGGTTTAGATGCTGCGTTAGCGTTGATAACTTTTGAATGATGAAGCAGAACAAACATATTTATAAACATTAACTTACAATTTAAATAGTTCATTGCTGCTTTTGTGCTGCCTACCTGCTGCCGATGTATTTATTGAATGCTTAAATGCTGTTTTCTTGATTTTGTTTGTGCTGCAGGTTGCTGTATGGTTTAATTGTGAGCTGGTGTATGATGTATTCTTGATTTTAGATATATGATTGTTATTGTTTTTTCTTATTATTGGCAATTTACACCTTGCCCAGGGACTACAGTTGAAAACTAGCTTTCGAGCTAAAACTGGCGCATTTACAGAAATGTTGATTAATGTGCATTGTCCCTATTGAAATAAACTAATAAAATAAAATAAATAAACAATGACGTGGAATTTAAACACAAATTAATGCAGGTATGCGAGTAAGGTCAAAGGTCATGTTATGTTCAGGTATGTGAGTAAGGTTATGTGATGTTCATAAAGACCATCGACTACTTTTTAAAAATGCGGGTCGAGAAATCGATCAGGTGCATCCTTTTCAAATATATTTCTTGCAGTCTGAGTTGCGGACAGGCTAGTTTAAAAAATAAATAAATAAATAAATGGGTTGCGGGTCATTTATTCATCAACCCGTGCATCGCTTCCATGTATTAAACAGCAGTAACCAGCCAACGGTTTACTGCAAAACAAGAACAAAGTGTTCGGCAGGAGCCTGTGGGTGAGCTGGGACATACATTAACAGAGCCTTCAGACTCAGATGTGGCTTTGGCTGCTTATTGCGCATCAGAGGAAGCAGAGGCAGATATCGTGAAACCCATTTAAATAACACCGTCAAAAGAATTAGGTCTGGAACATCAGAGCTCATCGTAACGGAAGTCAACAAGTCGACAGGGAGCTAGTGAATATGTGGTGGGCGCGCAGCAGCAGAGCTATCCGGCAAAACTTGTATGTTGACTAGTCTTTTATCCGATTGGATTACTGTTACTTAGAGCGCACACAGTGGAGCACGAGTAAAACGCTCTTTTTTTAGACGCACTTCTTCATGTCTTCAGTTTGGTCTCAGAACCCGGTGGGCGGAATTGATGGACAGATGGATGTGGACTCGCTGACCTGCGCAGAACTATATGAAGGTCATCACCGCATCATTTAAAGGATGTATACGCAGCCTCATTTAGAACATGACGGGACCATTATATCTCTGATTTCAGTGCCTTGGGGCTCCGAGTGAGGGCCACATCTGTATCAGTCGACATCAGGCTTAAATGCATTAGTTAGCTGATGCATAACAATTTCAAAGCTGCTCTGGTAAATCAATAGTGTGTCATCTGATTCTATGTGTCATTTTCTTTTCTTTTTTTTTGCTTCGTTTTGCTCATTTCCTGGTGCTCGTTAGAGCTGGGTATCAATTGAAATTTCAAGAATCGATCAGATTCCAAAGATTAAAACAGCGGTTCCCAAAGCGGGGGTTGTGGGGGGCCTCCATGGGGGTCACAGACAGGGTTCTACAGTGCGCCCATTTCACTCGCATTTGCAGCAAATATTTCATCATGTGAACGAGGAAAACAAAACAGTGGCACATGTGTGAGTGTTTGTTGCAGCAACAATAAGACACACAGACCTGAGGAGTTAATGAAAACCTACTAGAAATGAATTAAAAGTGTGTGAACAGCTCCACATAGAGACGAACACGGCACATATTGAAAGGATTAACCCTTTAACTCCTGATGCGTCAGCGCTGACACGTTCTGAGTGGATGGTTTAGTTTAAAAATTCAGACAAATTCAAGTGTTTTTTTAACTGTTATTTTACTGAGAATTTTGTTCATGGAACTGATGTACAGGTGTCGAAAAGCAAGTGATTAAGAAAAAGAAAAAGCCCAAACTAAAACTACTGGAACCAAATTACAACATTAGTTATTTATTCCTTTTTTTTTTTAACTTCATTTTGGGTTTTGTGGGTTTTTGTTTTTTGTCCTTTTTTCCACATTATTTCTTATTTTGTGAATATATATTAGTTTCTGTTGATGTTGCTTATTTTGTTTATTTTTCTGTTTTTTAATTTTATTATTTTTCTTTAATTGTGTTCTGTTAGTGTCTTACTTTGTTCATGTTACATATTATTTTGTTGGTTTATTATTCATTTTTGTTCATTTTACTGATCACTTTGACTGTTTTTTGTTCATTGTGTTGTTTATTTTATCTTATTTTATTTTTTACTGTGTCTCAGTCTCAGGAGTTAAAGGGTTAATCATTCTAAAATGGATCTAATAACAAGGCAGCCAATACAACGTTCTAAAATGTATCAAAGGACAAAACATCCCATAATACAAAGTTATGTTATGGTCTGCTCTAAATTAACACAAATGACAGCAGTCATTCAACAATGTTGGTATCTGTGCGTAAGTACTGCACTGTAAATAAATAAACATTTAAAAATAAAACCTACTTGTGCCCCTATTTTTTTTTTGTGTGCTCCTAAATTTTTTAACTTAGGGGCACGTGTGCTCCTGGAAAAAAAAGTTAGTGTAGAGCCCTGGTCACAGAGAGATGAGACTTTCCTTTCTTGCCCCAGATGTAAGATCCGAGCAGCCATGAGAAGCATCCATACATCTGGTGCGAGTCAGGTTACGGCAACACGTCTTAAGTCTTTCAGTGGGTGCACTCAGGGACCCCACCACAGCACAGCCCAAAGAACGTGACTTCCGGTGCAAATGAAAAGAAGAAGAAGCAGGCTGCGCCACCAACACATGTGAAACAGGAGATGATAAAAAAGGAGGAGGAGGAGGAGGAGGAGGCAGCCATCACTCCACCAGCACTAACAAAAGACCCCCCCAAACCCACAGGGAAAAAAAACACCCCGAAACAATGTCCATGAGCCGTGCCATCGCCCACCCTGATGACGCACATGTCCCACGCACCCCAGGAAGATCACAAAAAGTTGTCAAAGTCAATCGTCCCTGGATCCACACCCCGTCAAACGTCTGTCAAACATTGTTGAAGGTGAAAGTGACAATTAAAACAAACAATGGTATGGTTTAATGTTCAGTCAGTACAGACACATTTACACTGACACCAATACATTACATCTAAAATATACATTTTCTTTGACTTTTATCACATATTTTATAAAAAGTTGGTAAATTTTTATAATTTTTTAAAGGGTTTAGGGGGTAGTATTTGGGGCCTTGGAACCAATCAGGCCTTTTACATGTAAAATGCAACTATTTACGAAAAATTCACGGTACGAAAACACTTCTGGAAGGAATTAATTTCATAAGTAGAGGTACCAGTGCATTTCCAGAATGCTTCTTCACTTTCATTTGACACAACTGCAAACAGCATTAGTTTTGTCAAACACATCTATGTCTTTCTGTTTTCTGAACCATAAATATTTCCAGCCTGGAGAAAGTTTTGCTAACTTTGTCACTACTGTCTGACACCATGTTTGTTTGAGGTGACACACTGCGAGGTCACACACAGAGTGCACCTGTGTGAATTCGATGAAGTTCCAGGGGTCACTGGAAGAAATGTGACCCACCACCAGTAAACCAGGCATAAGTGTGTGTAAATCCAAACAGAGTTATGTGTGTATCTTGGTAGAGTGGAAACTAAGGTTTAAGATGGTGAAAAAATGATGTTTCTATCACAAGTAGAACCAAAGTTATGGTCATTTTAATATCCACATTTGGACATATTTTACAATTTGCATATTTTTAGATATTGTCCGTTAAAGTTTTGGACTGTTTTGGGGTAGGAAGTCCTTAGCAACGCATAATAATTTGTATCCGATTGACACAAATTGTTGACAGATGTTAAAGGACACTCTGATGGACATGTCACAGAAGTTTTATATATTATAATAATAGGACAGAAGTGTGACGTATTATAATCATTTGGCTTACACCATTGGACAGAACATTCAATATAAGCTTTTACCTCGTACCAAACACTTGGGTGTTTACCCACGGAACGGAGATCGTTTTGTTCGGCGAAAAGAGGTGGAAGTCGTCTTTGTCTTTGCTCAGCAATACCTGAACTTTTGTCACCGCTTAAATAATTGACTCAATAAACACCTTTATTGATTGGATTTCAATGTAATGACCACAGGAAGTGAACATAGAGGTGTTAAGGTACCGTTTTTTGATAAGGTGTAAACACAAATAACAAATCACCTTCCAGCCTAAATTTGGCTGTAGCTCTGAACGGCTCAGCGCCACTTATGCCTGGTTTCGTGGTGGCAGGTCACATATGTTCACTGGTGGAAAAATTTACAAAAAACAAAAAAAAATTTTTTTTTAAATAAATACATCTTTGGACGTACAAATTTATCCTAAGTAATTAATATGTGAATCAATCCAGAATTGGAAAATAGATTTGTTTTTTAACACAGGCCTATGCACAGTTATTTAAAATGTTAGGTTTTTTTTGTGTGCGCAAAAACAGCATCTGCTTTGTAAATATATTGATGAAAACACCTGCAGTTGGAGAACAGACAGTCAGAACAGACACAATATCAGACATGTTTGAGGTTACATTCAGTACTTTTGCGATGGCAGCCTTTCATTTGGGACCACACTCCCACCTTTCAACAGATAAAGCGTATTTAAAGCCCACCCCTCTATTCATATGCTTTGTCATTGTGAGATGACACAGTACTGCCGGACTGCGTTTTCAATTAGGTTGCTGGCTGTTTACAGGTATTGTGCTCAGGTCTGTAGGGCGGCGTAGCCTGGCCTCCAGACCATTGTACCCACTGACAATAGATAATGATCCATCCATCCATATGCAGCCGGCAGAAAAACCAACCACACTTCTACTCATGCAACATGATTTTACTAAAACACACACCAACGCAAACTCAGTTCATCTTCAATTCAACCATCGATTCCACGTAAATCGATGTTTCTTTTATGAAAAACCCAACCTGAGCTGCTTCCTCTTGGTGTTTTCATGGAGGTTTGGAGTATGGGGGGGGGGGGGGGGCACAGGGAGGATTAAATACAAGGTCAAGAGCCTGATTAGGTGTTCTTTACAGGCCCGACCAGGCATTCAACGACCAGCACAACAGACAGGCTTAGTAAGGTTGTTCCTATGTCTCTGTAATATGTGAAATAAATAACTAAATATGTCAAAATATACTTCTATTCATGATCCATGATCTTCAGTAGAGCTGCACAATATATCATTTGAGCATCAACAAGGAAATATATGTGTGCACAATAGTCACATGGCAGGTCCTGCACTTATATATATTTTTTTAATTCATGTATATTTTATAGTCACGTTACAGGTCCTGCAACTCTTTGTATATTTTTATTTTTTAGAAAATTATTTATTTTCTTAATTTTTAATTTATTCATTTTATTCTCATTTATTAGAGATTTCATAAAGATTCTAGGTCATCCATACTGCCTCTACAGTCTCTATATGTTAAAAGAAAATCAGCCAAAGTCAATGACAAGTATTCACAGAATGCCTAATCTGGCCCATTCTTGAATTTGAGCCAATGATGTGATTGTAACGTTTGTGCTAAATGCTAAGTGACCTTTGACCTTTTGCAATATTGATAATTTCATTATATGTATATATGCGTCAGTGCGTGTAATATTTTAATATATCCAGTATTGAATAAGTTATAGTGTGATATGTCTATGTTTGACACAGTGTTACACAAGTTAATTTTGCGAGACGTCACCTTCGACCTCCACGGATCTCAAAAACTATTGGTCGTACGTGATAACACCAATTATGAGAATTGTAGAATTCTTCATTTCGCATCGTTTGGTACCAATCTCAAAATTCTGTGACCCTCCGTTCTTGAGTTTATATATATATATATATATATATATATATATATATATATATATATATATATATATATATATATATATATATATATATATATATATATATATATATATATATATATATATATATATATATATATATATATATATATATATATATATATATATATATATATATATATATATATATATATATATATATATATATATATATATATATATATATATATATATATATATATATATATATATATGGACAGGTTCTTCGACCCTGTATAGGGTTGGTTTGATCCATCTACCGTCCTTTTGTTTATTTAGCCAGCTCACCTGGGTCCGACTTTCTTTTGTACTTTTGGGATTTCTTTTCGTTTTTTGGGCACGGGAATGTGGGGTTTAACTTAAATACCTTTGCTTGATAAAATTGTGTGGCAAAGTTGAACCTTTTGTCTCCTGTGCTCTCTCTCAAATATGTTGCAACCTCTGGGTCATAACATATTTATGGGGGCTCGTCTTTAAACTTAGGGTTAGGGTGTTTTGTACCATAACACAAGGCGATAACAATAATCTCACCCAACATGGTGAGCGCTTTGAGTGGCCAAAAAAATCGCTATATAAATCTAATCAATAATAATAATAATAATAATAATAATAATAATAGGTAATAACTGGATCACAAGCTCTTATGAAGTTTGAATTCTTTTAATGACTACATTGCTAATGATGGTAGATTGCTAATGACTACAAATAAGACCACCCACCATATTCTCTGCTGTTGGAACAAATTAATTTCCAGTAAAGGGATCAATAAAGGTCTATTCAATTCAATCCAAACCTTGGCACACTGTCTGTGCTTTCGGAGTGATCTAGTTTTGACTTGTTTTCATCGCTCTGTATACGTCACGTTGTTCATTGCTCTGATTGGTCGTAGCACTGACCTATTACATGCAGAGCAGTTTGACAGACAGCCGTTGATCCCACCCGTACGTTTAAACTCACTTTATGGATGGTCTCCAGACTATGAATTCGTATCATAGTCAGGCTTCCCATGCTAGTAGTTTGGGGCATTTGGGCCTGATCCCTGTGGGGTTCTGCTCCACACAGACCAGCACTGGCTTTTGTATTTTCAATGTGACCTGAATAAATTATTAAACCGAGACCAACTGTATCTTGAAATTGTCTTTGGAACATTCAATCAACCAACACAAAAAATCCTCACGACCCATTCAAAAACCCGTCTTTGTGGGTTCTTAAATTGTCCGTGAGGAGTGCGAGCTCAGGTGGACCCTTGAGCAGTTAAAGAGATAACACAGCAAGCAGATTCAGATGCCACGAGTGATGCAAAAGAAGAGGCCACCTCGCCCCACATCAAAGACAACCTGGTTATTAATGGGCACAGAGAGCACTGAAGGCTGCATTACCATCACATACACCTGAGTGTCCTCATTTAGACACCGTCGTAGACGTACGCCCGGCTGCACGGACACACAGCCACACAACACAAGCTCAGAGCCACGAAAACCGCTTCAGACCCCCCCACCCCCCACAACAACCAGGAGCTTAATTAGGCAACTTATTGAGCTCAAGATGCAATATGCATGTTAATTTAATGGGTTATGTCTGGTTTCAGAAAAAAAAAAAAAAAAAGAGAAGAGCTTTGATGTTCACAAAACTTGGCAGAAAATCACTGGCAGCGAACAATGACAGAATTAATGAAGATCTAGAAAACAATAGTGACGGCTATTGTTCAAACACACGTATGGTAATAACTTAAAACGCATGCATGTTAAGTGTGATTTCAGCCAGTGGGGTGCTTTTAAGTGCACACAGACCTATTATCAGTGCTCTCTTACTGGTTTCGAGTGCATGGAGGGTGATAGTGAGCTTATGTTTTCTATACACGTTAAAGCGGACTGTTTATTTAATCTATAAACTCATCTGTGAACGTCAATATCATGGAAAAACAAAGTACATACATGCAGAGTGGGAGCTGTTGATCTTGTCGTCGCTTAAGAATTTAATGAACATATGATGCATAGAAAACACTCAAATACAAACAAAATAATAAAGATTAGGGGTGTTAGAAAATATTGGTTTGGAAATACATCAAGATATTTCATTCAGGGCTACAACGATTAGTCGACGTGGACAAAAAAAAAAAAAAAAAAAAAAAGATCGATGATAGAACTGGTCGACAATGAATTCTATCGTCAACTATTATTATCACCAGACGCATTTTTCCAACAGAGTGAAGCATCTCACTTGATTATAATTAGTAGTGATGCGCGGTTAGGGGGTTTTACAGAAAGACGCCCCGCCCAAACCCAAGACGTGGCTAGGCCCGCCCCGCCCAACCCGCATGATGTCACGTATCGATAAACCCAACCCGCTTAAATTTGTCTCTAAACTCACATAGTACATTCGCAGCATCTTTACCTTGTGCTTCTAATGTTAAAAGTCATGAAGCATCATTTTTGCCTCCTTTCTAACGTCTCAATATGCACTCCAGCACATAAAATAGACTCCACCCACATCATCACTCTATAAAGCCAACACATACAACGTTTCCGTACAACCTTCGCATCGCCTGTTTTAATCTTCTCCCTGATCAAGTCCCACATTTTCACTCTTATCTCTGAGTGTTCAGGGAGATTTGGCGCTAATAACAAATAACAAAAAGTTGGGATAAAACAGCATTCAAAACAGGAAGTGACGGGCTTGCACATGCGCGAGCCGAGCACGCACACACACACACACACACACCTCAGCGGGTATTGATCGTCCCTGACCCGCCCCACCCGCATCCGCAATATGTATTAATACTGCGACCCAGCCCGCCCGACTCACGGGTCACCCGTGGATATCCGCTGGCCAGTGGGTAGCCCGCACAACACTAATAATTAGTGTTGTCTGAAGAAGACAGGCACCATGGACTAGAGCTGGGAATATTTGACCCAACTGGACCCAGCAGGTTCAGCCAAAATTTTTTGCATTTTTATTGGACCCGGACCGGACTCAGGTAGAGTTCTTTCAGGCCCGGGTCAGTTGAGGTCTGACATTTGAGGTCCATTTCATGCTCATCCATGGAGCCCTTCCTGCAGACGTACACATCCACAACTGTGTTTAGATAGACAACACTTTTAAATATAGAAATCTGCAGTGTGTTCAATTAGACATGGATTTTTCATTGTACACTTCTTTCTTGTGTTTATCATCATTTGCTACAAAACTTCATACTAAGTTTATAATTATCCGATTAGTCGACTAATTGTTTCAATAGTTGGTGACGAGTCGACTTATCAAAATAGTCGTTATTTGCAGCCCTAACTTCATTTCACTATAAGGAATCAATATTTTCAGGGTTTTATTCAAATGCAGATACGGTGCAGATTCATTTTTAGCTCCGTCCGTCATCAACGTTCACGAAAATCACTTCTCCCTCAATTCTCAACAGATTTCAATTCTGATTTCATCATCTATTGAATGACTCCCTTTTGTTGATAGCATCAGAGCTGTGAGGTCCAGATGAGTACAGGGACATTGGCACCATCTTTGTTTTTCTTTATTATTAATTCATGTCAAATTTCATTTATTTGGTTTATTCGAACAGGTAAAATAAAATAAGTAAAATATACAAAGTATTTAATCAGAAGTTAAAACAACACCTCTTTAGTATCCTAAATAGTTATACCTTGTTTGAAAGGGTGTAGGATGAAGTTAACAAAACTTGTCTAGTCCTACCCCTTTGTATTACTCAGTCAGAGCATATATATATATATATATATATATATATATATATATATATACACACACACACACACACACACATACATATATACACACTAAACCGAAAAGAAAAGAATATCAACTCTTACTAGTGTAAAGTTAACTCTGGAAATGTAACTTGATTCAGTGCCAATTTTACACTCTGTAGATAGGGACTACATGTTGACTGACATGGTATTAAAATTAACCCTAAGTGTTCTATTAACACAAGTGATTTTACTGCGTAATAAAGACGTATGACAGATCAATAACAGAGCTCCGTGTTCTGCCAGGGATTTAAAACCCAAATGTCAACATTAGAATTACGTTTGGATGTGAACAGAAATATTTCCTACAAGGTCACATTTGTGAAAAAATAACTTCAAATGATTATTAATGCGAGGGGAAAATAGAACGTGGAATGCAACCGTCTGAATCGCGGGTGATTAAATCATTTCTTTGGACGGACTTGTTTACATGGTGGAGCACAAGTGAGGGATTTAGGTCACATGCAAATGTCTTGCTTGTAATATTTTCAGCATGTGTTGATCCATCTGGAGCTCGCAGCAGCAGCAGAATAATAATAATAATAATAATAAGTACAAGCCTGGATAGCATGTGTCGACATTCAAAAGGCGGCAGAGACTGGCTTCACAGCTAACGGCAACGTACGGCGCCGCTCAACTAAACTAGGTTGAAGTAAAAAAAAAAAAAGTATGTGAACGTGTTCACATGTTCGCTCTTTAACCTTAACCCTTCTGTTATGTTATGGGTCAAATTGACCCGTTTTAAAGTTTGAACATCTAGGAAAATAGTTCAACAGTATAGGTCTGTACAATATTAACTGTGATTTATGTTGTGAGCTACATGTACTCCCTATAGAGCGACATTTGTTCATTATAGAACTAAATAGTCTAGTATATGTCTGCAAGACTGGAATATGTACTGATCTGAAACACTGTTCACTCCCCCTCTGTGGGGTTAAAAGATATAAAAAATAAATAAATACATGAATAAAATAAGTGAATGAATAGAAAAATAAAATAAATAATAAATAAGAGCAAAATGCAGACAACTTAGAAAAAGGGAAGAAAAAAAAAGGGAAGAAGAAAAAAGGGAAAAGAAGAAGAAGGAAGAGAGGAAAAAAGAAAACAACAAACAACAAAAAAACTCTATTTGTTACCTACTTTCATATCTGCTCATTTGTTTTTAGTTGTTTTTTTGTTTGTTTTTTGTATATATGTCTATGTTTAGTACTTCAGTTATTGATTATTGGTATTGTTATTGTTATTTTATTTATCATCATTTTTGTACTATGCACTATATTACTATAAGATGAATTTAGGTTATTGGGGAAGTGAAGAAGGGGTAGAATTAAATAAACTTATGCTTCATCCTACTCCTTTTTGGACATGTCATTGTTATTATTATTATTATTATTATTATTATTGTTGTATTGATTATTGTTGCACTTTGCACATGTTCAAAATAAATCATTCAAATCAAATCTACTCAAAAGTTGGACTCTTATTATTCTGCTTTTTATATGGGGGGTATTAGTCCCACATGGATTGCTTAAAGCCCATGTGCATAAACCAGACTCCCACTTTTCAGACATTACTACTAGAGCTGTGACCTCCACAGACACAACAACACAAAGCATTCACTCTTGGCTCCAGCTTGAAGCCCCTCAGGTTAACGTCACACTACGTACACAGTGGATAAGTCACTTCAGAATCATTTTGGAACTGGAAAAAACCTCCTTCTGGATTACATCACCCTTGACAATTTATCCACCACTTCCAAACATAAATACAGAATCCACTTCTATCTGGTCTCACCTTCTATCTTTCCTCTGATCCTAATTCAGAATCAGAATCGTTTTTATTCGCCAGATACATTTGCACATACATGGAATTCTATTCCGGCAGGTGGCGTCACTCTCAGAATAGTAGAGATATAAAATATAAAAATATTTTAAAAAGTATGTACAAGAATAAAAATAAATAAATAATTACCACCCTATTCACATCCTCAATATCATAATTGTTGTTGTTGTTGTTGCTGTTATTATTTATCCGTTTATTTTTAAATTATTCTTGTATATGTTTACTGTAATAATAATAATAATTATTATTATTATTACTATTACTATATTGCTAATAAGATCTATGATTGTTATTATAGTTATATATTATGATTACTATGGTATGATTATTATTACTACTATATTGTTATTATGTCTATGATTGTTATATAGCAAGTTTTAAGAAATTCCATGTGTATGTAACATCAGATATGTAAAAAATAAAATAAACTTAATAATGAAAGAACTAAATTCACTTCCTATAGAGTTACATTTACTCAATATTGAGCTCAATGTACTCTACGAGGAAAATATTTTATATATATAAAAAAAAACCACTTAATAATTTTCCTTGCGTAAACCTACAAATATAGGCTTGGAAATGTCTGAAAGTGGCCCAGTTGAGTAGAGCTACAGGGGATGACGTCTCAGCTCCCCAGTGTTTAAAAAAAAAAAAATCTTAATTAAAGAGGACTTTGGGTCGTCATCACACATGTCATATCAGATATGAAGGCTGAATCCTACGCCGAGCAGCGAGGCCTCATCTAATTATGGAAAAGTTGTCAAGGCGTTGGTGCTCCTGCTTGGTATCTGTGCGTGGTACCCGCCTCAGAAACAACAGGCTGTGGGAAACCTGCGCCCACCACTGCCTCCGAGGATAAAACCTGTGCCACGAGCGGGCGTCACGAACTGTCGACCCAACACACACGTCTGTTAACATTAGTCACACAGACCGTCACTGCAGCAGCACACGACCACGAGTCTAATATCTGTACTTTATACTCCTTATATTTATGTTAATATCTGTACTTTATACTCGTTATATTTATGTTAATATCTGTACTTTATACTCGTTATATTTATGTTAATATCTGTACTTTATACTCTTTATATTTATGTTAATATCTGTACTTTATACTCGTTACATTCTCAAAATAAACTAAACAGATGTGACAGTAATGAAAAATGTGTGTGAGATCCATGAAAAATGATTAAAAACACTTATACTGACTGAGAGAGCTTAACAATATATACAAAATAAAAAGATAAATACAAGTTAAGAAAAATATATATACACAAGAGACTAATAATAATAATAATAATAATAATAATAATAATACAGCCAGCCAATACATGGGTGTGACGGGCACATCAGCGGTCACTGACATATACTGTATGAACTAAAGGATGCAGATATGTTCAATTCAGGTGTTTTTTCCAAAAGGAGTCTGGGATACAACACTATAAAAAAAATGTCAGAATATACTTTTATATTGGGATGAATATCATTGCATTGGTTCGTTTGGGTTCAGTTATAATCTTTGTTCAGAGATCGTCTTTATTTCATTTCTCACAACATTGATTTAGTCTTTTATCCATGACAATGATTTTAAATGATCCACCTCTACCCTAGGAAATATTGATGTTTCTAAACACATCATGTCTACAAATACAAAGACGCACTGTTCATACTGATTTGAGATTTAACAAAAATTTAAAAATAAATATCAGTACAATCACTTATATTTTTCTACATTTCAGTCCCACAAAAACATCAAATTGATTCTTTTGGTCTCGTAAGGTTTGGAAAATATTCAGTTCAAAGACACATTGTAATTCACATCATGACTTCAGAGAATACGCTCACCTCCAGTGACTGGGTTTGGTGAAGTTTTGGTACCGTGGTGGGTCACAGACGTTCTGGATAGAGTCAGACAGCTGAAGGCATCAACAGGTGGACACGTTATTCTGAAAAACTTGAAGGATTCATCAAAAATAAAAGTCCCAAGGCCGACAGGGATCTGCTGGAGATTCTAGATCTAGAAATGGAAGTATGAAGATAGTTATCAGCATCAGAAACACACATGTTCATAGTATCTGTATGTTGTTAATATTGTTTTAAAAATAAATACAAAATACACGTGATATTGATCATCAAAATTATTATTATATCATTTCTATTATTCTATCCTTCTAGTGTTCATGGCTCTATGTTAGACTTAACCTTTCTAAGTTTGGGATCAGGAAAGTACTTATAAATATATTTATATCTTGTTAATAAAGTTTTAGGTTATTTTATTTTAAAGATATATCCGTTAAGGTCAGGGTTCTACAGTGCGCCCATTTCACTCGCATTTGCAGCAAATATTTCATCATGCGAACGAGAAAAACAAAACAGTCACACATGTGCGAGTGTTTGTTGCAGCAACAATAAGACACACAGACCTGAGGAGTTAATGAAAACCTACTAGAAATGAATTAAAAGTGTGTGAACAGCTCCACATAGAGACGAACACGGCACATATTGAAAGGATTAACCCTTTAACTCCTGATGCGTCAGCGCTGACACGTTCTGAGTGGATGGTTTAGTTTAAAAATTCAGACAAATTCAATTGTTTTTTTAACTGTTATTTTACTGAGAATTTTGTTCATGGAACTGATGTACAGGTGTCGAAAAGCAAGTGATTAAGAAAAAGAAAAAGCCCAAACTAAAACTACTGGAACCAAATTACAACACTAGTTATTTAGTCCTTTTTTTTTTTACTTCATTTTGGGTTTTGTGGGTTTTTGTTTTTTGCCTTTTTTTCCACGTTATTTCTTATTTTGTGAATATATATATATATATATATATATATATATATATATATATATATATATATATATATATATATATATAAGTTTCTGTTGATGTTGCTTATTTTGTTTATTTTTCTGTTTTTTTAATTTTATTATTTTTTCTTTAATTGTGTTCTGTTAGTGTCTTACTTTGTTCATGTTACATATTATTTTGTTGGTTTATTATTCATTTTTGTTCATTTTACTGATCACTTTGACTGTTTTTTGTTCATTGTGTTGTTTATTTTATCTTATTTTATTTTTTACTGTGTCTCAGTCTCAGGAGTTAAAGGGTTAATCATTCTAAAATGGATCTAATAACAAGGCAGCCAATACAACGTTCTAAAATGTATCAAAGGACAAAGCATCCCATAATACAAAGTTATGTTATGGTCTGCTCTAAATTAACACAAATGACAGCAGTCATTCAACAATGTTGGTATCTGTGTGTTACAGCTGTTTACCGCTAACCAAACTGTCCGTCTGAGAGAGGGAGTCAAACCATCTGTCTTTAACTTCCTTAAAATGTTGTTTATGTTTCTTACATTTTAGCAAGTACCACTCTAGAAAATAAATGTAAAGCTGTAAATGCAAAGTCAATAAAAACCTGAGCACATCTGAAAGTTTTATTTAATTTTTTCCCACTCATGTCCGTCTATCTAGCATTTGTGACAAACAAACCCTGTCAATATTGCTTCAGAATTGATGCAAATGTATGACTACTTCAATTTTATCAGCACATTGTTCCTCTATATAAGTAATGAACTGTAGGAGCGAGGGACACCGATCAAAGATGGCCGCCATACAGGCCCGCGGTTCTAGTGTGCGCGACTGCAGTCAATGAGACGTCTATGTATACATGTCTATGGCAATGCTGACCAACCAAAGGGTGCATGCATGTAAATCAAGTAGCCACACCGCTCATAGACATATATACATTGATGTCTCATTGGCTGCAGTCACCCACTGGAGCAGCGTCCCTGCACGACGGCCATCTTGGATCGGGCCACCTCGCTCCGACAGTTCATTACTTCCATAGAGGAACTATGCACTTATATAATTTAAGTTGTCATGAATCCCTCAATTCTCAAGTAATATTGACAGGGTTTGTAACAAACGCCAAACATGCTTGATTGATTGACAGACAAATAGAAAAAAAAACATTCAGGTCTGCTCAAGTTTTTATCACCACCAGAGTTCGTTGATTTGTTTGTTTGTGTACAAGATAACTCAAACACTTATGGATGGATTTTGATGACATTTTCACGGTAGGTTGGTAACGAGGAGATCTGAAAATGATTAGATTTTGGTGGTGATTCGATGGGTACATGAATAGCACATTTTACTAATTTCTAGCTCTCCTGAGACTTGAGTCTGTTCAAGCATCACATATATATATATACATATATATATATATATATATATATATATATATATATATATACTGTATTTGGTGCCAAAATGTCCATAAGATCTAACTTTATATTCAACTCCAATACATTCATGTGGCTTAAAATCAATTCAAGTTATTAAAGAAAAAACTATTTTTAGGCAGACATTTTGAATTTAGGGAATTTTTCGTGGCCTGCGTTATTGTTTAAAATAGTGGGGTTTGAAGAATATATTAACCAAATGTCATGCTTCTATCACAATGTGAATATTCTGGCTATATATGTAGTTATCTGCGCCACTATTTACAAGTATATTCGATCAAAATAACAGTCATTATCTCCATAAAAAAAAATTCTACACGTCATTACAAAGCCTACATTCTCATCAATGTTATTTGTCTGTTTTCTTTCTTGGTTGTTTGTTATTTTTTTACCACGTGACACCAAAAATATGAACGAACCAAGTTAAAATTGCTGTTTTGGTAATTTAATGGAAATCATGGCCATTAAAATAGTTCCTTTAAACACACCATCACACAAACAGAGTAAACTTTAGCGGTTCTTACCTTTGGAAACTTGTAAAAGTCACGACATGTGTCTGTTCGTGGATTCTTCACATTCCTTTGGTCCAACAGTTTAGACAAATAAATATTCTTTCATAAAAGTGCATGCAGTGAATTCATTACATAAAAATAAAATTCATAAATTAAGCTAACTCTGATGACTCCGCCGGCGACATTTTGTGGTCTGTTCGTTTTGCTCACCCGGTTGTCTGTGAAAAGGCGGCGGCCATAGTTTCCCCCCCGGTGATTGGCCTGTTTTTTAGCCGGTACTTTTACCAAACCCTCCCATTCAAACGTCCCATTAGTTTTGTCCAGGTGCTTTGCTCACTCGTATTCGCTATAAAACATGTCAATCATTTTGGACTTCATCCAATCATGTTTCCTTTCGTGTGTTTTGGGGGAAAAGGGTCAAAGATCGTCTATGGATGAACAATGGTTAAGATGTCCCACTTTGTTGCGATACGCGCGCACGCACACACACACATGCATACTCTTTCACATGTCACATAAGGACCAAATTTGTAATCAAGTAGCCATTGGGTAGTTATTTTTTTTAAATAAAATAAATAATAGTAAAATTTTGAAAATTACATTGAATTAAAAATACATACAAATACAAATGAATGAAAAATACATTAATTAATTAGGGTTAGGGTAAATTAATTAATCAATTAATTAATTAATACAAATAAATAAATACAACATTTTTGAAAATAAATATATAATTTTTTAAAACTGCATAAACAATTATATATTCTTTAAGTAAACACATCTTCAAACCTTTGAAAAATACATGTTTCGCTTTGCACCTGTTTCCACTCATGCTTTATGGGGACTTCTGGAAAAAACTAATTCATATACTTATAAAGCCACATCTTTTCTATTTCACTAATGGTGCCTTTATTTATATTTAACCCTTCTGGGGACTTGAATTTTGGTCCCCATAGTGTCAGAGGTATGGCACAACTACCCACAATTTCAGCAAAATGACCTGAAAAGTGACATTTCTGTCTCTTCGTTGGGTACTGGGTCTTCAGTGGGGGGTACCCCCCCCCCCCCCCCAGTAATTCGATCCATGGGTAGGTCTAAGGCACAGGTGTCAAACTCCAGTCCTCGAGGGCCGGTGTCCTGCATGTTTTAGATATTTCCCTCTTCCATGTGATTCCGTTTAACCCTTTAACTCCTGAGAACTAACAAAATAATTGTAACATGAGCAAAGTAAAGACACAAATGGTAGAAAATCAAAGAAAAATACTAAAATAATAAAAAAAAAATGTAGAAAAATAAACAAAATGAGCAACAAAAACTAATAAATATTTACAAAATGATTTTGAAAAAAAATGACTAAAGAAGAAAACTACTATTGAAATTTGGAATTTGAAATTTTAATTTTGCCTTTAAAAAATGTTTAAATAAAATTAAAAAAAAATCTTGCTTTTTGGCACAAAACTAAAAGGAAAATAGTTGAATTTTTTTGAATATTTAAACAAAATCATCCATTCAGAATGCATCAGCGCTGACATTTAAAGAGTTAATAATCAGCTCCTCATCAGACTGATAATGATGTAATGGAAGAAGGAAACATCTAAAACATGCAGGACACCGGCCCTCGTGGACCACACTTTGACACCTGTGGTCTAAGGGGTGAAATGACCCTCAGCCTTAGTCAGGGTTCAGTGTCTTTACCCAAGGACACTTGGACATGTGGACAGCCAGAGCCAGGACACAAACTGCTGACCCTTCAGTCACTGGACGACCCGCTCTAACTGACCCACACCCACCCACTTGTTACCTCTGAGTGTAGAAGGAGTTGCACGCCAGTGTATGTGGAGTCCTTGAAAAGTAAACTGTCGTTGGACAGACAACGACCGCCTCCTGTGTTTTATTATTTCTTTGACAAAGATGGCGAACAACCACACAATTGCACCAGAAAGAACTAGTTTGTATGTGTGGTCCCTGCAGGTGAACAGACAACAGTAAAGACAGAGAATAAAACACATGACAAACTATTCAAAAAATTAAATACAGATACCACAATATAAATGTAAAGCTGAAAAACAGAAAGCAGACGTTCGACTTCCACATTAAAACACTGTCTCAAGAGCTTTTTTTTCTCCATTTAATTCACAATCTATTTATTTTCGTACAGTATATTCCACTAGTTTTTTTTTTACCGTTCTGCTGACGGATACATGAAGGTTTTTCTATTTAAGAAATCTTTTATATTGATTTTTTTTCTCCTCGGCTTATTGTTTGTGTGAAGATCACAGTAATATAAAGAGTTGCTGGTTAAAAACCCCAGATTTGAGTCATTATACCTGAACCACATGTGTTATTCCTGGGTGTGGGGGGGGGTGAATGGACTAATATACACCAGCTATAGGTAGAAGGTGTCATTTCCATTTAGCCCATTACAGATAATTACAGATTTGCTGTGCTTTATTCAGTTGTTGGATGTGATGAATGTCTACAAGTCATTCACACAAAGACCACGACAATATGAAGAGCCAACACACACACACACACACACACACACACACACACACACACACACACACACATATACAGGATATGGTATTATGCTGCCTTCAGGTGCTGTTGGGAAAATCAACCTTTCCATTAGTTGATTTGAAATCCTCAGTCTGTTGTGTTCAAGTGTTTTTCTTCTTATAGTGAAAAGAACAATAGATGATATAGAATATGTTCATTGCATCAGGATTTTTTTTTTTGGGGGGGGGGTTCTGAATTACCCAGGGTCCAAGTTGGTAGAGGGGTCCTCCAATTAATTAGTGTCATTAATCTCACCCAACATTGGTTGGAAAATGGTAACAAGTTAAACTAACAGAAATAAACCATGTTGTTATAATTCTGTAACCCGCCCACCTCCACCCTAAACTAAAACAACAAACACACTGATGTGCTGATGGCAAAAAAAAACAAAACAACAAAAAACAACAAAACACATCCTGGAGAAAAGCTGAACAGGCTGATGAAGCTGCAGCAGGACACGCCTCTCCTCACAGCTGATTGGTCGACTCACATGGTCGACCTGTGACAAGAGGAACACACACACACACACACACACACATTTTACTCCGCCAATCTATCTTCTTAGTTAAATCATGACACATTTTGTTGTCATTCATCTTCCTGTCGTTCTACACTGACTTAAATGTGAGTTTGGTTCAGACACTGATGGTTTTGCCAAAACTCCCAGTTGTTTTCTGCACCCGGGGCAACACTTTTGCCCCAATTCATCAAATTGTAACATGATGTCACATTATTTCCAGAGTAACAGTAACGACGATATAGTTCTAGGTAAAGTAGTGAAGTAATTACTCCATTACTGTAAACATTATTACCAGCACTGGTTAAGGTGCTGGAACATGTTTTTTCTTTTTAAGTCACAGGTGTCAAACTCAGTCCTGGAGGGTCCGTGTCCTGCATGTTTTACATAGTTCCCTCTTCACCATGATTCAGTTCAAATTTTAACCCTTC